>JANAVB010013397.1:13786039-14111039 GCA_029216955.1 Iris pallida
TGTAGATGATTGGATGCTAGCTTTAAATGAAACCTAATTCCACGTATGATGCGCAAGTTGAAGAACATGTTTCAAAAATTTCAAGTGAAGTTTGTTGATGAATGTTATGCTTTGTTCAATTCAACTTGAACAAAATCATTATATCTGGGCGTCTAGAAAAAACTAGGAGCAGCTTTCGCTGATAGTAAGCATCTTCAACTGTTAATAACGGAGGTATTAATATTAAGAAGGAGGATGATAATCAATCTTTTGATGAGGACGAGAATTTGAGTGAGTTGGAGAAAAAAATTCAGAAATGTTTGGATTCATTCCCACTCGATGAACCTGACCTTACAAGCAGTCCTAGAAGTCTATGGAAGGAAATTTAGTACCAGTCACCCATTTCAAAAGTCAAAAAAAGATTCAACCTCAAAGCCTATCCACTTGACTAAGAATGAAAGGAGTATTTACAATTATTTTGGCGGATGACAGAAGTAACGAGTAAGTAATATGAGTTTTCTTTTCATTTCAACAGTTTCTTTTTTTCTTCTTAATCTTCGTTTATTTTCTTAGAGAAAAATACCATCTTACAAGAAGCAGCATATGACTCGAGCAATATAAAGTCAATTTCTCTAAGAAAGATAATTAAAGATGTGGTATGTAAATACTATGTATTTTCTTCGATGCCATCAATGTTTAATTTGATGCAATCATTGCTTTTTTAATTGAAACACTCAGATTGTTAGCATGGCCTCGATGCCATCTTTTTTTTCCGATGTAATCTTTTTTTAATGAGAAAATTTCAGATTGTTAGCATGGTCTCTACGATTCTCACGGAAAGGAACAGAAAAGAACTGACAATAAATATAGTGTATGTATTTACCATCAAGATATGGGTGAATGAGCATTTTATCTTTAATGATTATGCATTTACAAGTTTTTCTCGTTTGTTTGTCGTTTGTAATGTATTATTTTATGTGTATGTAGATTGCAACAATGTCGCGCTCAAACAAGCTATTCATGAAATATGGAAGAAGTATAAATTTTTGAGGATTATATGGGATCTTTAAGAATTGTGATGAGGTATTAATTTGTTTTGGTTTAATTAAAATTTACTGAAAATTGATAATTTGTATAATAAATATATATATTTAATATAATATCTATAATATATATATATATTATATATATATATATATATATATTTTGTAATATATATATATATAATATATAATATATATATATATATATATATATTATAATATATACAAAATATTATATATATATATATATATATATAAAATATAATATAATATATATATATATATGTCCCCATGGCCGTAGCCCGTTGGGAACGATGGAGCACCCGGCGCAGTGGCGCGGGTTCGAGCCCCCTTGGAGGCATGCCTCCAAGCACCATTAAGAAGTGGACACCCTCAATATAGATATATATATATATATATATATATATATATATATATATATATATATATATATATATATATATATATATTGTAGAACCCAGATTTTATTGATGTATCAGGCGAAAATGCCGAAACCTATACAAGTAAGCGCGTCCTGCGCGAAAAATGACAAAGCGGCCAGACGCGGAGGAAACACCGCACTTTAGCCCGAACCCGAGGCTAGGACAGCGCCGTCCTGAAGAAGTCTGGGGCGTGAGAGCAACGCCTGCTGATTTTGAGAGTTTGTCGGATGGTTCCTTGATCAGTTGGTTGTGGTTGTATTGGTGTCCTTTGTACCTGAATTTGTTCCAATTTTTCTACAGGATCCAAATGCGGCGACTGCGATGATCTGATACCCGTGTGAGTCGCCCCAGCATGTGAGGAGATCGTTGAAGCCCCCTACTGGGAGCGCGGACCGGCAGCGATGAGAGAGGTTGAGCCACAGAATGGAGGCGAGGTCGCCGGTGAGGAGGACGTGTTCGACGGTTTCTGATTGGTGAGAAGTGCAGCAGTGGCATTTCGACGCCAGGCTGAAACCGATGGATGTGAGGGAGTCGTCAGTAGGGAGCTTCTTGCGGTGAGCTCTCCAGATTAGAATTGACCATTTACTGGGGATGCAAGACTGCTAGAAAGGGGCGAGAGTGGGGGATGGCACTCCGTTGTCTCTGACCACCTTTCTAGCCGAGGCCAGCGAGAAATCGCCGTCTGACCTGGGGGACCACCTCCAGGCATCGGGGTGGTCAACGATCTGTACATCCGCGATGGCAAGACGGTTCGCGCCCCCCTGACCAAGCCATATAGTAACCCTATCCCACCGCCATCCGGACTCGGTATTCCATAAGTCGCGTATCGAGCAATTCGGGGAGGGGGGTGTTCGGTGTTGGCTAGAGAAGAGCCTCTCCAAGCCACCGCTCGTAGCACGGCGATGAGCTGCCATTCCCGAGCTGCAAGTGGATTAGAGGTTCAGCGAGATGACGACCGATGAGGATGCGTGACCAGGATGCCGAAGATATGTTGTTAGCGATCGCGATCGTAGGGTGGGAATATCGGAAGTATCTGGCCTTCATGAATCGGGTCCAAATCGAGTTATCCGTACGTAGCTTCCACCACAGCTTCATAGAGCAGGCGTCCACTATAGTCGCTAGCCTAACGAAGCCCAACCCCCCTCATTCATGGGTCTGGCCATGGTGACCCAGCTGGCCCAGTGGTGCTTGTCCTTCCCCTCATTGTGACCCCAGAAAAAGTTGGAGAAGAGAAATTCTAAAGAGGATAACACCTTCTTTGGTGGGGAGCACACCGCCAGGGTGTAGATGGGGATGGAGGAGAGGACATGCTTGATCAGAATCAACTTCCCGCTGGGAGAGAGGGTCGCGTTATGCCAACCCTCGATCTTTTTTCTGATTTTGCTCACTAGGCCTGCGTAAATGTCCGAATTCGTTTTCCTGTACACCAGCGGGCACCCCAAGTATGAGAACGGCGGGTATGCGGTGGAGAACGATGTCAGGTTGGAGAGCGTAACCGAGTGAGTTCTGTCGGCTTTGTGGTGGGTGTAGATGACGCTTTTGTTGGTGTTAACTCGCTGGCCCGAGCATCTGGTGTATTTTTCGAGCGTTCGGTGGACCACTTCCACCGAGCCGATGTCGCATGATAAGAAAATGAGGATGTCATCCGCGTAGGCCCAGTGAGTGATAAGCGGGCATCCTGTGGTGGTGTAAAAGTGGTTGAATCTGGGGGTGTTAGCCATATTGTTGAGGTTTCTGCTGATCGCTTCGGCTGTTATAATGAAAATGGTGGAGGAGAGCGGGTCACCGTGTCTGACCCCCCGGTTGGATTTGAAGAAGCCGTCGGCTTGCCCGTTGATGACGGTAGAGAACCAGGAGTTGTTTATGGATCTGAAGATGATTTCTATCCAATGTTCGGAGAACCCGAAGCCCTGAAGACCCAGATCATGAACTGCCAGTCAAGACGGTCATATGACTTCTCCATGTCGAGCTTGATGGCGACGTTCCCGCCCCTGGATGTGAATTTCATGCAAGTTACCATTTTCTGCACAAGGAGGATGTTGTCAGTGATGTTCTGGCCCGGGACAAAGCCGCTTTGATCTTCAGAGATGATCTTTGGGAGGAGCTCGACCATGCGGATGGCGATAATCTTGGAGATGATTTTATTGGTAAAGGTGCATAAGCTGATGGAACGGAAGTCTTTGAATGTCTCTGGGTTGTCTTTCTTGGGGATGAGGATGAGGTTAACACGGGAGATGGAATTGGGGTAACTTGTGCCTTGAAAGAAGGATATTGCGGCCTCGTGGAAGTCGGGTTCAATGATGTCCCAGCAAGTTTGAAAGAAGACGCCGGAGAAACCGTCGGGGCCTGGGGCGCTGTGTTCGTCGAGGGTCCACACTGTGAACTTAACTTCCTCCGTAGAGGGGGGGAGGGGTCAGCAATAGTTTGTTCTCTCTCTCGGTGATCATGTTGGAAACCTTGGCCAGGAATTCCTCATCCTTGACGATGACTTCCTTAGAGAATAATTTAGTGTAGAACTCAGCGGCGGCCTCCTGAATACTCCTATGGTCTTTGAGTAAGATGTCATTTTCGTCGACAATTTGGTGTATGTTAAGCTGTTGTCTGCGACCTTTGACACAGGAGTAGAAGAATCCGGAGTTCCTGTCCCCTTCAACATCCCAGGTAAGTCTGACTTTTTGCTTCCAAAACTCTGTCTCAACCTTCAACAGCGATTTAAGGAGGGCACTGGTGAGGTTGAGCGTGGCCCGAATCTCCGGTGAACGGTTTGACACGAACAGGTGTTCGGCTAGGGTGACGTCGTCTTCCGCCATCCGAATCTCCTGGAAGATGTTGCCGCAAGCGTTTCTGCTCCAGGTCGAAAGCGCTCTCCGAGTATCTTTGAGTTTGGCCGCCACTCGAGCGAGGGGATCTGGGTTACTAGCAGAGCTCCAGGCGGAGGCCACTACGCTGCGGAATTGGGGGTAATGAGTCCAGAAGTATAGGAATCGAAAAGGTTTTTGGATGAGGTTGGAATTGTTACTAATCTCGATTATGAGGGGGGAGTGGTCAAATTCAGTGGAGTTTAGGTGGGAGAGGTTGGATATGAGACCCAGGTCGGACCAACGGTTGTCGACCAGCGCGTGGTCAAGCCGGGAGTATTATCTACGGGTGCCTTCCTGCATACTGCACCAAGTGAAAGCGCTCCCGAAAAAGGGGAGCGGGAACAAGTGGTTGTTGAAGATGAAGGTGTTGAAGTCGTCTATGGCTTGCTGGGGGGGGGCCTACCCCCGGACTTTTCCACCCTGC
Source organism: Iris pallida (assembly GCA_029216955.1). Classification (NCBI taxonomy): domain Eukaryota; kingdom Viridiplantae; phylum Streptophyta; class Magnoliopsida; order Asparagales; family Iridaceae; genus Iris; species Iris pallida. The sequence goes on from JANAVB010013397.1 coordinate 13,790,790, forward strand.
TCGAAAGCGCATTGAATTCGTCGATGCAGAGGCACGGGAGGTTGTTATGGGGGATGTGGGTGTCCGACAGCGTATCCCAGAGCAGCTTACGCTCAGAAATGTTGCAGTTGCCGTGGACGGCGGAGAGGAGGGTTCGGGATTGAAGGGTGGGGTGTTCTATCCAGCAGGTGAGCGCCTGTCTCGAATCATGAACGGTGTCGAATATGCATCCGACGGCGAAGAGGATCCAGATGTCGTTGCGTCCGGCTACCGCGGCTGGGAAGCTGAGCTGCAGCTGGATGGATTTGAGTTTTTTATGAGGTATTTTTGGTTCAATGATGACCAAGATGTCTAATCTGTGGATTTTCTTGTGGCTGAGTAATCTGCTCAAGGTGGGTTTATTGACCAACCCTCAAACATTCCAGGAGAGGATGTTAAGCATTGGGTTGGTTGCGGCGGAGGGGGGAGGGGTGGTTGTTGAGCTTAGCGGCAGACCTCGTGGTCATGTGCTTGGGCTCATGATCTTGTTTTTTCTTATAGATGTGAGGGGTTTTGGAGGCTCTCACGGCCGTCCCCTCGGACAGTCGAGTAGCTCTGGAGTTTATATAAGACTTCCAGCTGGGTTGCATCGGCTCTGTCAACATCAGACAACGTGCAGAGGGGGTTGCTGGGGTCAAGGAAGTCGGCATCCTGAGCTTGATGGAGCCTGTCCGCTAAGCCCAAGCTCAAGCTTTCCGGGTCGGCCTCGGAAGTGTTGTCGGTGATGAGGGGGGAATCCTCTATGCTAGCGAAGGCTGGATGGAGGACCAGGGCCAGCTGGTCCTTCTCTCCTCCGACTGGAGAGGTAATAGCGGGAGGGGATTCTGCGTCTGTCTGCTCGTGCTCGACGGAAGTATCCGCTCCGGGATGGGGACTTTCCAGGATGTCGGCTGGGGGGGAGTGGTGAGGACGCCGAATTTGTTGTTGAGGCGGATAGATGGGTGCTTGTGTAGAGGGATTACTTTGTTTGATGGAGGGTGAGAGCGGGGGCTGGGGGTGCCGTCACTGTCTTCAAAGTGGGAATGTGAGTTGGGTAGGGGAGAATCGGTGCCGAAGGTGTGGTAACAAATTCCTTTTTGGATTGTGCCTTACGGGTCTTGAGCTCCGGGTGAGCCCTGAAGCAAAGCCTAGTGGAGTGGCCCCGGATCTGACAGTGTTTGCAGAAGATAATGCTGTTGTCGTGCACCAGCGACTGGGTGTGCGTCTTGCTTCCAAGTTCGATCTCGATTTAGGTAGGGGGTTCTGTGGCCAGGTCATATATATATATATATATATATATATATATATATATATATATATATATATATATATATATGTTTGCAAAAAACAAAATTTTGTTTTATTCTAAACTTGTAAAAGAGTACAAAGTACAATGAATTCTGGGAAAGTACAACTTTAGGAATCTGATCAGAAGACGATCACTTTATCCCTTGGACTATGTGAACTTGAAGACTGTAGCCTCTGGAGAATGCAGCAGCAATTTTGTAAGAGTTCTTGATCTCCCTTGATGATGATTGGAAACTCTATTTATAAAGTTCAGGAAATAACTGTTTTAGCAGTTATTCTGATGTGCACGAGGCTGGATTGCGCCATACTGGATTGCGCCAACCTCCTGTTGTGCCAACTTCCATTCAGTTGTCAATCGTGTACTAACTGTATTTAGATGCGTGGCATCGTATGATTGAGATGCGCGTGGTCGTGTACATGATAGTAGACACGTCTTGAGAGATTAGTGGCATGTGCGCCACGTCATCCTGCTTTAGAATGTAAGTTATCTCAACTTTATCAGGTTGCGTGAGCTTCAGTCAACAAGTCAACCTGCGCTTGATTTGAGCTGCGCCTACACACATGGTAGCTTCTGAGTAAAGTCGTTTAGGTTGCGCCCATGCACAACTAAGGATTTTGTTTAGATTGCGCCTGGACACAACTCACGAAATGTACATGACAGCTGTCCACCAACTTTTCTTGAGCGGCACACTTCACCGGATTCGAAAAGATTTTTCTCGTTCTCTGTTGTGTCAGTCGTCAGTATGGTCAGGTAATGATGAACATTAAGTGTCAGATGCCACGTAGGCTTTGGCGCAAAAAGATTGGGCGCAGTCTGATATCAGGCGCAATCTGATCGGTGGTGCAGTATGCTTCATATCAGTGGCGCAAGTTGACTTTTGGGGCGCAACTTGATCACTGATCAGTATATTGAAGGTGCAACTTGATTTTTAAGCTCTACAATATTATATATATATATATATATATATATATATATATATATATATATATATATATATATATATATATATATATACCCATCCTTGTGGATATTCTTGCAAGAGTTATGATTAAAAGAAAGACTGCTGAAGTTTGGGACTCCCTTGCATCTTCAGATGAGCTGACTTTTAACGAAGAGTCATAAAAGAAATAGTAAGCTCATGTTCATAATTCTGTATGAATTACGTACTAGATTCGTGGAATACTAATACATATTATTTTCTGGTAATTGTAGCTTTCAAATTTGGATGTCTTTCTTGAGGAAGAGATTTGGATGTTAAAAAAAAAAAATGCTAGTTTCAACTTTTCTACATTTTCCATAATGCGTCGTCCTTATGTTCTCCGCCAAGAAAATTTATTTGATTGCGGTATTTTTGTAATTTTATTCCTGTAAGGAGGATGTAGGTTGGACTCCTGTTCTTTCTATGTAAGTCTGAAATTATGTCATTAAATAGTTACTCTATTTTTAGAGTAATATTTTTGACATTATGTTTGTTACATGCAGTTTGATTCAGAATTTGAAAGAAGCAAACTTGCTGTATGGATTGCGTCTTCAAAGCACAACGCAGAAGAAACCAATTTGCGCAACCATCTAATTATGCAGCAAATGTTAAAATGATAAATATTAGAAAGGAGTCCACTCTGATGGTGTGAAGATGGAAGATGAAAATTTTGTTTTTTGTATCAAATAAAATATGTCATTTGTCTTGTAACAAATGGTTATAAAATATGTCAAAACTTTTGTGGATTTATAATGTTCTTAAAATATGGGATAAAATTTATATCAAGTTGTCTGCTCGAATATTTTTGATAATATATAAACCTTTACAATGGATTATAGCAAACGATGAAATTTTACAAATAAAAAAAATCTTGAAGAATGGAAAACGTATACTACATATTCAATTCTTATAAGAATTCCACTGTTATCGAAAATGTCTTGATTGCATAATAAAGACTCTAATTTGGTCCACAGCCTCTCTGCCCAACAGAACCACCATCTACAACCTCGTCTCTGTCCCGACCGACACCCGACCATCGCTTACCACCCCTGGCCGCCACCTGCGATCGATCAGCTGCCAACCCCTTCTTGGCCGCACCTAAACCCATAGCCTCCGTATTCGGTACAGGAGCCGTCTCCTCCACCGTGACCCTGTGCTTCACTCGACCATCCAGCTGTCTCCTCACTTTCCTACCACCACCAATCTTGCCGGTGCCACCCTGACTACCACCACCTCCATAGAGATAAAATTGTCGGCCACCGTGCCTGAACCCTAGCAACACCTCAATCACCAAAATACCTGGCCAACTAACCTTTCGAGCGCCGACAAACTGAGTGCCACCATCGAGAGTCGACGTCGCCGACGAGATACTCTCCACAGATCTGCCCTGTGTCTCCGCACGAGAACGTCGCCCGGGTCTCTGCATGAGAGCGCCGCCCGCATCTCCGCACGAGAGCACTGCCGCGTCTCCGCGCGAAAGCGCCGCCCGTGCTCCGACCCTTCCTCCCGTGACTGAGCATGTCCTCCTCGGCGTCTCTGCCGCCCGCTCATGCCTGGAGCCTTACCTCTGCGTGCAGTCACCGCCTTAACCCCGCCAGCGCTCGTCGACAATGAGCCCTTCGTCTGGTGAGCCTCTCCGTCTCCTTTTCCTTCCTCGTGAGATCTGTTACCTCTCTCTTCCATCCCAGAGAGAGTGAGAGGTGAATAAGCTTTGCCGGGCCGGGTTGTTCGGCCCTGAGCCAGTGGGCTGGGTCCCTGGGCTTATCTAACTTGGGCCCTATTGTTTAATTAGAATTTTAGATATGATTTTTATGGGATTAAAATTAGGTAACAGATAGTTTTGGGCTTTTTACCTTTCGACCAAGATATTTATTATATTTTTTGTCAGTTAGGTTTTATATACAATATGTAGTTTTAATATTTATAGATAATTCAGTTATTTTTACTATATAATCGTTGGGTATATATAATCCTATGTGCTAGGTTTACTTCTCAAATGATTGATTTGATTTATAAATATATTTGATCTAAAAACATATCCTTTTATATTTTGAGTATTTATCTAGGGTTATTTGTACTAATAAAATGTAGTAAAGAGCTTGGGCCTAACTTGATTTTCAAATTGGGAAACCCTAACAATATTATTATATTATGTTTTTGGGTTTTGAATTCATTAGGGTTTTGTATTATTATTATTGCAATATTTCTTAAATGATTTCTATATTTTCAAAATATAATTTAAGAATATTTTGACTAAGTATAGAGTTTTCAAATATCTATTTATGCCCTAAATGTGTGCTTTTATATAAAATATATTTTTTTAAAATAAATATTTTTTTCCTTAATTATATTTCCTTTTTCTAGATTGGATTGATCTTGATCGTGACTAGTCATACGTTCTTATTTCTTGTGATTCTGACTACTTTAGATCGACCCTAGGCGAAACGGACTATCCCGGACCCAATGGCGCAGTCTGTTCCATCAGTAGAGGCCGTCTTTTATAGTTATGACATCCGCGACTATTCTGTGCCAACATAATCAAGTCATGCAACAACTGCAACTAAATAAGGCAAGTATACTATTGCTTTATGTGCTTTTTTACTTATAATGTTATCTTTTACTGTGTTTCATTGAGTATCACGATTGTGACACGTTAGGTTTGATTGTATCATTGATCGTTTATTGATTGTTTAGTGAGCCGGGAGGAAAAATGCTAAGTAGTCGTGTGAACAAACCCCAATAAATGTTTATTGAATGATAGCTAAGTCATACACCTCACGTATGGGTTAGCTTTACCAAAATTGAATGATAGCCATCCTATGATGTTCCGTATTAGCCAACCGTTCACATGTCGAAAGGTATTTCAAAGCACTGTTGGATTAGTTTTACTTGTTCATGTTTATTTTCTAGTTGTCTTGTTCATACATGTTTCTGCTAGTAGTTTCTTGTACATGTTATCATTTCCACTTCATGTTCCTTTACTGTTAAATTGTATCTTTATTGTCTAGCTTTATTTTATATTAAGTTACATTATTGCAATAGAGTTGTACTTTGCTCCTTTCTTGATTGGATCATTGTAGGTGACTTGGCATGCTTCCTAATTTTGTGCTACGGACCATACAGGGGAGATAGAGATCTTGAAGGCCAACCTTAGATTCTAGATAGATTAGTTAGTTTCTTTTATTTAAATGTTTAGCAAATTTGTTCCCAAAAATCATTTATCTTGTATTATAAGAATTGTAAATAAAATAGTTATTACGAATGAGCAATTAGATATGATTTTATTATATTCAAGATTGAAGACAGCATACTACCACCGATGCTGCGGTGTAGGCTGGATGTGGCTATGCACTCGTATTCCGAAAAGCGAAAGCGGATTGTGACAAGTTTTTTTGGTGGCCCATACAGGTTTATTTTTGCCAAATTGTACGAACTTACGGTAGTACCTATATTAGTCATACTACTGCAAGCTTGCAATTAGGAAGTGCTTATTCACAGTTAGGATTGATTTAATTTTTTAGGAGAATGACTAGGACTGGGACTAGGACTAGGACTAGGACTAGGACTAGGAAAGCTGTTTATTCAATTTTACTCTTGGATAGTTAAGGTTACTACATAGGCCATGTGATTTAGGTTGAATTTTATTGAATTCTAAATCCTATTGGGTAACTTGAGAAATTTTCCTAGAAGGATATACTATTGTGTATTGACACGATGGTAGGATCAAATGTGGGTAGACTATTCGCTTGGTAAATTAGAACTTTGTAGGATTCAATTCCTAATCTTGATCATTTATGCAATTTTATTTTCTACCATCTCTAACATTATCATCATATCGTAATGCTCGTATCACTTAGTTATTTTCCATTGGCCATAAGTAATTATTTTTCCTAAAAGTCTATATTTTATTTTTATCCACTTAGTTTGAACCTAACTCGATTCGATTATCCATATATTAATTCTAAGTCATCTTCATTCATTTTTCTATCGTTTTATTTTCAAAATCGATACCTTCACTTAAAGGACCGATACTTACACTTTTTCTATCATGATCGATTTGTTTGAATTTCTAGAAGCTCCTTTGAAATTCTTATGGATATAGTTAGAATAATTTTTGATGACTTACAATGGCAAGGCAGATGCGCACTGTCCCTATTTATTTGAATTATGGAGATTATGGGTTCTCTGCCGCCAGCAGGGCATTGGTAAGGCATGACCTCTAAGTTGAAATAATTTCAAATAATCGTAGGTTATTGAATAATATTAGTAAAGTACGTGTAGGCAACTCTAGGGGGGAGGGGGATAGAGATTGTGTCAATAATAACCAATTAAAAATTCAACTCTATAACAAGTCCAGAAAGTAACTTCCAAGAGAGTAAGTAATCAGAGTAGTAATACAAAAATTAATAGAGATCAGAAGAGCATACGCAAATACAGCGATTTAACCTGGTTTTCCTCGTGGAGGACTAGTCCAGGCCTGAGAACTCTCGCTCAGGATTGAAATCCACTATTTGTGAAATAGGGTACACACACGTGCCTTTACTCAGAAGAGCACGCCAACTTCTTACAACTTCGCAGAGGCAAAACTTGGAGTTGTCCAAGTGACTTCTTTACAACTCTTGCACAGAACTTCTAGCTGAATCGCACTTGAGCACCTTGGAGCTTAGGAAGCTTTGTGGCTAGTAGATTGGAAGAGTAAGGCTTAGAATGTTCGCCCAATGATTATATCATGTTTTTGAATATGGCTAATCAATTAAGTTTACCATAATGACATCACTAATATTCATGTAATCACTATCATGTTGCTACTTAAACTTAACATTGTCCTAATGTTCTATATCATATTTCTATGTTTGTATCATCATAATACATCATACTATTTTGTTTGCCTAACATTGATTTGTATACGTGCAGTAAGTATGATCAAACCAGGACATATGCAATGGAGAATTATTAATGGGCCAAAGACGACGTTATACAAGGAGATTTTTCTGAACCACCCAACGACCTATCCAGGGCCCGGTCAGCGGACAGGGGTCGAGGGGGCAGCGCCCCCCGTGGGATTTCGGGGACGAAGACCCCGAAAGGTATTCAGATTTCCAGATCTGTTTATCTTTGGACGACTGCCGTCAAAAAAAAAGGCGACTTCATGTTTGCTGAAATATCAGAAGAAAGACGTTATCAAAGGGCTATTGGTTTTCTATTTGATCAATATATTTTTCATATTTATTGAGTCTAGGAATACGATGTAAACTGTATCGTATTGGCAAATATGCTATCCAAGAAACGTTTTCAAAATATTCTTTCATTTTGAAAACAAGTCCACTTACAAAAGCCGAAACTACTTCCTAACTGCTTGATCTTTTCAAAAAGCCCAAAAACTAATTTGCAAAAACCCTGACAGAACTCCAACAGAATTCGGCCCGAGTTCGGCCCAAATTTGGCCAGAGTTCGGTTAGTGGACGTTGGATTTTGAACTTGGTCCTCCTGTAGTTACGGATCCTACCGATATTTTCTCATAGAGTTCTGCCCGAATTCTATTCGAATTCTGTCAGAATTTTGCCTTTGGAAAAACTATAAATAGAGAAGGATTTTGATCATTTCAACACACCAATTCACTTTCACATCTCTTCTTTATAAGCCTACTACTTCTTCCAAAGTGTTCTGAGCTATTCATTTTCAAATCCTATGCCAGTTACAATCCTTTAGTCGATTTGCCAGTGCAGTACGGTCTAGAAGTTTCAGAGTGATTGTAATCATAGGCTTGATTGAAGAAAGACACTTCACAATTAAAGTTGGTCGAGTACTTCGGATCAAAGCTCGCGTTGTAGAAGTTACAAGAACTTCGGATGAAAACTTATGGTATTTTCCAATAGTGAATTCAACTGGAAGCTAGAGTTCTTCCGACTGGACTAGTCCTCACAAGAGGGAAACTAATATACATCCTTGTGTTTGCGTTTGCTTTCTGCTTTCTACTTTTCATTTACTTATCTGTGATATATATTCTGTGATCTTGTTGCTAACATTTTTAAATTAGCTAAATTCTGCTGCCTACTCTATTCACCCCCCTCTAGAGTATTACGCTTTATAATTCGTTCCTACAATTGGTATCAGAGCTATGACTCTATTATCTGGCTTAACATCCTTAGAGTAGATCCTTATTATCAATTGTTAACCTCTGATTCCAATTGCCTATAATTGGTATCAGAGCGGATGCTTGTTATATAGAGGTATTATTGTTCATACCAATTGTTTTTACAATTGATATCAGAGTGGGTGCTTGTTATATAGAGGTATTATTGCTCATACCAATTGCTCCTACAATTGGTATCAAAGCGGGTTATACAGGTAAAGCGAGGTAACACTACTATTATATTCTTATTTATTATAGCTGTTACATAGATCACAATATCACATATGGCAAGTATATACTTCACAACTGAAGAGCAATCCACAAATAGACTCCCACTATTTGATGGAACAAACTACAGTTATTGGAAGACACGAATGAGCTTCTAACTGAAGTCTCTAGATTTTGACTTATGGTCAATTGTTGTCAATGGCTACAAAAAGCCTACTATCACTTCTATTCTCACATCCTCTATAATCAACAAGCCTTATTATAGTTACACAGAGGAAGAGAAGAAGTTAGCTAACCTTGATGCAAAAGCTACGCATATCTTTTATTGTGCTGTAGACACAAATGTATTCAATCTTATTACTACTTGCACAACATCTCATAAAATTTAGAAAGTTCTTGAAGCTACTTATGAGTACAGGTATGAAAGCAAAGCTAGCAACTCCAGAGAGGAGGATAATCTTCATAATGATGCAAATATGTGCATGATAGAATTGGGATTTAAGGTACAACACAATCCCTTATACGAAGAAGAGCTTGTATGTGACAACTGTAAGAAGATAGGCTACATCCAAGAAGATTGTACTACTACTTGAAAGGAGAGTCACTACAGAAGATCAAATAAAGGAAGATCATCGTCTCACAAGTACGCTAGCATGAGCATATGGTGTGAAAGCAAAGCAAGAGATTCTGAAGAAGAAGAAGAGAGACCTCATCAAGCTACAAATTTATGCTCAATAGCATTATCAAACGAGATACAAAACAATTCTTTTGAAGAGAGTGAATCTTCTCATAATTAGTTATCTGATGCTTTTAGTGATCTATTAGAAGAACACAAGAAAGTATTAGCTAAGTATAAGCAAGCTAGAAAGAATATTCTATCCTATAAGCGGGAGAATAAAAAGCTTACTTGCTTATTGAATGATGCTAGAATTAGTTCTCCTTCTGATAATTCTACTGAGATTTCCACACTGAAGTTTAGATTGCATGAGGCACTTGATTGCATTGAGAAAAATACTCAAGAAAATACTAAACTTAAGAAGGAATTAGAATCAGAAAAGAAGAAGTATTCTATTGCTTCATGTAGAATTGATGCTCTTTTTGCTAAATATGATGAGATCTGTGCTAACTCTAAAAAGTTAGAGATTAGACTGGAAAAGCATGTAGTACAACCTACGACTCAGTCTAACACAAGAAACTTAGCACATCACAAAGTCACACACGTCAGATCTTTTACAAAGGAAACAAGCAAAGCTAAAGCTTCACATAATCATGCTTTCTATTACAAGTATCCACGTACATCATGTCACCCCACTGCACGTTCTCATACTGCTGCACATAGCACTATTAATACTTTCTGTCATTATTGTGGTTTGAATGGACACGTTTCTAATCGTTGTTAGATTAGAAAACTAGTTGATATGAACTTGTGCAAATGGGTTCCCAAACCTAACAAATGTGGATCCAAGTATTGGATACCAAAGTCTTCAACTAATATTTCAGGTGGGGCTACTTATGCTGAACCATAGGATGATGGAACGTATTGGTGGTTTCACAACTACAAAGGTCATCTTTCATGCAACTGCACCAACATAAGTATGGTCACTAGAACTACTTCGATAACATGCTTTCTAAATAGTTCTTAATATCTAGCATGTTCTTTTTGATGTCTTGCTACTAGCTCTCATTTATATCTTTTTAAAGTGTTTATTATTTGAATCAATGTGAGATATAATCCTAGCATGACTAGCTTTTTAACTCAAATGTTTAGTTCACACTAAATAGTCTTTTACTCACTTTTCATTAGTGTGACACATTTGTCTTTGTATGCTATTTACTCTTAATCTTTTTTCTTGAAGCATGCATATGAGCTTAATTTTGTTTTGGTGAATATGTTTTGACTCTTCGTCTTTAATATTTTTTAATGGCCACTTCTTACCGATTTGTCTTTAACATGTCATATTTACTTTGATCGGTATTTTGTGAGTATGTATGTGTAGCACAAGTCTCCTATTTACTTGAAAAATATATACATATACTTTTATGTTAACCTTGTGCTTGCATAATATACTTCACTATTGGTTCTCACATTTTATTTTGATTACCTTCTTATAAATCAATTACATCTTTGTCTAATATATGAGTTGAGTTCAAGTTCTATATTTTTTTAAAAAAAGTAGTTTTAAACTTGTGCTTATCTCATACTTCAGCTATTGATTACTTTGAACAAATTTATGTTCTTCTCTTTATTAGCTTCTTCCTCAAAGCCTCTTTTAATGATATTTTTCTTGGATTTTTGGTTGACATTTTTGGATACATAACTCCTATTTTAAATAATTTTTCAAAATCTTGATCTTGATAAACCATTCTTTGGGTATTTACTTCTTTATATTTAGGGATTCTGGATTTCGATGTTGTTCGATGATACTGCATATATTTCTTTAAATCCAAATTCTTAAAACTAGAGATTATTTTGGGTACAAGCCAAAAGGGTCCTTTTGTCATACAGGTGTAAATAGCCTGAAGCGACATGGTGCACTAGTCTTCGGACTACCGCTAACTGGGAACCAACCCCTACAGTTAATCCGAAGTGATCAATACTTTATAGACTTAAGATTTATTAAGGTCTACTTGCAACTATCGTCTAGTTCTGGATCCAAGGTACTGAACCCAGTCCCCTAAGTTCCAAAATACATCAACGTATCTAGGTCCTACATTTTGATTTATAAATGTTTTATATTTTATTGTTACCCAATGATTTTGTAGCACATATGGGTAAGTGTAATTTATACATCTTATGCTGTATGCTACATTGTTCTAAGATTTTTTTAAAGTCCATAAAATATAATTTATTTCATATTGCACTAATTCTTCTTAAATCTTCGTTATTAAAGAGGAAATTTGTTTTGGGTACAAGCCTACAAAGGGTCTGTCTGTCACCATGGCTAAGGCCAAAGCGAAGCGGTATTTAAGTATTTCCCGGTGAACCTCCGTTAGCTGGGACAGTACCCCTACAACTAACTCAAGATTGATCAACGCTTATAAATTAAAGATTTATTGAGATCTAGTTTCAATTATTATCTGATAGATTTTGGATTTTAGCTTTGATGGATAATATTATTTAATTTTACAAAAGGTAACATACATTGATCTTCATAGGTTAATGTTTGTCATATTTTGATATATTCATTTTTCTGACACTATTCGATATTCAGACTTGATGATCTTGTGACTACTCATTGAATATTATGGTCTTGTGATTTCGTCTTTAGCTTGTGTAATATTCATGATTTTAAGATTTTTATTATATTCTTTTTATTCAAGTTATTTACTGTCTACAACAGTAACTCTTTGCGAGGAGAAGTTAGACAAATTGAATCTCTCTCTCAAAGCGTTTCTTTTCTTTAACCTTACGGTTGTCAGGTGGACACCGTGCTAAGGCTTTAAAAAGGAAGAAATGAACTTTGATAAGAAGACCTAATATTTTTGAATGAGTTTTCTACTTTTGGAAATATATCTCTGAAATTTTTAATTTTTGTCAATACTGTTATTTTTGATTTAACCATGTAAAGGTGGAGCAGTTACGTTTCAAATCAATTATTCCCTCGACATGCCATATATCTAGAATACATTTTTCTTTGAACATTTATCTAGTTATATTTATTTTTTATTGGAGACATATTTTGTTTGTTCATCTTTAAGCGTTTATTTATTTCTTTTTGCCTAAAGATGATATTTGCTTTTGGAACCTTATATGCATTTGCTCAAAGGAAACACTACAAAAAAAAAAATATCTTTTTGGGACGACACTATTATGAACACTAGTCTAAAAAGTCCTAAAAGTGTAGTTCTAGGGTCGGCCAAATTCTTGGTAACAAAAAGTTGTATTTTTTTGGGACATATTGTGAAAATGTATCACTATTTGGGACAAATAAAACTTTCTGTTCCAAATAATTTACATTATCATCCTAAATAGATTGGCGAGAATGCCAAACATTTGGCAGCTAATTGCCAAATTTTAGGGGGGGAACATTTCCCTCCACATGTCACCATCGTAACCATTAGATCGGATGACCTAAATCTAGATTGTCCATCACAAAATCATTCAGAACTTATTCACCGTTTGATCAAAACCAACCTAAATATCCTCTCTCCGATCAAAAACTATGGCTGATGCTCTCTCTCTCCCCGACCTTTCAACCCTAGGAGCTCCGATCTCTCTCTCTCCCCCTTATCGCCACTCCGACACCGAGCTAGGCCTCCGCCACCATCGCCCTCATCTCATTGGCTCCACCACTCCAACCACCTCTCTCTCTCTTTCATACATCGTCGCGACAGATTCTAAGGATGACCACGAGGTCGTCCGCCGCGAGCGAGCCAACGGCACCGACGATAGGGGTGTTGCGGAGGGGTCCAACCTTGACAAAGGGGCCAACGAGAAGGAAGCCGTGGGCGAGGTCGACGAGGAGGAAGTCGTTTTTGGTGCCGGCGGCTATCAGGTCGATTTTCTGCTTCTTTTACTTGTAACAAATTATGTAATTTCGGCTTTTTTTCCCTCATGATGGTGTTGTTCGTTTTATTGAATCAGTGGTGGCGTCTGGGACAGAAGCATTCACCTCGTTGGAGATGATGAATACGTTCAATTTTGAGTCGGAGGAACGAATTTGTAACTGGTAATTTTACTCAATATATGTCCATTTTGCTTGATTTTATTACATTTTTTGTTAGTGTTCGCATTCGATTCTCATTTGTTGTCTAATACGTGTTCGATATAATGCATCATGGACCTGGTTTGGTGCAGATACAAACTGTCTTATATGTGTTAATACAAAGCTACAGTCGGAGTATGTGATCTTCCTAGATTTGTAGTGGATGTCGATTGCAGACTCAAGTTTGTTTATTCAGTACATTCTTTTATATGCCTGAAATATATTTATTTAATTTCAACATTGTACGCATTATACAAACAAACATGTTTCAATTTTATTCAGTTCATTCTTTCATCTGTAATATAGTCCCAGCTTGGCCCTGGGCAGACCCGTGCATGCTGATTGTTGTTGTTGTTGCCTTATCGTAGATAAAACTTATAGGACTGGCACAGGCCCATGAAGCAATATAATATTGGCCTGGTGGCTAATTGGTGGTCACGAGGACTTTTGTGGCCTGACCTGGGCCTAACATCATGGAGGATGTGGTGAATGGCTTGGTATAGGATGAATCGATGTCTATGACGTCATGTTGTGGCCTGCTATCGAGACAAAGAGCTTGACATTAACCGCAGCATTGATGGCGCGAGTTACTAGTTTTAAATGGTTATTATTGTCAATCTTTAGCATCTTAATAGTTAATAATTGCATCAAAATGACACTTTTTGTAGTGAATGTACCTCATATATTCCTATAAATGCTTTATTTCTTCCAAGTCACTTTGTACTTCCATTAATAGATTATTAAGGTTGTTGTTATTGTTTTCTATATGCTAAATTCACTGTTTCTATGAAATTATAGCATATTGCAAAAGCTCTTGTTTCATTGTTGAAGGAAAGAGAAAGAGTATTGCAAGAGCATAAAAATTTAAAATTGAGACTTGAGCAGGAATATGATGAAGAAGCAGACAAGAAAAGAAGCTTCCAGCAAGAATTTGATATGCTTCTTGATCTTTCTAATAAGATAAAAGGGTATGTTGCAGATGGTTATCCAATCGTTCTCTTACTGTTATTATATTTGATTGTCTATTCTTGAAACCTTTTACTAGATATCTTGATTGAAAGAAAGGTGAAAAGCTGAAGGAGTTACAAGATAAGCTCTTATTATCTGAATCCAGTCAAAGGATATGTGAGCATAGAAAATAGTAACTATCAGCAGAAATAAACAAGGATACAGAGTTGCTGCAGAGTGAAATGAATAGAGAAACATAGATGACAACCTGAATTTTCGAAAAACAAAGACTGAAGTTGACGAGCTTGCAAATAAGGTAGAGTCGCTAGAAAAGAAATAATTGGCTATTGGTAGGAAGAAAACCGTTGAGCCTGATCTTAAAAGGCGTTTACAAGAGAAGGAAGGACTTCTATCTGAGGTAACCATGGAATATTCCTTTATGTCCTTGTCTTTTCTTTGTTATTCCAACGATGTACTACTTCATAATATTATTATTAGTAGTTTATTAATATTTATTTAATTTTTATGAGAGATGGATCAATCAGTAATCACGTAGAAGAGCATAGTTGAAGTGTTATCTGAGTAATGCGAATTTGGAAGGCGCACTTACTACAGGCAATACATCCTTCAATGGAGCAGTCATAACTGGAGCAGGTACTTAATACCTATAAGTTATCTGCAGCTCATTTGTTCATAAATCATTATTATTGTCCAGTCAATAGTCGACAAATGACTTGAGAGTGATTCCTCCTGGGTAGACTTTTCATAATCTTGGAAAGCCTCTGGAGGGTAAGAAGATACTCTTATCTCGCTCAAACTGTAACTTAATACTCATACAATGTGTGTCTTTTGGCTATGGATTTACAAATCTTTGTTAATACTTTCCAAATGTTTGACAATAAGGGAAGTTGTAAGTAGATTATTCACTCGTTTCAGTGATGCCAATTTTACTATTCTTATTTCATGGCATAAATTACAAATAAGTATATTGATAACATAAAGTAGGAAATGAATAGAGAAACACTCCAGAAATTGTTGCCATGTCTGTATCGTGTTTTGTCATATTCATATCTGTGCAATATAGAGTTTACCTCTAATCGACTGCAGAGTATATGCAATACACGTCTTAAATCGATATTTGTGTTTAACTAATACTTAATGAAGTCAAAGTGATGCATATGATGCATTTCTGGTAGACTGCTCCTCTCAGAACTAGACTTTGTTTTTGTGTACTTAATTAGTTACAAATCTGCGGACGTTGTAATGTTAACATTTCCTTTTCTTTTTTCAAATTAATGGATATTGATGTGATTACATACCTATAGAAGCTACAAGAATTCATATTTAAGACATTTGACAAATCTAATGTGCCTCTCTATTGACTACTTTTTCTAGAGCATTTTTGGTTGCTATGTCTCCCATGTTAATTTTTAGACTATTATCTTATTACAGCATATTAATGAAAAGTTTTACCTTATATTTTCCTTACTTGTATTAGCCATAGAGACTGGATGTTTTTGCATGTTATGCATGCTTAGGTTACACAGGCACTCCTAGATGATTGCCATGTCCATTTTGTGTCTGTTAGCACATACTGGACATGATAGAAATGCTTAAAAGTACACTAGGAGTGTAGGACCCACCAAAAGTAGTGCCACTTGTGTCACCATGTTCATTTGTCTTATTCGTATTTGTGCAAGATAGATGTGAACCATTTTTTTCTTTTTATATTTCAGCTAGATGTGAGGGCATCTATAGCAATACAAGAGATGGACACAGCTTTAGAGGAAAGGTACAAAAGCTTGCCTCTTATCCATTTTTTGCTTGTTTTCAGACTTCACTGATGTGCCTTGGAGAGATGATCAACTGGAATACCTCTGTAAAATTGCTGATGGGTAAACACCTCTTGACAAAACGTTTGCCATAGATTAAATAATTTTTTTGCAAGACTATTTCCCCTTTATGAAGATCTTGATGTCTACACAGTGTGAACCCGACAACTGGAAATGCAACTAGGAACATCATCATATTCCAAGGTAGAAAAAAACTTGTGTTTAGCTTTCAATGTTGTTTCTGGTTAGAAGTTCGTTTTGGTGGATAAGTATGCATTTTATTCACAAGCTACTAGGAAATGATTAGACAAAATTAGTCATTTCTTGAGCATTTATTTAGTCTTGATATGATACAATAGATACTATATACACATAGGCACATTTTGATATGCTTCTTGAATGAGAGCTACTTAGGTTATCCTTGTATTAAAAAAATAACTGTTGAAAAGAGCTCTTCTAGTAGGCCGAATGACAACCGGGACTTTGGACACCTGGTTGTCCTGTCTGAGGAGTCTAAAGCAATATAGTTGGAGACAGAGGAGTTGACTCCGCTTCAGAACATTGTCAACAAGTATAAAGGACGTTTTGTTATGGTTAACCCTTTATGGGAAGCTAAGACGAGTCTTAAAAACGAGCAAGGCAAGGGGGGTAATATGAAGAAGATGCTAGCGATACGACCTTCAAGTTCGCGTATCACTAAAGGGCATCATGTAGGAGACTTATTTACAGATGTAGGGGATGTAAATTGGTGTATTTAGTCTTTAGGATACTCACCTTGGCTTGGTCACTGGGTCTTGGTTAGTTTATGTAAGTGACACTCTTTTCCGATCTAACTATTTACCTTCTTTTTAAAAAAAAACTTCTTTACAGGAGGACACTACTGATTGCATTACTAATGGAAATTTATGTATCATGAAAGTATTTGTCGCTTTATTTCTTAGAAGCTACATGGAGAACAAGAGTTGGTGATACCTAATCTTGGTTTTGATCTGTATCACAGGTATTTACTGCCCTTGTCATGGCCGCCATAAGAATTTCTCAATCAAGCACCCTGGCACCAGATTCTAGCAAGGCAAAATCCGTTGCAGCTTCTGTGTTCTCAATTATCGGCTGGGAGTCTAAGATGGATCCCAGAGAGGACAATTCCATGATGACCATGGAAGGATTGAAAGGTGAAATCGAGTTTCGTCATGTTTGTTTCAGGTATCCGACTAGGCCTAATGTCCAGATCTTCGGAGACCTATGCTTGGCTATTCATTCTGGAAAGGTAAACTATTATGTGAAATGATACAGACCCTTTATTTAATTTGGCATTTAAAACTAAATTGGTAACTAGATGCCAGCACAAACAAATACTTTTGCACTGATCTTTATGTTAGGTTTGGACATTTTAGAGATACTCTAAATAATTTCCTTATGTAGCTAGTAAATGTAAGTTCTGTATGTAAGATTTTTGTCACTTTGAAGTCTATATCGATACTTTGTGAGACAAAGTTCATAATACTGTTTGGTGCAGGGACAAGAATTTGCTTATACATCTATGGACCCTAAGCTCACAACAATTTATGTGCTACTTAATTCCATTTTATGTTTCTTAGATATGTTGCAGTAACTAACTCTGAAACAAAGTCCATGTTTTGTCACGGCATATGCCAAACTATACATAAATTACAATAACTTGCATCATCCCAAGGTTCAATGTGAAGATTCTGGCTGCATCTATATATTCTGTATATATTAGATATATATGAATGCAGATTAGTTAATGCTTTAGAGCGGGCAGGCAGAGGATCTCAACAAAATATAAATGGTTCGCAGTATCCATATTTGAGAGAAAATAATTATAATTTTAGAATTTTTTTATATATATTTATGCATAATTTTAAAGATTTGCTGGATCGTTTCTTAGTAGTTTTGAAATTGAATGAAGTAGTAGTCATCATTGTTGATTGATTTATTTGCGATAGACAAAAAACATTCTTTTATATGCTTTTACACCCTTACCGATTGACATTTTCTTTGCCAAATTGACTAAAATTTTTATCATTTTTAAGCTTGTAATTTTTTTGTTGATAAATTTTTTGACAACAATGAGATATTGTTATGCCTATTAGCCTAATCAGTCTTTTGGAATCATATCCTAAAACATGCAGTTAATTCCTATGGAAAATAGATTACCCTTCAAACTTTGGTCATGAATCATGAGAAGTGGAAGCATCTTATTATAGAAAATTGAAGGTGGCCATCAGTTTTAACTTGGTTATAAGTTTTCTCATATCGAAGTAAATAAAGTGAATGAGATTTTCTCTGTGTTATCAGCAGGCAAATCAATTAGCCTAAGGCTCTGCTTTCTCTGTGTAGGAAAAAGGGTCAGAAGAGAAGATCATTTAGACTATGACCCGAGATAATATCGGCATAACGACATGGATAAAACTCATTTTTTGTGTGACCCAGTGAGTGCCTGTCATTTGTTTGACACGATGCAGACACGAGAAATTTTTTTGGACTATCAATGCTTCCTAGATGACATCAGTTTTTTAACACCACCACCTTCTAGTGTTGCCCTTCTGTGCCCAGTTTACAACCATAGTTGATTTATCCTCTAGCCATATCCTTGTACTCATTGTGCTTGTTTGGTAAATGGATTGGAATTTGTATGTTGTAGTTACTACAGACTGGTGAAGATGCAATACCACTTGCATATACAAGTTCTGCAATATGTTTTACTTCTTGTATCTCAGGATGACACAACTTACTTAGCCCTCTAAGTTTGTTGTTGTTGGCCTTAGAGAGTGTTTTGGATTAATTCGGAAGAGAAGGAAAGTACTGAAATTGAAAGGAAAATTCGAGGGAGATGTAAGTTTGATTTCAACCAGGGATGATTAGTTTGGAAGAGGTACTGTTAAGGGAAGACTTAGAGATCAAGTTAACCAATCACATGACTTGATTTAGTTGTGTCGCTAGATACAACCTTGACATCTTTCATGTTAATTAGAATTTTCATTATTGCAAATGCAATGGGGATATCAATATCATCATATGATTTGACTGCATAATGTCGAGCTCCATATTTTTTGGGTGTCCTGCATGTCAGTGTGTCGAACAAACTTAATATTTAGTTTCTAGTACACAATATAAATTTGATGACTATGACCATGAATTTAGGAAATATAAGTCTTAAAAAGTTCAATATATGCCAAAAAATTTAAGTTATCTCTGATACACCTAGTAAATAATGCTAGAACTAAAAATACTCCATTTGAAGCATTTCTACTGATACATGCACCGTATACAGGTCATGACTTGATATCGGAAAGATAGTGGAAAAACTGACAAGGATTATCTTTCCCCATCTATAGGGGTAGAAAAAGCCTACTTCTAAAATTTTCAAGGTTGAGCTACCAAACGCTGCTGCCATCGTTCCAATACGGGGTTAAAAATATGATGAACCAATTCTTCACATTTCCCTCCACAACTTCCATATCAGCACCTCATCTTATTAGGGTCACCCCCTGATAATATTGGATATGACCACCATTCAAAAGCTTTATTATTCCACATCAGCTTCTAGTAATGCAGAAATGAGTTAATTGTTTAGTACTTATTCTCTGTTGATTAAACTGAACCTGATGACAACAACCGAAAGACTATTACACACTTGTAATACGATCAGTAGCTTCAGAAAAGTAATTTTTTTTTAAAAGTTTGCTTATGAAATTGCATTCAGATACCCATTGAGATTATGTATCTTTCAGATCAGTGACTTGTAAACCATGTTACACCACAATTAGAAATATCAGCAGGCCAATGGAATTAGTTGGAACGTCTTTTATCTCTGTCCTGGTTCATTATTTATAGAATTGAAGTAAACAAGAAATAGAATTGGGCAAGCAACTGAATGGTATATAGATAAAGAGAGAAAAAAATTGTAAGTTTATTGACATCCTATTGTACAAGAAACCTTTCCAACTCTGAAGTCTAGGAAACAGGAAGAGAAAATAGTAAATGTAGGAAGAATTGTGAATGCAAAATCTGTAAAGATATTACAACTACTCACATGTCAGTGAAACTTGATTATACTGTTCGCGTGCTAAGCAGGGTTCCTACTTGCTAATTGCTAAATCCTCCTTTCACTTCAGATAATTCTCGAGTTTTCGGCCTTCTGTGAGGTATTAACAAGTCCCTGAGTACTCAGTTCTATTTTATTTGTTTATATTATAATATATTGTTGATTAAGACATTATTTAGAGTAGAAAATATGTCTAAAGATCATTCGAGTTACAGGTTAGATCAATAGAAGAAGTCTAGGGTGATAATGAGATATGACTGAATATGTAATCACTAATCAGTACTAACTACTAATCCTTCGGCTGATGATGATAAATCTAATAAATGTTCTTCAATGGTGCCAGCCTTAATTCATATGCTAAAGTCAAATTTAGTCGTTCTGTTTACTTCTACTTATGTATAGGTTTTAGTTTTGTAGACATTAATCTTTAACGAAGCATGCTTGGTTCTTCACTCACTTACTATATTCATTTTTTATGATACACTTAAGTATGGTGTTTGATTGAGGCTTCCGTAACCTTTTTCTTTAACCTTCATGCACCCATAACATTCACTTACTCTGTTGCTTTCCCCCAGAGACTGCACAAGACCCTGGGAACTTTTTATCTACTCTGTTGTGTTGTCCATAACAGGTTGGAGGGGGGCTGCCATTAGATAGTTTTATTAATTACTTTCATATGGTCTCTCATAATTCCTTTACTTTCTAAATATTGTCCACTTTTGTTTCCATATTGATTCTCTTAGTATTCTTCTTGCCCTCCAATTCTTTTTCTACTATTTTTTCTCATTTCCAAGCAAACCATACACTGGCACATGATAGTAATATATGCCAATTTTTTCTGACAGTTGATGGTTGATATACTCTGATGCTTGACAGTTGATATAACTTCCCTAGTAATATATGCTAATTTTTTTTTAAAGTTTAAATACTCTGATACAGTTGATAATTATCATTATTTTTCAAGACTTTTCATTACATATCTGGAAAGGAAATATTTTGCAACAAAGTAAAACAAAAAAAAGTCAAACAAACCTAAGAATATAGTTTTGATATATTATATACATCCTGGACTTCTGCTCTTTAATTCTCCCGAGAAACACACACACACAAACACAAATATGTGACTGAACTTAATCCTAAATAAGTAAAGCTATCGGACACTCTGACCTCAGATTGTTAAAATCAGAACCAATCATTCATGAATCAGCATGGAGTCTAGTTAACTAACTTATGGAATGGAATTACAACCACACATTGAAAAGTTAGCACAGATTTTTAATTCACCTGTCCATCTTTATGTGCAAATAGCCAGACCTATAATAATGTAAAAATTAAACTTGAAATGTTCCACTTGTCTGTGAAATGACGTAAACTTTAGCATTTGAGCTGTTGTATCCATATATTATAGAGAAATGTCTAAAAGATATCAACTGCTTGCTTCGTCTTATATTCTTCCATATGTTCCATGATTATCATTTACTGCACTAAAAGAATTAAATATTGGAGGCATCTTTCTATACTTACCAGTGGCTCTTGCCAATCTTCCATCAGTTGCCATCACTAATTTGCACGCTCGTACACACACATACATACATACAAAAACCCCTCCTCTAGCTCATCATCTAAGAAGCCTTTTCAGTTTACACATCTACTAAGCATCTATTTCGTCAACCAACATATTTATTTCTCTAGATACCTTGTTATATCTTCATTCCATCTAAAATTATTTGTGTTATTATTTTCTGCTCTTTTGGTGTATCTCCAATCATGTTAGTACATAAGTAGCTTTACTACCCTTATGATTATGCCGATCTTCTAATTTGCTTACTTTCATAAAAATATTTGTTCTTATACTTAAGGTTCTCACTATATGTATAAACGACTTGTAAAATTCAGATGTTATTGAAAATAATTTACATTCTTTCCGTCATTAGTCTCTTCCAGTGTAAATGTCTTGTTGAAAGTTGAAACTAACTCCGTCAAATGGTTTAACCTTCAATTTTAATACCATCTGGTGCTTCTTTAGAAGCTCTTTACATTCATCTATATATGTATGCCAATTACCAAGCTTCCATTTCTAGATGAACATTTTTTTTGGATTACTAAGTTAATTTACTGATTAATGTAAGGCTGAAAAACTTTATTATCTGGTTGAACTTTTTTGTGAATCTGTTTGACAATAGGAGATTATTAAAAAAAATAGAAAATTGTTGTTAAGTATTACCAGATTGATAGAGATATTATGTTTCTTTTCTGGTGATTTGTGTACAATTACCAGGTTGCTAATATATTGTCATATCTTAATTTTATTTGCAGGTCCTTCAAAAGCATTCTGGATATACTTAAATGATAGGCGACGATCGTGTGAAAAATTTTGCGTTAATTTTTTGGGTTCATGTTGGATATACTGAAATGGGTTCATTTTGTAAATGATGGAGACAATTGGTTCATTTTGTAACTGATGGTGTGTGTGATGTATTGTGTTTTGGATTTCTTTTGGAAATGTTCGTACATGATGCTTAATGTTAAGCTTTTTGTTGTTTATCAATTGAACATATATAGTTATATATGGATTTTGTTGTCTTCTACTTAATGGTAAAGAATGCTTGATGTTGTTAAGCTTTTTTATATTGGAGCTCTGATACCTGGAGATACATCTGAGGACAAGCTTGACAACGTCCATGATTATATGAATTATGTGTATTTAAATTGTATGTTTTATAGCTGAAAAATACAGACAATAATTTCATAAGTGTTACTTTTGGGACAGTTATGTAATTGTCCTAGATATAAACGACATTCTTTTGTAACGCTGGCAAATTTGTTTAGGACGGATGTTATTCGTCACAAACTCTTTTATTTTGGGACCGTTTTGTAAACCGTCGTAAACATGTAATAATTCAAACTCTTTTGGTACGGTTATATTTTTCGACCCTAAAACCAAATTAGGACGGTATTTTTCGTCCTAAAACTTTTTGCCACGCCACCCTAATAGCACTGTCACTTACCGTCCTAAAATTCGTCCCAAATTACAATTTAGGACTGATTTGGGTCTTTTTAAGACGGATTTTTGGGGTTCCATAAAGACACTTTTTTTGTAGTGAAAGAAAGATCCATATCTTGGATATTCCTTAGATTTTGTTATTATTTATTTATTTTGCATATAAATTACTTAAGAACTGGATACGCATATTTTAAGGGGGAGCAAATTAATTGTTTCAATTCATTTATGCCCTTAATGTGTGGTATACCTAGTTTATCATGGACAAATATTCTTTTACTTAACATATCTTGTTGATTGGTTCATGATTTTTTTAGTAAGTTTATGAGAGAATGTATGATTATTATTATTTATTGATTTTTAATTCTCTTATTTTATTCGAGTTTCTAAAAATTATCTTGCAAATATATTTAATTATCCTTATTTGATTGAGTTTAAATTAATTTTGGCATTTCTTATTGAGATTTTATCTCAAAGTTCATGATTATCAATATTTAGACTGATCATACTTTGTGGGGAAGCATTCAAGTCGACTGAATTTTTCCTTCTCAAGTATTTTGTCTTCATTATCTTCATGTTTATCTAATGGATATACATATATCTTGCTAAGGTACTTGAATTCAAATGCATGAACTTTGGTATAGAATTTGCATAGGTTCTAGTATATTTATTTTGATTTATTTTCGATGATTATCCTCTTTATGGAAGTGATTAACTGATTTGTATGGACAAATTATGAATCATATTTTTTTTGTGATCATTGTTAAAAGTCTCATTATATTTTCATTTTTTGGATTTCTAGTTGGTAAACTATTTATTGATTTCTTTTTTTAACCAACTATACTGTGTTGACAAGTTTTTATTCTTTAGTTATGCAATTTTCTAAACTTGTCGTTACATTATTCTCCTAAATTTTGATCATGATTATTTTTGCCTTCCTTCTTTACTTGTGCTTGAGTTTGTTTTATCTTTTATTACGAGGAGCTTATTTTTGATCATGTCAAAGGGGGAGAAATAAGTTTAAGTTAGCACACAATATTCTAGTATTACGTGTTTATTGGTGATACATACATCTATTGTATATATCTTAAACTTAACCGATTTGCCATAATCAAAAAGGGAGAGATTGTTAGCCCAATAATTATATCATGTTTTTGAATATGGCTAATCAATTAAGTTTACCATAATGACATCACTAATATACATGTAATCACTATCATGTTGCTACTTAAACTTATAAGCAATGTCCTAATGTTCTATATCATATTTCTATGTTTGTATCATAATACATCATACTGTTTTATTTGCCTAACATTGATTTGCAGACATGTAGTAAGCATGATCAAACATGATCAAACCAGGACATATGCAATGGAAAATTATTAATGGGCCAAAGACGACGTTATACAAGGAGATTTCTCTGAATTTCCTAAAGACCTACTCGGGGCTTCGCATCGGGGGTTCCGCTGCCCAGTCAGCGGACATGGGTCGAGGGGGCAGCGCCTCCCGTGGGGGTTCGGGCACGAAGCTCCCGAAAGGTATTCATATTTTGAGATCTATTTATCTTTGGACAACTGCTGTCAAGAAAAAAAATGTCTTCATGTTTGCTCAAATATCAGAAGAAAGGCGTCGTCAAAGGGATATTGATTTTCCAATTTGATCAACGTATTTTTCATATTTATTGAGTCTAGAAATACGATGTAAACTGCATCGTGCTGGCAAATAGGCTATCCAAGAAATGTTTTCAAAATACTCTTTCATTTTGAAAATAAGTACCCAAACTACTTCCTAACTGCTTGATCTTTTCAAAAAGCTCAAAAACCAATTTGCAAAAACCCTGACAGAACTCCAACAGAATTCGGCCCGAGTTCAGCCCGAATTCGGCCAGAGTTCGGTTAGTGGACGTTGGATTTTGAACTTGGTCCTCCTGCAGTTACGGATCCTACCGAGATTTTTTCATAGAGTTCTGCCCGAATTCTGCATTTGGAAAAACTATAAATAGAGAAGGATTTCGATCATTTCAACACACCAATTCACTTTCATATCTCTTCTCTATAAGCCTACTACTTCTTCTAAAGTGTTCTGAGCTATTCATTTTTAAATCCCAAGCCAGTTACAATCCTCTAGTCGATTTGCCAGTGCGGTACGGTCTAGAAATTTCAAAGTGATTGTAATCAGAGGCTTTGTTGAAGAAAGACACTTCACAATTGAAGTTGGTCGAGTACTTCAGATCAAAGCTTGCGTTGTAGAAGTTGCAAGAACTTCGGATGAAAACTTGTGGTATTTTCCAATAGTGGATTCAACTGGAAGCTAGAGTTCTTC
Source organism: Iris pallida (assembly GCA_029216955.1). NCBI lineage: Eukaryota > Viridiplantae > Streptophyta > Magnoliopsida > Asparagales > Iridaceae > Iris > Iris pallida. The sequence goes on from JANAVB010013397.1 coordinate 13,816,314, forward strand.
TGACTGAACTAGTCCTCACAATAGGAAAACCAGTATACATCCTTGTGTTTGCGTTTGCTTTCTGCTCTCTACTTTTTATTTACTTATCTTTGATATATATTTTGTGATCTTGTTGCTAATATTTTTAAATTAGCTAAATTTTGCTGCCTACTCTATTCACCCCCCTCTCGAGTATTGCGCTTTACAATTCGTTCAAACACATAATGTATAAGGCTTAGAAGATTGAGAGTGAGAGATGATTTGAAATGAGAGAATTCAAGCCCTATTTATACTAGTTTGAGAAGGCAGAATTCGGCCAGAATTCTGTCTCAAATATCCAAAAACTCGAACGTTGGACAGCCGAGATCAAAGTGTTCCTAAAAAATAGCTTTCTAATTTGTAGGAGATAGAGTTCGGCCCGAACTCTGCCTAGGGTAGTGTTCGGCCCGAATTCTTATTCCTTGGGGCCAGAAAGTTGAAGTAGGCTAGAATGGTTTAGTTTGGTTTGGTGATTGTCTTGTTTGTATGGTGGATCTTGGAGTAGTAAGTCTAGGGTTGAGATGACTCAGTGCGACTCAACGTACGTATTTCTAGACTCAATAAAACTAAAATTACAGACTCAGTACAAGTACAATTGCAATGACTAACTTGTCGATGACGTCTGTCTTGAATTTGATATGTTGTAGATGATGTTCTTGTCTTTGAGCTTAATGTATCATATTGGATCACATCAAATATTTTTTATTAATTCTCTAAATTAGGTTGACTGTGATCCAGTTTGGGTCAACGATCTCCCCCATTTTGATAATTGACAAAACGATATTTGCATATCGCAACATTCATACCTGGACACACGTTGAAGGGAGTAGTTTGTATATATGAAGTAGCTCCCCCGTAAATAGATATGTCGGCTCCCCCGCAATTAACTATTTTGGTTTTGTCCTGATACAAAATTCTTTATCCAAGCACAACATAATATCCAACAACATATAAAGATCACATCAAACAAATATCTATACTTCTTCCTCTTTGTCATTTAGCAAAATGAATCATAGCTCCCCCGTAAAGGGAGAAAAAATAGACAAAGTAAAGATAGCAAACACACAACTTATAACCATAACCAACCATTGATAGAGACACCTAGCAGTTTTGATAATGCAAATTAAATAAACTAGAAGTCATACATGACAAACTGAAGTCATAAACTAAAACATAGTGGAAAGAGTGCGAAAACATGAAATGGAAAAGCATAACTAAAAGTAAACATCAGCAGTAGGTAGAAGACGACGACCATCATGGAGCATGGGAACGGGATGGACCGGCCGAATCGAAGGCTCGCTGGCAGAGCGACGAGGATCAACAAATGCCACATCAGGATCCAAATACCGCAAGGCCCATGGGTCGTCAATCCGGTAGCCTTCGCGAGAAGGGTCCCGACCTGTAGGAAACGACATAGTGGGATTCCAGGCCATGTTGTTCTGGATATTATGCAGGGTGTTGCTGATGGCGCTCATTTGCAGAGTGGTCCGATAGTCTAGCTGGGTGTAGCGACCGTCTTCCAAACGAAAGCGGTCGCACAACAAGTTGTGGATGGAGTCGAGGGTGGCAGGAGGCTCAGGCTGTGGGGCATATGAGTAAAAAGATTCCTTCTCAACTGGAGCAGAAGGAACAGGAGCAGGGGCAGTCCTACGTGCCTTGGATAGAAATGCAGGAGCAGCTAAAAACTGACACTCATCCAAAGGGATATTGAAGGCACGAAAGATCATAGGAAGTTACATCGCATAAACAAACGATTTTGGCTTCTTCCTTGCACGAATCATCCAATCCATCATCGTGCGAGGAAAATTGAAGGGTATGGTGAAGTGAAGATAATAAATGGCGATAATCTCATGAAAAGTAACCTCATCGTTAGATCCTTCTTTCGACAAGATGGAAGAGAAAATGATGCGATGAAGTTCATAGAAATAGTTGTTGAGATACTTAGCCCGAAGTTTACGAGGGCGGGTGTTGGGTTCACACATCATATCCTCGAACCCTTCAAGTGTGATATCACCAACAAATTGGAAATCCCGAGCATCAACAATACGCTCCCAAGAATTTGGGTCAGGGAGTTCAAGATATTCAGCTAGGTCAAAGTCATCAAACATAATATTAATGCCGGCGACCCGAGAATAGATTTTACAGTCGTCATGGGTCATGTTGTAATAAAACATTTGAATTGCATTGAGGTAAATGAGTGACGATGTGGACACAAGTTCATCAAGACATAGATCCTTGAAATTAGGATCAAATTCAGAAAATATTGTGAAGTTAATGGGATGTCCCGGCACAACACTTCGTGAGCAAAAATTGGAGTACCACTCGTTAGGGGCTTCTAATGATACGAAAATATGCTCATTATAAGTGTTGGCATTGGGAGGAGGAGGGAGATTAAATAATAGGTGAATAGGACTTGGAGGAGGAGAATGAGGGTTTTATGGTGAAGCTCCTTCAGTCCTAATCCTCTTTCCTCTATTAAAAAGTCTATGAGCCATTGATAATAGTAAAAAAAAATGAAGAACAACAATGGAAGTGGAGATGGAGAACTAAGAGTTATACCTTAAAAATAATAAAGGAGGATGGAAGAGAATCACCCAAAACTTTGAAATCTTGAGTTTGAAGAGTGAAGAGCACCAACAAAGAGATTTATAGGGTTAGGATTTTGGAGAGATAGCTTTGGAGAGAGGTTGAAGGTGGTAGCAATGAGGAGAGAGAGAGAGAGAGCAAATTCGTGCATATGAAGAGTAGGGACGGCTGCATTAGTTAAATTGTAGCCCTTGGATCAAATCGAATAGATGGCCAGGAGTGTCTTAGAGTTCTGGTACCCATGACACAGAGTTCGGCCCGAATTATGCCATAGGTAGAGTTTGGCCTGAGTTCTGTGGGGTTGGTTCCAGAACTCTAACAAGTTGAAAAATGTTGATAAAAGATATAAAGGATGGTCTTGAATTAACAATTATGAATTATATAAGCCGTAAAATAAATTAAACCTTGCGGCAAACTTTATTAAAAAATGACCAGCACAGGTGAATCGCCTCAGGTTAGCTGTAGGGGCCGAATCCCAGTTAGCGGTAGTCCGAAGACTAGTACACCATGTCGCTTAAGCTTTTATGCCTTGTTGTCAGAAGGACCCTTTCAGCTTGTACACAAAACAATTTCACCATGTACGATTATGTTTTAACAGTTATTTGTGCAGGTACAACTTATTGTATAATATTTTTATCCAAAATTCCTAATTCTCGACGAAAAAAGTTGAAACGCTCTTCGGCAAGTGGTTTTGTAAAAAAGTCTGCTAGCTGATGATTAGTGTCTATAAACTTTAGATTAATAGTGCCATGCAATTGATGATCACGCAAAAAATGGTGTCTAATTTCTATGTGCTTAGTGCGTGAGTGACATACTGGATTCTTAGTCAGGTTAATTACACTAGTGTTGTCACAGAATATAGGTATGTGCTTGAAAAGTAAATTATAGTCTTCAAGGGTTTGCTTCATCTACAAAATCTGAGTACAACAACGTCCTGCAGCTATGTATCCAGCTTCTGTTGTAGAGAGTGCTATAGAATTTTGTTTCTTGCTAAACCAAGATACTAAAGCCTTGCCTAACAAATGACACGTGTCGTTGGTACTCTTACGGTAGACTTTGCATATGGCAAAATCGGTATTGGAATTTCTGATCAAGTAAAAGGATATGGTTTTGGGATACCATAAGCCCACTTTAACAGTCTCTTTAAGGTATCGAAAGATACGCTTAGCTGCAATCATGTGTGATTCCTTAGGGTTAGCTTGATAGCGAGCACACAGGCAAACACTAAACATGATATCGGGACGAATAGCAGTTAAATAGAGTAGACTACCAATCATACCTCGATACTTACGTTGATCAACTGGTTTGTCGCTTTCATCAAGTTCTTGTTTTGTTGTAGTAGCCATCAGAGTACTGATTGGTTTGATATTGTCAAGATCTAACTTCTTCAGCATATCCTTTTTTACTTTGATTGGCTGATGAAGACTCCTTGTGAGTATTGTTTGACTTGCAGTCTAGGGAAGTAGTTGAGCTCCCCCATCATGCTCATCTCAAACTTATTCTGCATACACTTGGCAAATTCTTGGCATAAAACCTTATTAGTAGACCCAAATATAATGTCATCCACGTAAATTTGCCTTAAGAGAATGATGTCATCAATAGATTTTATTAATAGTGTCGTGTCAATTTTCCCTATTAAAAAACTTTTGTCAAGTAAGAAAGTGCTAAGGCTTTCATACCAAGCTCGAGGGGCTTGTTTGAGGCCATAGAGAGCTTTCTTAAGTTTGAAAACATGATCAAACAATTTGTGATTTTTAAAACCAGGTGGTTGCTTTACAAACACTTCTTTGATAAAACCGTTATGAAAAGCACTTTTGACATCCATTTGAAAGAGTTTAAAATTTTGAAAATTTGTAAATGCATAAAGCATGCGAATTGATTCAAGTCGTGCAACAAGAGATGTCACGCCCCGATTTCGTAGAATCAATAGTTATCCCCCGGGCATGATGTCGTGCGAACCTAATTTACGATCGCACAAGGCATAGTCATAAGGTAATCAGAAATACAACTTCTAAGAGAGCAAGCGCAGACAAATTGAAGAACACATTGAGATAAAGAAACTTTTTATTTTATTGATAATAGATATCATTTACAGACTCTATTACAATCGTGTCGTACGGGCTTTACAACATGACTCGATTACAAAAGGAGTACTGATGAGATAACCGTTCCATACATACATCCCTCATGTACGACAAAATTATTCTAGCCACCTGGATACGAGGGATGCCGAAACATGTTCGTTGGACTTGCAGAGAGTCATCAAAAGTTCAGCGATGGGGTCTTCGACGTACGGTCGAAGCTTCAAAAGCACAAAACGTTGCCTAGCTAGTTGGCGCGTTCCTCCTGATTACTGGCACCTGCAAAGAGCGAGGGTCAGTATGATCACATATATTGGCGAGTGGCTAATTAAACCCAAGCTCTGCATTTGGTTCAAGCAGTTTTATAAAACATGTTAGCTATATTTGTGACCTTTCTAACCATCCTGTTTGATCTACATGTTAATATGTTTGAGGTAAGCATATGAAATGGTATACATTGAGCAGCTATCATATTCATTCCGTGTCACGTGCATTAGTTAAGCAGTGAAAGGGTGTGAAGGTCACTAGCAATGTCAAGCCATCACGGACCATAGCTGGGTTAGACGGTGACCCTTTCGCGGCGGGTAGCGAGCCCTGTACGAAAGTTCTCGAATAACCCACGCCGATGTAAGGCTGGCACTTGCTATACTCGTTCCTCCTAGGCCGAATCGGTTCCTTGGCCTAGGCAACCGTTCGAGAAAACTACACCTTGTCGACAAGTTGTCCAATGATCGTTTTGCAGAATCTTTAAAAATACTCTCTCTTTTCGAGAACCTTATCCTTTCTCTTTTAAGTGCGAAACTTAGCCTTTCTTTTGAACTTAGTCAATTTATTCACTTTAGCCGTACCATTGCGATAAACGTTAATCGATTCATTCTTCTGTTTGCATAGGCTAAGTAAATAGGACATAAGAAAGCATGCATTAGTTTTCGTGTACAACAGTTCTATAGCAAGAGTCGTGAAGAATCGTGCCACGGTTTCTTTGATTCTACACTATGTTGACAAGCATTTCGTTTGTGTTTCATGTTTGATTTTGAAACAGAGGGTCGAGGCGAAGAAGGTCAGCCACTCACCTTAGACTTTGCTTTAGGCGAGGGACTGGTTGGCTGCACAAACGTCGCCTACGCGATCACCTACAATCGCACAAGCAACTGATTAGAACACTGTGTTATTTAAGAAGTTTCGATACGAATGCGAAGTTTGAAAACGCAAGCCATAAAAACCCATTGAAAATATTCACGAAAACATATTCACGAAAACCAAAGCCAAAGACAAAGCCAAAGCCAAAGCAAGTACGACATAAAAACTAGAGCAACGGGAGGTCTCTTTTGACTCAGCCGCAGAGCCAATCCTTGAGGCGCAACCCGCTAAATGTGAGAATTGATTCCGAAGAAGCCTTTCCACAACGAGAAAAGGATCTTAATTCAATCGTTCATGTTCGACCAATTCGGCCGATTCTGACCTATCGGTCCTGACCAAATTAATAGCGATAGTGTTCCTTTCTCGCGCACCCCGTAAACGGAAACGGGGTACGATGTAGGGACGGGGCACTACACCATAACCATCTAAGAAAAAGTTTTGTCCTCAAAACTTAAGAATAGAACCTACCTCTACGAGAACAATGAAAAAAATTTCTCCTTCATCTCCGATTAAAGTTCCCACATTGACTCTTCGATCGAATGGTTTCTTCAGAGTACGCGGATGAGAGGGATCGTTCGATTTCGCAGTTGCTTATCCTTGCGTTCTAAGATTTGAACTGGCTCTTCAACGTAAGATAAATCGGAGTTCAGCTCCAGCTGACCAAAATCTACCACGTGGCTTGGATCGTGCACGTACTTCTGCAACTGAGAGACGTGGAAGACATTGTGTACACCTTCTAGCGCCGACGGCAGAGCAATTTGATAGGCCACTGGGGCGACCTGCTTGAGTATTTCGAACGGCCTAACGAATCTTGGACCCAACTTTCCCTTTGCACCAAACCGAGTAACTCCCGTATAGGCGACACTTTAAGAAATATGTGATCGCCTTCTTGAAACTTGAGGGGTCGACGATGAACATCCGTGTAACTTTTTTGTCGATTCTGTGCGGTCTTTAATCTTTCCCAAATGAGCCAAACTTTTTGCACAGTTTGTTCCACCAGTTCCGGGCCGAGAATCTGCCATCTCCGACATAATCCCAACAAATAGGTGACCGGTACTTTCGTCCATACAAGGCTTCATACGGCGCCATTTGGATGCTGGATTGATAGCTATTGTTATATGCAAATTTGGCCAGAGGTAGATGAATGTCCCAAATCTACTTGAAGTCAATTGCGCAGAGCTGTAACATGTCTTCGAGAATCTGATTTACACGCTCCATTTGGCCGTCGGTCCGGGATGGTATGATAAGCTGAACTGCAACTTGGTATCTAGAGTCGACTGAAGGCTACTCCAGAAGCGTGATAGAAATCGTGCATCCCGATCAGAGACGATGGATATCGGGACTCCGTGCAGCCGTACTATCTCGTCAAGATAAATCTGAGCCAGACGATCAACGCTCCTAGTAACTGTAATAGCAATGAAGTGCTTTGACTTGGTTAGTCGATCGACGATGACCCAGATGGCATCATTTTCCCGTGGCGTCTTCGGCAAACCAATAATGAAATCCATGCATATGTGCTGCCACTTCCATTCCAAAATTGCCAGATTCTGCATCTTCCTGCCCGGTCTCTGATGCTCAACTTTCACCTGTTGACAGGCCATGCATTATGACACGAAGAGTGCCACATCTCTTTTCATTCCATGCCACCAGAAATTTGTGTAGAGATCCTTGTACATCTTTGTGCTACATGATGTAAGGTGTATTTCGTATAGTGCGCCTCCGATAATATCTCTTTTCTAAGTTCTGAATTATCCGGAACGTATAGCCTACCCTTCAATCGAAGCATGCCAGTTTCATCTTCCGCAAAGTTGGTCGTCCTACCTGTCGAGATTACCTCCTGTATTTTCTTCAGGTACGGATCGTCCTTTTGAGCGGTCTTGATCTTTTCTTGCAAGCTCGGCTCTAACTACAACTTTGCAACTCTATATTCCTGAATCTGATTCGAAGTTCGATGTTCATCTCTTCTAGGTCGCTTAGAAATCTACGGTCGATGGATAGCGAGGCAATATACTTTCGACTCAGAGCGTCCGCCATGACATTTCCCTTTCCCGGCGTATAGTCAATAGTCAAGTCGTAATCTTTGATCAGTTCAAGCCAACGCCTTTGCCGCAAGTTCAGTTTCTTCTGCGTGAATAGATACTTGAGGCTCTTGTGATCGGTATGGATCATGTATGCCACACCATAAAGATAGTGACGCCATAATTTCAACACAAACACAATCGCCGCTAACTCTAGGTCATGTGTAGGGCAGTTCTTCTCGTGCGGCTTTAGCTACCGGGAAGCGAAAGATATCACCTTGTTCTGCTGCATCAGCATACACCCCAAGCCCTGACCGGATGCATCGCTGAATATCTGGAAACCCTCAGTTCCTTCTGGAAGTGTGAGTATCGGGACCGAGACGAGCCGTTGCTTTAATTCCTGGAAGGAAGCTTCACAGTCGTCTGACCATTCAAATGTGACTACTTTCTGGATGAGGCGAGTCAGAGGCGATACAATTTTTGCGAAGTCTTTCACGAAGCATCGATAGTATCCCGATAAGCTAAGGAAACTTCGAATCTCGTCGATGGACGCTGGCCGTTTCCAATCGACATTGGCTTCAACTTTCTTTGGGTCGACTGTAATGCCTTCAGCTGAAATGATGTGTCTGAAGAATGCGACGCTGCTCAGCAAAAATTCATATTTGCTTCACTTCGCATACAACTGATTTTCTCAAAGGGTCTGAAGCACGGTCCGTAGATGCTCAGTGTGTTGCTGCCTATCCTTCGAGTATACGAGTATATCGTCGATAAAGACTATTACAAACTTGTTGAGGAATGGTCGGAACACCCAATTTATTAAATCCATGAAGGCAGCTAGGGCGTTCATTAGGACGAACGACATTATCAGGAATTTATAATGTCCGTATCGAGTGAGAAAGGCGAACTTCGGCATATTGTCTGGCTTGATCTTGAGTTGATGGTAACCCAAGCGCATATCAATTTTAGAAAACACCGTAGCTCCTTGCAGCTGATCAAACAGATCGTCTATGCGGGGCAGTAGGTATTTGTTCCGGACGGTTGCTTTATTCAGCTCGTGGTAATTGATACAAAGACGCATTGAGCCATCTTTTTTCCTGACGAACAACACGGGCGCTTCCCATGATAAGATACTGGGTCGTATGAATCCCTTGTCGAGCAACTCTTGCAACTATACTTTGAGTTCTTTAAGCTCTACAGGAACCATTCAGTACAGGACTTTAGAGATCTGTCGGGTATCGGAGAATGTATCAATAGTGAACTCAATCTCTCGATCAAGTAGCATGCCGGGCAGTTCATCCGGGAACACATCTGGGAATTCTGCCACAACGTCGGTCTGACCCGCATTTGCACCATCCTGTCGCATGTTTCGAAGGGACGCTAGATAGCCTTCGCACCCGTAATGCAGCATCCGTCGAGCAGATATTGCGGAGATCACCTTGTAGGTCGGCGACGCCTCACCACACAAATAGCAAAATTTAGGCACTCCAGGTATACGGAAGGTGACCCTCTTTTTAGCACAGTCGATGGTTGTATTGCACAGACCGAGCCAATCCATTCCCAGAATGATGTCGTAGTCCATAATATCTAGAACTATCGAATTAAGACTGAGCTTTTGACCACCTATACAGATGATTCCGTCTTCGCAGACTAAATTTGTAATTAGTGGCATGCCCGACGGTACACTAATAGTAAGATCGAGACCTAGCAGTGTCAGAGAAAATTTGTGCTCGGCGGTGAAGTCCGCCGATATAAAACTATGCATGGCACCAGAATCAAACTGTACACGAGCAGGTTTGTTATGGAAATACAGTATACCTGTCACGACTGTGTCAGAGGCGAACGGTTCGTTTCGAGTCATGGCATAGATGTGGCCCTGGACATTGGGGCAACGGTCTTGGCCATTTTGTTGTACAGTCTGTGGAGCCCGAGGTGCTTGGCCTCGATTTTGTTGGTGTTGCTAGGGGTACTGGTTCGGCTTCTCCGGACACTTGCGTGCAATATGGTCCATTCGACCGTACCTGAAGCATGCTCCACTCTTCAACCGGTACTCGTTGGCCACGTTCCCCTCCTTGTGGCAAAAATTATAGACTATTTGATCCTTTGCTTGGTTGCCGCCTCCGTTGCCACGGTTTTGATGCTTGTGCGTATTGTTGCCTCCTGCATTACTATGGTATTTGTCATTAAAGTGAACAGCGCCAGTAGTAGCAGAAGGATACTCGGACTCCAGACGGAGGGCATGGTTGAGTGCCTCGTCCATGGTTTTGTATTCAGGCACCGAAACATAGGCACGAATAGAGGAACACAGGCCAACTTCGAATCATCGAGCTCGACTTGCAGTTTTAGGTAGATATGCTCCAGCAAATTTGGCCAGTTTGTTGAATTCGGCTACATACTATCATACTGTCATATTTCCTTGTCTCAACTGCATAAATTTGTTTTCTTCTTCCTGTTACACGGCAGTAGAAAGATATTCAATCTCGAACACTTTTCTGAATGTGGCCCACGAGATCGCCGTCGTCTCGTCTTTACGTCGAATTGCCCGCTTCTGTACGGCCCACCAATCGTGCGTATTCATTCGAAGTAGTTGTTGAGCACAAGCGACTTTTTTTGATTCTTCGACACCCAGAAGTTCGAATCTGTCTTCCAGCTTCTCCAACCAGTCGATCGCCACGGAGGGATCTTCTCTACCGTTGAAGGAAGTGCGGTAGCTTTTTGTGAATTTTGACATGTCAAAGTTAGAACTTCTCAGTATCGCAGGTGAGAGCACAGGCGCCTTCGGTTCAGCTTCTTTGGATCGAACCGCAGTCTCGGTCATGGCAAGCGTTATCATAGAATTATTGTTGGCCACGACCGATTGTACTATTTATTGGAGTATATTCAGCTGCTGCAGCTGCAGCTTGAATTTTTCCTCGAACTGATTCTCAAACTGGGTCTGATGAGCCTCCTCCTGCTGACGATGGAGCTTATTTTGGTGTTGCTGCGTTTCGAGCATCTGCAGCATCCGTTGTATCGGGTCACCGGAAGATCCAACTACGGTAGGCGTCATCCCCGTTGGGTTGACGGAATGCTCCGGTCTGGAACTACTCCAGCCGATGGAAGCGCTCGTCTCATCCTCTGCCCGAGGTTTCGCAACTACAAGGAAAAGAAAGGCAAATCTCGTTAGTTTCAGAAAGTGTCCTGGGTTCAGCGTATGGAACAAGTCATCTCATCGACACGAGGTCAACGGTTTAAGACTAGAAACTTGACACTGGAGGACAAGGACGTAAAGCCGTGCTCTGATACCATTATGTCATACCCCAATGCCGTAGAATCGATAGTCGTCCCTCGGACGTGATGTCGTGCAAACCTAATTTACGATCGCACAAGACATAGTCATAAGGTAATCCGAATCATAGCATCTAAGAGAGTAAGCGCAGAAAAATTGAAGAACACATTGAGACAAAGAAACTTTTTATTTTATTGATAATAGACATCATTTACAGACTCTATTACAATTGTGCTGCGCGGGCTTTACAACATGACTCGATTACAAAAGGAGTGCCGATGAGATAACCGTTCCATACATACATCCCTCATGTACAACAAAAGTATTCTAGCCACCTAGATGCGAGGGATGCCGAGACATGTTCCTTGGACTTGCGGAGAGTCTTCAAAAGTTCAGCAGCGGGGTCTTCGACGCGCGGTCGAAGCTTCAATTGTACGAACGTCGCCTAGCTAGTTGGTGCGTTCTTCCTGATTCCTGGCACCTGCAAAGAGCGATGGTCAGTACGATCACATATACTGGCGAATGGCTAATTAAACCCAAGCTTTGCATTTGGTTCGAGCAGTTTTATAAAACATGTTAGCTATATTTATGATCTATCTAACCATCCTGTTTGATCTACGTGTTAACATGTTTGAGGCAAGCATATGAAATTGTATACATTAAGCATCTATCATATTCATCCCGTGTCACATGCATTAGTCAAGCAATTAAAGGGTATAAAGGTCACTGGCAATGTCAAGCCATCACGGACTATAGCCGGGTTAGACGACGACCCTTTTACGGCGGATAGCGAGCCCTGTGCGAAAGTTTCCGAATAACCCACGCCGATATAAGGCTGGCGCTTGCTATACTCGTTCCTCCTGGGCCGAATCGGTTCCTTGGCCTAGGCAATCGTTCAAGGACACTACACCTTGTCGACAAGTTGTCCAATGACCGTTTTGCAGAGTCTTTAAAAATGTTATCTCTTTTCTAGAATGTTATCATTTCTCTTTTATGTGCAAAACTTAGCCTTTTTTTTGAACCTAATCAATTTATTCATTTTAGTCGTACCGTTGCGATAAACGTTAGTCAATTCATTCTTCTGTTTGTATAGGCTAAGTAAATGGGACATATAAAAGCATGCATCAGTTTTCGCGTACAACAGTTCTACAGCAAAAGTGTCGTGAAGAATCGTGCCATGATTTCTTTGATTCTATACTATGTTGACAAGTATTTCGTTTGTGTTTCATGTTTGATTTTGAAACAGATGGTCGAGGAGAAGAAGGTCAGCCACTCACCTTAGACTTTGCTTTAGGCGAGGGACTGGTTGGCTGCACAAACGTCGCCTACGCGATCACCTGCAATCGTACAAGCAACTGATTAGAACACTATGTTATTCAAGAAGCTTTCGATACGAATACGAAGTTCGAAAATGCAAGCCATGAAAACCCATCGAAAACATTCATGAAAATGCATTCACAAAAACCAAATCCAAAGCCAAAGCCAAAGCAAGTGCGGCATGAAAACCAGAGCAACGGGAGGTCTCTTCCGACTTAGCCGCAGAGCGAATCCTTGAGGCACAACCCGCTGAATGTGGAAATTGATTCCAAAAAAGCCTTTCCATAACGAGAAAAGGATCTTAATTCAATCGTTCCCGTTTGACCGATTCGACCGATTCCGACCTATCGGTCTCGACCGAATCGATTGCGACAGTGTTCCTTTCTCGCAAACCCCGTAGACGAAAACGGGGCACGATGTAGGGACGGGGCACTCCAAGAGCATACATTTCATCGTAATTGATACCTTCCTCTTAGTTGTATCCTTGAGCTACGAGACGGGCTTTGTTACGTGTGACTGAACCGTCCTCATTGACTTTGTTACGAAAAACCCATTTAGTACCAATGATCGAATGATTAGCAGGTTTAGGAAGGAGTTCCCAAACTTGATTTCTTTTGAATTAGTTGAGTTCTTCTTGCATTGCAGATATCCAAAATTCATTAGAGAAGGCTTCTAAAACGTTTTTGGGTTCTATTTGAGAAATAAATGCAGTGCTGTATGTCCTAAAAATCAAGTTGCATCTATCAAATAGGCAGAGAATTCTCAATTGCGCACCCTTCAAATAGACTGCACAGGAAATAGATTGTGCTATAAATCGAACGCGCAAGTTGAACTGCGCTACCACCCGAGTGTGCTACGCTGACGTGGCAACATCATCATTACCTGACAAAGATCAGATCTTCTGACAGCCCGAAAAACAAGGAGTCCGTTCATTTCTTGTGCAGCACAGCGCTCGAGACCAGCTGTCCAACTTCAGTGCAGTCTGCCAGTCCAACTTTAGCACAGTCGGCCAGTCCAACCTTAGCGCAGTTTGACCAAGTCTGGATCCCAGCGCTGTCCATTGGCTAGAAGGAAGCGCAGTCTGAAGCTAGCACTATTTGGTTAGCGTGGTTCATCAAATAACTGACATTTATTACGTGGCTTACATGCCATCAATTGCTCACCACGTGGCAACCGTCTGCACACGACCAAGCGCATTTCAATCAAACAATGCCACGTGTCTGAACGATTAGCCCACGATCAAGCAACTGCCCAATAGGTCAGCACAGTTTGTAGTCTGTGCAATCTGTCGCCAGCGCAGTTCATCATGCGCAATCCAGAATAACTACAAATTCATTATTTCTAGAACTCTATAAATAGAGTTTCAAGTCCTTCATTAATCAGATCATTATTATCATCAGAGATCAGGAGTTCTGGTCCAAGTGCCGCTGCATTCTTCAGAGGCTATCGTCTTCAAAGTTCACATCGTTCAAGGGATAAAGCGATCGTGTTCAGATCGGATTCCTATAGTTGTACTTTCCCAGAATTTATTGTACTCTTGTACTATTCTTTAAAAGTTTGTGAAATAAAAGACTTTTGTTTTTGCAAACAAGTGCTAGCTATAGAGTCTCTAACAGATGACCGAATACTTATTCCTTTTGATACTTCATCTATTACCAAGTTTTTTGGATGTGAAGGTGTGAAATAAAACTTCTTTGGTAAGCTTTCCAGAGAACTGGTTCCAGGTGTCATATCCATGGGTGTAGAAGTTGATGGTTTGCGGTGTATGTCATCTTCATCATCGAGAATAGCAGTTGTACTATTATTCTCAACAAAGGTTACATTAGCAGATTCTTTAACAATCATAGAGCGTTTGTTGAACACTCTGTATCCTTTACTATTGGCAGCATAACCAAGAAAAATACCTTCATCAGCTTTGGCATCAAACTTGCCTAAGTTGTCTTTGGTATTCAGGATAAAGCAGCGACAACCGAACACTCGAAAATAGGAAATAGTTGGTGTTCTACCAAACCAAAATTCATAGAGAGTTTTTTTTTTGAAATAGGTCGAATCAAAACCCTATTCAAGACATGGTATGCTGTACTTACAGCTTTAGTCCAAAAATATTTCGGAAGAGAAAATTGATTCAACATGACTCTAGCCATATCGCCAAGAGTCATATTCTTCCGCTCCACAACACTATTTTGTTGGGGAGTTCTAGGATATGGAAATTCATGAGTAAAACCATTTGAATCATAAAAGTTTTTGAAAATGGAGTTTTCGAATTTGCCGTCATGATCACTTTGAATTCGAGTAATCATGAAGCCTTTTTCGTTTTGAACCTTTTTAGCAAAAACTTCAAAAACAGAAATAGTATCACGTTTGTTTGTAAGGAAGAAAACTCAAGTAAATCTAGAAAAATCATCAACAATTACAAAAGCGTAGAGTTTTTCACCAAGACTGGCTACTCTACTAGGACCAAATAAGTCCATATGAAGCAGTTGCAAAGGTCTAGTAGTACTTACAGAGTTGATTGATTTTAAAGAGGATTTGGTAGCTTTGTTTTTCTCACATTCGGCACATATGGTATCCTTTTTAAAGGTAATGTCAGGTAGTCCTCTCACTAGCTTCTTGGTTGACAGTCTTGATACGGTATCCATATTTACATGTCCCAAAAGCATATGCCATAGTAGTCTTTTATCTTTATGAACGTAGATGCATCTTTCTGCATTATTAGTATATCTAGAAAGATAGAATATATATATATATATATATATATATATATATATATATATATATATATATATATATATATATAATCTTCTCTTATCCCTTCAAAAGCAATGTCTCCAGATGATCTATCATATATAGAGCATTTAGTTTTCCCAAAGTTAATATCATATCCATGATCAGCAAGATGGCTAATGCTGAACAAGTTATGCTTTAACTTGGTCACTAAACAGACATCTTTAATGACGGGAGAAGGAGGATTGCCAATAGTACCGTTACCTATGATATAACCTTTCAAATTATTGCCGAAGGATACTTATCCTTCCCTCTTAATCGATAGTGTTACGAAAAGATTTGTATTTCCAGTCATGTGTCACGAGCACCCACTATCGAGAATCCACTTACTTCTAGAGGATGAAGGAAGGTCCACCTACACCACGAGTAGATACGACCTTTGGTACCCAAATCTTTGAGGGTCCTGAAAGATTAGTCTTTGGTACCCATGCATATAGTTTTAAATCAACTAGTCTTCTAATTCTACACTGTGGTGAAGTGTGTCCATGTTTACCATAGTAGTGACATGTAGCATGTATATTCGTGTTAGGTGCAGGATAGTAGTGATGTCTATGTGTTTGTCGTGCTGCATGAGAATGTGTGTTCATAAAAGCATGTCTATGTGTGCCATGTTTATGTGTAGGTGTTTGTCGTGCTGTATGAGAATGTGTGTTCATAAAAGCATGTATGTGTGTGCCATGTTTATGTGTAGGTGTTCATGTATGTGTGTGCCATGTTTATGTGTAGGTGTTTGTCGTGATGCATGTGAATATGTGTACATAAAGGTATGATTGTGTGCAGCATGAATATATGTGTTTTTTTTCTTGTGACGTGTATTCTTGTGTTGAACAATCATTTGTCTTTTATACGTGTTGTGACTGTGAGACTGGGTTTGAGGCTGAGCAGCTTATTTTTCCAGTTTGATCTCTAAACTTTTAGAGGTATTGCACATATCATCATACTTGGCAATTAAGACATCAATTCTTACAATAGCAAGATTATACTTCTTTTTCTCATCTAAGAGTTCTTTATTGAGTGCTGTAATATTATGTATTTGTTTCCCAATACGAGATTCGGCATTGTGTAAGCTTAATTTAAGCTTGGATACCTCCCCAGTGTTATCCGCGGGTGGTGTATCTCTAACATTATCAAGTAAACATGAAAGTCTATGAATCTCAACTACATGAGTCTTGACCTTATCCTTTGCATGTGTATACTTGCTAAGTAACTTCTTATGATCTTTAAGTAAGTCACTAAAGGCATCACCAAGTTCATCAAAAGTAAAGTCATCAAGAGAATCGTGTGTTACCTTTACGGACGTTGCCATTAGGCAGACATTTGCTGTATCTTAGGGAGAGTCCTCTTCTTCTTATGAGTCACTGGCTTCGCTCTCATGCCAGATACTTGTGTTGGCATACTTTTGAGAGGTTGGCCTCTTGTACGATCTTTCATATCGACTTCCTTTTTTTGCTGTAGGACAATCTTTCTTGACATACCCCATCTTCTTACTACCGAAACAGATGGGCTCTTCATCGTCTTCTTTGTGTTGTTTCTTCTTTCTTTGGTTGAAATGAAGAAACTTCTTAAAGTTGCAGACCATCAGTGCTTGATCATCACCTTCGGAGTCATCGTCGTCTGTTTTTTCTAGAGCAGCCTTTCGGCGATGAGCTCTTAGAGCAATTTCTTTTTCCTTTGGAGCCGTTTCTTCAAAGTCTTTGAGATCGAGCTCATGCGTCATCAGCTTGCCCACCAAAGTTTTAGAGACATGTGTTTGCCATTAAAATTGTTTGATTGAAAACTTTAATACAAACAGAACAGTGTTACAATGTAGGACTTAGACGTAGTCCTAGGAGTACACTTTTGTTTAAGCTGGGTCCTTAGTGCCAATGGAGCGAGTGGTAATACGTTGACTCCGTTGACCGGCTGACGACGGTTATCGGTTCTCTGAAGGTGTGGATTGCTCTGGGTGCTGGAGCTTGCTGAGAGGAGGAAGACGTTGAATGTCTGTATCTGCCTCTCTTGTATGTTCGTTGTTGATTCCCTGTGTGTTGTCTGTATATGTGAGAAGGAAATGATCCCTCTATTTATAGTTGGGCAGGTTGGCTGCTCATGCGCACATGTAGGATGCGCCGGTGTGTGGGGACGCCACGTGGAAGTTGTTGATGGGGGCGCATAGATGATACGCCCTGATTGAGGGGGAGAACTCTTTATACTGCTGTTGTGAGCCGGCACGTAGCAGAGGAGAAGATCTTTCTGTTGCTGAAATCTTGGACGAGTTGAGTCAAAGGACACGTGTCATCGACCCATGGCTTGAAGATCTCGGATTTGGGGGGGTAGTGATCTGGTGAGCTGCGCCTTGGATCTGGGCGCAGGAGGAGGCTGCGGCTCATAACCTTTAGGAGTTACAAACCATTTAGGGCGCATGGCTTTTGAGGCGCATGCAGGCGACTTTCCTTTTGTCTTTCGGGATCAGAGATCAGTCTGGGGCGCATGGCTTTTGAGGCGCATGCAAAGCTTCAACTGGAGACTCTTCTTCTGTCTTTAGGGATCAGTGAAGGGTCTGAGGCGCATGGTTTTTGAGGTGCATGCTGGTTTAGACGCATGGCCGTAGAGGCGCATGGCAATTTGGATGCATGGCCATAGAGGCGCATGCGGATGGCCACGTGGCAGTAACCGTCGGAATAGAGTCATGATGATGCTGACGTTGCTGACGCTTCGTTCTCTGAAAAAAACTGTCAACTGTTCAGACTTTGGGAAGCGTGTTGCCAACTCTGGTGTCAGTTCAGCATTTAATGTTTGTGATATTCGATGGACAGCTGAGTGGGCACATTGGTTGGTGTTCCACTCGGCATGGAGATGTGAGGGCGCATCCTCTGTGATGCGCCGAGTACTGTAGGGCGCGTCTGTGTGATGCGCCTGATGCAGGAGGGCGCGTCCGTGTGATGCGCCGTTTGGCTGGCGCATCCGACATGTCCTTTAATGACGCGGCTGTCTCGCTTTTCGAGTGCTATAAATAGCCGTTTGGCTGAATTCGAGGTGTCCGGTTCATCCATTTAATGCAAATTCATTGCACAGAATTCGGAGAGTCATCCACTTGGCACGTGGGTTTGATTTGCCCGACCTATAAATAGTGGCATGGAGAGAAGGTTTGCTCCTCATTCCCTCACGTACTTCCAACATGAACTTGGATATGTGGGTGCATTCTGTTGACGAAGTGCTCCCGAGGGTGAAGATGAGACATCGTGTTGTCTTCGATGCACTTGAAGGTGACTGTTACATCCAAAAGACGGAGTCGAGGGCTTCTGAGGCAGGCAGAAGGTGCCTGTTGCATCCAAAGATAAGGATGTTCGGGCCTCGTCTCCGTTATTCCGGAAGAGCCGTAGATCGGAATGGCGGTGCTAGGCTCTTTCTTCCTTCAAAGTGGGTGTTGCCCACTCTGGTTGTGTTGAAAGCTGCTCCTTTAGCCGCAGTTTCGATCACGGTCTTCCTTCGCCTTTGGAGGCTCTTTCGAAGCTTCCCCTGGCCACAGCATTTGCGGTGCTCTTCTCTTCCTTGGTTCCAGCCAGAGGGTTAAATGCTTTACTTGGCGAAGCACTTATCAGGCGAGCCTGGCTGGAAGAGCGGCACATAACTGGGCTCTGCTCGGCCAGGTGAGCCTGGTTGGAAGAGTTGCACATAACTGAGCTGCTGAAGGGATGCACATAACTGAGCTGGATGCACATAACTGAGCTGCTGAAGAGATGGTAGGATGCGCCTGACTGGAGGCGCATGACATCTGTTACGCCTGGCTGACGGCGCATGGTGACTGCTGCGCCTATCGGAAGGCGCATGGTGGTTGCTGCGCCTATCTAAAAGGCGCATGGTGGTTGCTGGATGTAGATCTAGGATCCTTCCTTTGTAGAAATTCTCCTTTGTACCATCTTTTCTAGACATGTAATAGACTTTTATATATAAAATAAAAAGTCCTTCTTCGAATGTCTATGGCTTATTCGATTAGCTGTCTGAGTTCTGGCGCATATAAATCCTGGCGCATGGGCTTTCTGGTTGTGAAATTCCATGCTTCTACAAGACCCCCTTCAAAGTTTTCAAAACTTTTGAATAAGTTTTGGAATACTTTGAATAAGAAGCATGGAGGTCAGGGCGCATGATTTTTGGGCGCCTGCTTGTTCGGGCGCATGCTCCTTTCAGTTGATGATGATGACGCCTTGGTAACCCAAAAGATTAATGATGATCTTTTGGTTGTATTTGTTGTTATCTCCTCACGGAACCCGAAGCGACGGCTGAGATTATATGTCATCGGTTCACGCGTGTGATCAAGCCCTATAAATAGGTAAGGGTTGGAGAGCGAGAGAGTTCATCTGCTCTGTGCCTTTGCTTTCTTTAGAGTTTTTTCTTCAAAACCCTAACTTTTTCTTCTTTGAGAGAATGGCTCCCAAGACTCCTCGCGGCGGTGCCGGCAAGGGGAAGGAGAAAGCGAAGGAGCCTGCGGAAGTTGTAACGGCTGACGTTCCCCGACGGCCTGTCGAAGTTCGGCCAGAGGTGGTCGGTAAGTCTCGTTTTTCCGTACACCAACGCACATAGACCTTAGGTCTTTAATGATGTGCCGCGGTCTTTGCTCGCCGACGCGCATGGGTTTAGGCCCTGATGATGTGCCGAGGCTGCTGACACGCATGGGCTAAAACCCTGATGATGCGCCGAGGCTGCTGACGCACGTGGGCTAAAACCCTGATAATGCGCCGAGGCTGCTGACGTGCATGGGCTTAAACCCTGATGATGCGCCGAAGCTCTTCTTGTTGCTTCTAACATTTTTTTTTGATCTTTGCTAGTGTCGGTAGCAATCCCGCCTTTGAATGAAGTGTTCTTGGAGGCTGTCTTCAACCAGATGGGAGTAGAGTATGATGAGGAAGTGATAAACCCCGCTCAAGAGGTTCTTATGCTGGACCAGCCTCCCGAGAGAATGACCCAAATCCGTGACCAACAGTATGGGTTCCTCAAACGGATGATGGAACGTGGTGTTTTAAAATCTTCCACATCTGATAAATTGACTTTCTTGAAGCCTGAGTTCCTATTCGAAGACCGTCTTACTTCTACTGATGCGACGGTGTTGAAGGTCAAGGAGGACTGGTTCTTTACAGCGAATGGGGTGTATATGACTGTCAAGCAACTTGAACGTCAATGGCCTTTGACATCCTTCTGTCGCCTTGTTTCCCAGAGGAAGATGTCTTGGGATCTTACCCCTTCTCAGGGGGGAGCGGTGACTGGCGTCATCCAAATTGATTCTACTTTCGACCGAAGGGATACTTTGACCGCCACACGGTCTGGGTCTTCTTTCACCTGGCGGACTCTACGCCCCGGGAGCCTCTACAGTGACGTACCCATTGATACGTTTGCTTATAGTGCTTTGAATTTTACACATCGTATGCTTTTGATGGAACGCTCATACCCGAAAGGAGATTTTAGGGTAGAGGGTTGGTGCCATTATGTTTCCAAGTGGGATAAACTGACACTCTGGATCTTGTCGCGGTTTCGGACCGAGCTTCGAGAGATTGGGTTGACTGCCGCGATCCGTGCTACCCAGGCGGGTGTTGATCTCAACAGGCATATGTTCCTCGCACTACTGGAGATGTTTGATGTCCATATCGGGACCTTTTTTACTCCGGTGGGGGAATTAGGGTTCGCACTTCATGAGATGTACGAGGTGTCAAAACTCCCTTGGGAGTCGGAACCCTATGAAGAGTACTTTTCCACCAACGAGGAACTTTAAGTCCTGGGGGACAGGGCTGAGGAGATGACGGCCGTCTTTAAGGAAGTGACGAGTCATCATTACTATATGCAGAGACGGGATAGGAACGGGACGCAGCCTCATGTGACCGCTTGGAGAGATTATGTCTTTCGACAAGACAAGGAGGATCCCTCACAATTTTCCACTCCACCGGCGCTCTCTCGTAGCGAAGTGTTGTCCGAAATGAGCAGGTTAGGGGAGAAAAATCCCCGAGGAAAAGAGGACCAGCAGTCAGATGCACGCTCCTACAGCTGCTTCTGGCATCTTGCTTATCGGATGTCACCCAAGGCGGTGTTGGCGTCCTACCTGATGATATGGCTCCGGGATTGCGTGTTCGCGGGCGGATCCGGTGCCGTAGAGAGGGTAACCCGAAACTTAATCCTGCCAGCCGTGAAGCTGGTCTTCGGCCGGCGTTTGGCTCTTCTCCCCGCAATGGTATGTAACCTGCAGCGAGGTTTGAGAGAGTTTGCTGGAAATGTGATTCATGACAGAGGCCGAAACAATAACTCCCCGCGCGCCGAACTGCCGTTTCACTATTTGATGGGATGGCTAATTTTGTATCATCCCAGTGTGATGAGTCCAGGCTCGGAAGATGATTATAAGGCTGGAGATGCACTCCTTCGTCGTTTCAATCGGAGGAGCTGGTCACATACTGGTGTCCCTGTTTGTAGAAAGGTTTTATCCCGTCTTCAGGGTTGGGAAATTACTAAAGTTGGTCCAATCTACTTGGGCTTTGAGGCCAACGAAGATCTGAGGGATCTGGGCGAAGGTACCACCACTCTGCCTCAATGGGGATTCCGCTGGTTGCAGAGTATCCGGCCGTCTCATCTGGTATACAGGAACAGGAATCAATGCTACCTGCAACCATACTTGCCAAGCCGCTTTGCACGACAATTTGGTTATGCCCAGATGATGTTGGATAACCCCAGTATTTCTCTGGGGTATATTGGAAGTTTGTTGGATGGTGCACGAGCTTGGCATTACTATAATGCCGGATGTACTGGGGCTCGTTTTACGTTGCCCGTCTCAGATCCGCGGCCGCCCATTCTTTACTCAGCCGCCAAATTTTACTGTGTTATGGCTGCTGCGCCCTCCGGATATGACAGGGAAACCAGTCTTATTGCAGGCACCCAGTTAGCGATAACCGGGAATGTGCCGGTGAAGGCCCGGTCGCATCGTCCGTCAGGGGTAGGTCATCGGAGTGCCCCTTCCGCCTCTCAAGCAGAACCCTCGGGCGATCGATCAAAGCGATGTACAGACGTAGGGATTGAATCTCGAGGCTTCATCTTCTCTTGTAGGAACCGTTAAAAAGAAAACCTCGCACCCCAAAGTCAGGTGGGAGTAGGCGAGAAGGGACGGCGGGCTCATCTGAAGTGCGTATCCCGCCGACCATGATGTCTTCCATGGAGGAAGATCCGGAGGATGCTGTTGACGTGGAGATTCCGGTATCCCCGGATTATGTTAGGAGGGAAACTGAGACAAGCACGCTGTTTTCTGGTGGTGAAGAAGAATGGAGTTCGTCGTCTTCCGATGACGTTGCTCCAGCGCTGCAAGGGCCTGTTGCGGAGGCAACAGAAGTAGTTGAGACAGAGGAGAGGGTTGAATCCCCTCTTTATCATGATGAGGGGAGGTCGGTTGCATCATTTTCGAGTCCTACCCCGGCTTCAACTGCGGAAGTTGAGGCGGCTACCACTCAGGAGGTAGCGACAGATTCTGTCCCTGTTGAGGGACTCGATGATGAGACCCGTCTGCCAGTCAAGACCGCTGCGACGAGTCAAGAGACAAGTGATAATCTCCCTATTCTGCCAAGGGAGGTATCAACTGTTGATAGGATGTTGGGGGTAGAAGAGGTGGCTGTTGACGTCGGAGGTTCTTCCGGGCTTGAGAAGGGTAAGGGTGTAGAACCCTCTGTAGCTCCTTCTACTTGGGGGACCATCTCGACGCCTGTGCCGGCTCCTTCTGTTGCTTCGACTCCTCGGGCTAGAAGTCCAGCCCCGGTTGATGAAGAGCCCATTGATGCCGAGGTTCAAGCCTCTCTGATTGAGATTGGCGGATCTTCTTTCGGTCCGCAAACTGTGGTAGCTCCTCCAACTCCCGCGATGACGCCGCAGGTCCTGGCGGATGCAGACGAGTATGTGAAATTCCTCGTCGAGGGGGTATACAAAATGTTGCAGAAGGGTGTATCTGCTATGATGGATGCCAATAGGAGTTTTGCGACGGCAAAAGCTCTGGCAATGCCCTGCATCGAGCTGATTCGTATTCACCAAGGCCACGACCATATGGCCGAAATTCTGGAGGCTTCGGTGATTGAGCTGGATGAGCGGCTCGCGGAACTTCGACGCATCCAGCGAAACGACCTTTCTGTCCTGATAGAGGCGGAGAAGGGGAAGCTAATCGCCGAGATCGAATCTTCACACCAGGCCACCGTGGACGTTTGGGAGTGCGAGGTGGCTGAGACTGAGGCTGCGGTAGAGTAGTTGTCTAAGTCCATGAAGACTACGGTGGAAACTCGAGCTGCATTGGAAGCTAATATCGCGGATATCGACACCCAGATGTGCCACCTTGAAGACCAACGGGCCCGACTCCAGTTAGAGGTCGAGCGTGTCCGGGCTGAACATGCAGCATTTAAGAAGGATGAGGCGACCTTTACTCAGCGGACTCTGGCCTTGGCGCAGTAACGACAACAGCTTGATGAGAAGCATGCAAGTGATACTTCCGCTGGGGCCATTGGATTGATGCACCGAGAAGCAGAGCGACGAGTCCTGGCGACGGTGGAGGCCCGCGCCGTCGACTTAAAGCTTCGAGTCAGGGAGCTCTCAGCCCATCCTGGGGAGATTCAGGGACAATAGTTTTTCCCTTTTTCTTTTGTGTTCTTTTGCAACCCTTACTGGGGGGAATGATGTAGTTTCTTGTACTCCTTTTTCAGAAGAATAAAGAAGTCTACAACCTTTTTTTTTTATGATGTGTTCATCTTTTGTTGTTATGAACTTGATGATTTGTGTGGACCTATTATCTTTTGCGTACCTTGGTTTTCAGGTACAGATAATAAGTTTGAAGGAACCATTATGTTTGCTCAGAGGTAATGTGGACATGGTAATCACTGGGTTCGAAATGATAGAATCTCCCTACTCAGAGGTATTATGGACGTGGTAGGAATGATCTTGTGGGATACGCCGAACAACTCAGAGGTTATATGGACGTAGAAGTTCTGCGATAAATGTACAATAACACAGGGGTTGTTTGTACAAGATGTTTACTCAGAGGTAATGTGGACGTGGTAAACATGAAGGGTAGCGTAGGCTTACG
Source organism: Iris pallida (assembly GCA_029216955.1). Lineage (NCBI taxonomy): Eukaryota > Viridiplantae > Streptophyta > Magnoliopsida > Asparagales > Iridaceae > Iris > Iris pallida. The sequence goes on from JANAVB010013397.1 coordinate 13,840,590, forward strand.
AAGTGTAAGATTCTGCTTTGTAGGGTGTAGAGAGACAACTCAGAGGTAATATGGACGTGGTTATCTTTCTACTGGAAGATGCCACGGAACAGCTGGGTTCCGGAGGCGTATGAGTTTGTGAAAAGAGGTTATTTGAGGAAGTACATGTCTGGAGGATGTCAAGAATAGTACTTCTTTAGGAACTTGCCGTTGATGGGCATCATGAACAAGTCCCCATTGGGTTTAGCGAGGCGGTAAGCACCGTTTGAGTATACCGTCTCTATGATGAAAGGTCCTTCCCACTTGGGCTCGAACTTTCCTGGTGTCTTGTGGGTCAATACAATTGGTCTTCTGACTGCTAAAACCAGGTCACCAACTTGGAAAGTCCTCTGTTTGACCTTTTTGTTGAAAGCCTGTGATATGTGGGCTTGGTAGAGCTCGATGCGTTGTTGAGCTAAGAGACGTTTTTCGTCAAGTGCCTCCAGTTCCCGCAGACGACGACGTTGATTGTCCTCTTCTGTGAGATCGTTTGTGATTGCCACGCGGAGCGAAGGTATCTGTATCTCGAGAGGCAGTACTGCTTCGCTCCCGTAGACCAGGGAGAATGGAGTGTTGCCTGTTGGGGTCCGTACCGTTGTGCGGTAGGCCCAAAGGCATTCGCCAAGCTTTTCGTCCCAGTCGCGTTTGTTGGATGACACGACCTTTTTGAGCAGCCTAACGATAGTTTTGTTGAATGCCTCAGCCAATCCGTTTGCTGCCGGATTATAGGCGGTTGAGGCCACGTTCTGAATGCGATTCTTGTCACAGAACCTGCTGAAAATGTGGCTGATAAACTGAGGACCATTGTCATGGATGATCCGTCGGGGTACTCCGAAACGGTAAATGATATGGTGTTTGATAAAGCTGACCACCCTGGAGCTTTTTACTTCTGCTAGTGGAACTGCTTCCGTCCATTTGGAGAAGTAGTCGGTGATGGCCAGGATAAAACGGTGTCCTCTCGATGAAGGAGGGGTGATTGGCCCTACAATGTCCATGTCCCAGGCTTCGAAGGGCCAGGAGGCGACTGTAGGATGTAGCGGCTCCGATGGTATATGTATGAAGTCTGCATGAAGTTGGCACGCGTGGCACTTCTTGGCATATTCGGCAGCATCGGCAACCATGGTTGGCCAGTAGTAGCCCATACGTCACAGTCGATCTTGCAACTTAGGTCCGGGTTGATGAGCTCCACAAGTTCCGTCATGAGCTTCTTGAAGAGCTTCGGCTGCTTCTTCGTTAGACATGCATCGAAGGAGGAGCCCATCGAAGGAGCGTCGGTACAGCATTTTGGTAGCCGTATCGTAGTAGAATCGAAGAGAGCATCTCCTGACTGAGACGGCTTCCTTCGGGTCCTCCGGAAGGATTCCGTAGACAGCGAAGTCGATGAACGGGAACCTCCAGTCTCGGACATTAACCCCAGTGTTTGTCGGCATGTCGTGAGCCACCTGCAAGCATAGGTTGTTTCTGGGACAAATTAGATCTCGTCCTGTTACCGTGATATAGTGTTGAGTCCCAAAGGGCGCTGCTAATGAGGCTGCGAGGCCGGCCAGAGCATCGGCCTCCAAGTTTTATAAACGGGGGATATGTTCGATAAAGAACCCGGTGAAGGTTGAAATGATGTTCAACGCGACTTCATGATAAGGGATTAAATCTTCGTGGCGAACTTCGTATTGTCCCCGAACCTGGTTTATGACGAGTTTTGAGTCGCCGTAAGCTTCCAGATGGTCGACCCCCAGCTGTTGTGCGAGCTGGAGTCCCATGACGAGTGCATTGTACTCGGCAACGTTGTTGGGGCACGGCTTCGAAAGAGAGTATGCACGCTGGATGACTAGCTGATCGGGGGAGACTAAGACTACCCCCACTCCTGCGATGATTTGGCCTTTGGGGCCTGTTCTCGATGCGCCGTCGAAGAACATCCGCCAAACGGAGCTTCCTTCGGTAACGTTGGATTCTTGGACCTCATCCGGGATATCTTCATAGAGTTTTGAGGATTCTGGGATGGGGTGCGCAGCTAAAAAGTCAGCCAGAGCTTGACCCTTAACAGCTTTTTGCGGTACAAACACTAGGTTGTACGGTGTTAGCAAGATCGCCCATGTAGCCAGCCGGGAGTTCAATGATCCTGGCTTCGTCATGAGGACTCTGAGCGGGTTGACTCGGGAAATGACATGAATTGTCTGACCCGAGACATAATGACGAGTCTTCTGGATGGCAAACACCAAAGCCAAGCACTCCTTTTCGACGGGGTTGTGCCGGTGTTCGGCCCCAATGAGTGTTCGACTGAGGTAGTAGATTGCTTGCTCGTAGCCTGTATCGTTGTTTTGAGCCAGCAGAGCGCCAAGAGAATGATCCATGGCACGGACGTAGAGGAGAAATGGTTTGCCGGTGACTGGCGCTACCAGGACTGGTGGGCTCGTCAAGTAGGCTTTGATGTCGTCGAAAGCCTTCTGGCACTCTTCTGTCCAGACATAAGAGACTCCCTTCTTCATGAGCTGAGTGAAGGGTTGACATTTACCGAAAAGATTTGCTATGAACCTCCGGATATATGCCAGACGTTCCTGTAGGCCCCGAAGTTCTCGAAGGTTCTTCGGAGGGTCCATGTTGAGGATGGCTTTGGTCTTCTCAGGATCAACATGAATGCCTTTCGCTGTGATGACGAAGCCCAAGAATTTGCCGCTAGAAACCCCCAGAAAGGATTTAGCGGGGTTCATTTTGAGTTGATGCGTCCGCATGAGATCGAAGACCGTCTTCAGGTCCTGTAGGTGATCTCTTTTGAGGCGGCTTTTGACTGCGATGTCGTCAACATAGCATTCGACTGTCTTGCGAAGATGTTGACGGAAGATGGTGCTCATAGCTCGCTGGTATGTCGCACCGGCGTTCTTCAAGCCGAAGGGCATTACTGTGTAGCAGAAAACACCCTTTGGAGTCCTGAATGACATGTGTTTTGCGTCATCGGGGAACATCTTGATTTAATTGTAGCCTGAATACCCGTCCATGAAGGACATGCGCTCAAAGCCACATATGTTGTCGATCATCACATCAGTGATTGGAAGCAGGAATTCATCCTTCGGACAAGCAGAGTTGAGATCCCTGAAGTCGATACAGACTCGTATCTTCCCGTTCTTCTTGGTGATGGGAACGATGTTGGCTACCCAATCCGGGTGTTGTTCCTCACGGATGAAGCCGCTAGTCAAGAGTTTGTCAACCTCCTGATCGATGGCATTCATGATGTCCGGACGGAAGCGTCGCTGCTGTTGTTTGATAGGTTTGGCATCAGGTAAGATGTTCAACCTTTGCATTGCGATCTGCGGATCGAGTCCCGGCATGTCTTCATAGCTCCAGGCGAAGACGTCGATATACTCTTTAGCCAGTTGGATTAAAGATTCTTGATCTTCTCCTTCCAGGCTTTTACTGATGAAGATGGGTTTGGAAGAAGACTCCTCCCCGAGGTCGATCTGCTCGACTTCGTCTTCGGTGGGAGGTTCACGAAGTTCAAAACGAGATTCCCATTGTTCCCCTAGGCGTTGGGCCCAGGGTTCTTCTTCGAAGGGTTCTGGCGCTTGGTCTTCGCCTTCACCTTTTTGAGGTTGTGCTGACGTCATGTTAGCTGACGGCACTTTTATGAAGACAGATCCGATACTGGTATCGGAATCCCAAGTCGATGCTTCGGACGAATGGGAATGTTCTATGTCTTCTGCATCTGAACTCTCTGGGGTTGATGGCGGCGTGACATAGCCTAACCCTCGTCCAGTCCGATTATAATAGTCCTGTGGCTTTCCATTGGGCATCGAAAGCCGGACAGGGAGATGCCGACCCTTGCCGTAGTTTAAGCCTTTGTTGCTTTTCAGGTCGTAGCCCATCTTTTGGATGATGTGCTTAGCCGCATCCGTGTACCGATAGACTTGTACTCTGCCGGTATCAGGTTCGGGCTCGATTGACGGGAGGTCCCGACGACGCTCGATTTTGCCCGAGATGATGGTGCCTTGGTCTCGGCTCCGTGGAGGGACTATGAAGACTCCTTGAGACGGGACTAACATTGTCAAAGGAGGGTGCCTCTACGTCATCCGAGATATAATCACCAAGCTCCTCGTCTGTAAGAACTGGGGGCGGACTAGGAGAGTCCAATACAGCTTTGGGGTCTGAGAGGGTTATACGAGCCTTCTCTGACACCTTGGATGACTACGGCGGCTTGCCTTTGAGACGCACCTTGAGAGGCGCCTCGGTTGCGCCTCCGGTGAGTGGTGCCTTCCCTTGTAATTTTGCCACCAGGGGAGCCGATGTTTGAGGTGGCTTTCCCTTGAGGCGTATCTTCAGGGGTGCTTCGCGAGCCGGCGCTTTTCCTGATAGCTTGATGCTCATTGGAGGCGCCTTCTGGGGTGGTTTCCCCTTTAGACGGATTTTCAAGGGGGCGTCGGGAGTCGTCTCAGGCTCCATGTCCGGCTCTGTTGCCGTCTCTGCCTCATCATCAGCGTCGTTGGCTTCCTCCTCGTCAATGGGTTTGTACAAGTCAGAATCGGTGAAGTAGGCTTCAATCCCTTTGAAAGGATCGATGTCTGCAAACTCCGTCCGGATGACGCCATTGGTGGATACATACTTCATGCACTGGTGGAGCGTGGAGGGCACCACCATGTACTCATGCAGCCATGGTCGACCGAGCAGGATGTTGTAGTTGACCTCGGCATCTACTACATAACAAGTCACCTCAGTTTTAAGGCTGCCAATGTGACACTTCAGTCGGATCTTGCCCAATGGCTCGCTCTTGCTAGCATTGAAGCCACTGATGGTTGTATTGGAGGGCGCCAGCCGGTACATCGGGATCCCCAGCTTTGATAGCAGTGCCTTCGGAATGATGCTTAGGGAAGACCCAGGATCGATCTGAATCCGGCTCACCTTGACCGAGCCAATGTACCCTGTATAATACAGCGGTCGGTTATGTCGGTGATGCTTGAGCAGCATGTCTTGTTGGGTGAAAGTTATGTTTAGGATAACTTCATCCGCACAATGACAGTACGCACAAGTAGTTGGGAGGTCTTCAGGCTGCTTGACCTGACTGAGAAAGGATTCAGCGTCCTTCAGAGCTTCGCAGAGAGCTTCTCGGAAATCTTTAGAAAGACGCAGGAGCTCGAACAAAGACAGGCGCGCAGGTGTACTGGCTAATTGTGCCAGAATGTCAAAGTTGTGAGGCTTGGACAGTCCCGAAGCATTCTCCTTCCGTAGAGGTCTGTCAAAACGGGCCTCCACCTGCTTCTGCTTATTGGCTGCTGAGGCCTTAGATGGACCCTTCTCAGGGATGGTGCTAGGAGGCACCACCTCGGCGGTGGCTTCGCCGGACTGGGAGTTCTGTTGTGCACGTGTTTGCACTGGAAGTGCCTCTTCTGTTGAAGAAGAGACTGTGCGGCAAGACTTGATCTTCCTGCCTTTTGATTTGGAGGTAGGGCGTACCTCCGATTGAGTCACCTCGGAGACGAGGTCGGGGTGAACCCAGAGGACCTCTCCTCGAGATGTGGTGAGCGGGATGAGTCCACTCACATTGTCACGAGTAGGTGGTAAGTTTACCACCTCCATTGTCGCCTTAGGGATGGAGACGACGCCATCTTGTGTGGTAGTTGGCGGCAAGGTGCCGAACTGAAGCGAAACCAGATTGGCCGACACCGTCTTCTCTTCATAGCCGACGGAGATTACATCCGCATTGATCATGCGCTGGATGTAATTCTTGAGGACGTAGCAGTCCTTGGTCGGGTGTCCGACAAACCGATGGTAGTGGCAGTACCTTGGGTTGTCCACTTTCCCAACTTCATCGGGCCGCTTTGGGTCCGGTAGCTTGATCTTGTCACCCTGCTTCAGTATCTCAAAAAGTTGCAGGGTGTCGTCATCATTGAATGAGTAAACCTCCTTGGGTCTTGGTGCCAGTGGAGGCTTCTGAGTAGGCGCAGATGTGCCTTTTGAGGCATTAACAGTCAATGCCTGTTTTCCCTTTGCTTCTCGTCCGGAACTGTTAGCTGCGGACTTTTTCCCCTTATCGTCAAAGACGAGGAAGCTGACACCCAGAAGACGTGCATTGGCCGCCTTCTTTTCTGCAGCTTCAGCTTCGATGATCAGGGAGCTCCAGTCAGGAGGGGGAGTAGAGTTGAGCCAGAGCTTTACTGCAGGCAACATGTTCATGCTGCAAGCGGAGAGGAGCGCATGTTCTGGCATGCCTGGAGGTAGCCTGAAGCAAGCCTGTCGGAAGCGTTCGATGAACGCCCGAACCGTTTCCTTCTCCTTCTGACGTATCTCTATGAGAGACGCCATCGTCATGTCCTTCCCGCCGTCGTAGAAGCGGTCGAGGAAGAGGCGCGTCAGGTCGTCGAAGGACGATATGGAATTGTCGGGGAGGCTGCAGTACCAGTCATACGCTACTCCTTTCAGGGCCCCGACGAAGATGCTGGTGAGGAGCGCGTCCTCCTTCGGAAGATGCCCTGTCTGTGACTGGAAGTACGTCAGGTACCGTCGCGGAGAGTCCTTCCCGTCGTATGGGGTGAGTGTTTGCGGCTTATACTTTGGGGGATAAACCACCTTGTTCCACTCGAGGGGATAAGGCTGGGGAATGCCCATCTTCTGGCGTTCTTCTTGCCTGTTCTTGGACTCGAAGCGCTCCCGCAGGTCTTTGATCATTTCGACCACATCCTCCGTAGAGCTAGGAGTCGGGAAAGGAGGTACCATCTGGATTGGAGCGTTTGAGGGCTCCGAGGTCCGAGGTGCTTCTGTATCCGAGGGCGCCCGTTGGAGGGGCACACTTGACTCCCCATTAGCTCCTGGGTCAGGACCAGTTGAAGGTGTCCTGATCAAGGCCGACCGCATCTCAAATACTGCTTGAGTCAGTGCTTGCATTGAGGCAGAGAGGGTTTTGAGTCCCCCCTCCAATGAGTCTATGTGCTGGACTATGTCCTGTGACGGCGCATCAGACTCGACATCATCCCCAGCCATGTATACTGTCCTGACACGGCCAGGAGTGGATGGATTGGTTGAGGCTTCGCTTTCGGCCTCACTCTCATGCGGGGGAGTTACTTCTCCTGGTGTTTGGCCACCCCCAGCCGCATTCTGGAGTTCATCTTCAATAGGTGCATCTGCAAGGGTCTGCTTGCCCTCAGCTCCGTCTTGAAGGACCTCTTCGTTTCCAGAACTACCCCCGGCAGTGTCCTAGAGGACATCCTCATTTTGAGGGGTTTCAGGGAGAGTAATCTCGCCTTGATGATGAAGATCCGCCGCAGCTGTGCTTTGGACATCTTCGTCTTCGGAAGGAGGCTCAACAAGGGTCTGGCTACCCCCAGCTTCCTCCAAGGACTTCTTCCTCGACCGAGTGCCTTCAAACACTCCAGAGGTCGAGACAGCTGCCTTGGTTTTCCTCGGCTGGCTTTTGGATGAAGACGAGGAATTGGCAGTCGTCTTCCGGATTGATGAGAAGTTGGAGACCACGTTGCATGAAGCGACCTTTGGCTCTTCTTCAGCTGACACCTTCGCCCCAAGGCGACGCCGAAGAGGTGTCGATGATTGTAGTCGTTGGAAGACCGACTGTTTTGGTAGAACTGTCGTCTTGTAACAGCAGTTGATGGTGACCACCGCACAAGTATGCCATGTAAGAGGCGCATCGTGCTTGTTGGTCGACTCTCCTGACCGGCGCTTGTGAGTGATCACGTTGCGCAGGTCGTTAGAGGAGAGTGGTGCCTTCATACCCCCTTCAGACGTATGGCAAGGCCAAACGTCGGGGTGGTCAGGTGAGTGCTGTGCCCCCTGATCTAATACCAAGCAGGCATCACGATCAGTAGTGGGGGAACCACAACATTTGAAGTGACTTGAACGGACCTCAAACGCATAACCAGAGGAGGCGTGGGAGTTCAAGACCACTGAGTTTTCCTCTCTCGACTTGGTTGTGCATGCAGTAGATGCGCCCAAGCGAGATGAGGACTTTGAAGATCGACTCGTTGTTAGTGCAGAAGCACTTGAGTCAACCTTGTACAGCTTGCCATCGGCAGCGCGCGTGATGACGAGCGCGTGCCTCTGGCCGGCTGCTGGCATAGCACGTTTATGGCGCATGGCCCGTGCCGCCTTGGATTTCTTCGTACCAGCCCGCTGGGGCGCATAGTACTCAGCATCCAAATTCTCCTCGCCATTACAGCGAGTGAGTCTGTCAAAGACAGAGGCTTTTTGTGGCGCATCAGAGGTGATGCGCGGGGCATTGGCTGCGCCCCTGCTCCATCTTGAAGGACCTCTTCGTTTCCAGAACTACTTCCGACAGTGTCCTGGAGGACATCCTCATTTTGAGGGGTTTCAGGGAGAGTAATCTCGCCTTGATGATGAAGATCCGCCGCAGCTGTGCTTTGGACATCTTCGTCTTCGGAAGGAGGCTCAACAAGGGTCTGGCTACCCCCAGCTTCCTCCAAGGACTTCTTCCTCGACCGAGTGCCTTCAAACACTCCAGAGGTCGAGACAGCTGCCTTGGTTTTCCTCGGCTGGCTTTTGGATGAAGACGAGGAATTGGCAGTCGTCTTCCGGATTGATGAGGAGTTGGAGACCACGTTGCATGAAGCGACCTTTGGCTCTTCTTCAGCTGACACCTTCGCCCCAAGGCGACGCCGGAGAGGTGTCGATGATTGTAGTCGTTGGAAGACCGACTGTCTTGGTAGAACTACCGTCTTACAACAGCAGTTGATGGTGACCACCGCACAAGTATGCCCTGTAAGAGGCACATCGTGCTTGTTGGTCGACTCTCCTGACCGGCGCTTGTGAGTGATCACGTTACGCAGGTCGTTAGAGGAGAGTGGTGCCTTCATACCCCCTTCAGACGTATGGCAAGGCCAAACGCCGGGGTAGTCAGGTGAGTGCTGCGCCCCCTGATCTAATACCAAGCATGCATCACGATCAGTAGTGGGGGAACCACAACATTTGAAGTGACTTGAACGGACCTCAAACGCACAACCAGAAGAGGCGCGGGAGTTCAAGACCACTTAGTTTGCCTCTCTCGACTTGGTTGTGCATGCAGTAGATGCGCCCAAGCGAGATGAGGACTTTGAAGATCGACTCGTTGTTAGTGTAGAAGCACTTGAGTCAACCTTGTACAGCTTGCCATCGGCAGCGCGCGTGATGACGAGCGCGTGCCTCTGGCCGGCTGCTGGCATAGCACGTTTGTGGCGCATGGCCCGTGCCGCCTTGGATTTCTTCGTACCAGCCCGCTGGGGCGCATAGTACTCAGCATCCAAATTCTTCTCGCCATTACAGCGAGTGAGTCTGTCAAAGACAGAGGCTTTTTGTGGCGCATCAGAGGTGATGCGCGGGGCATTGGCTGCGCCCCTGCTCCGTCGACGTATCTTCCTCGCCTGAGAGGGAGACGGCTGGGGAACGTGGTCGGCCGCACGCTTCCCCAAGAGATGCGCTGCATCGGCGGGCGCACCTTGGTTGCTGAGAACGTCAGCAGGAAAGGAAGGCTGGATTGCTGCATCCCCTTCAGTGGTGGTGCCCGAGGCGTCGACTTTGCGCACCCAGGCCGTGCGGGTCTTCTTCGGCTTTGGTAGCCGCTTCGAAGGACTCGCACTTCCTTCAGAAATGAACTCCTCGTACGCCTGTTGATTGAGGCGCACGACCAGCATCTTGTGGGAGGAGCCCACCTTCACGTCGTCGGCCTGTGACACGACTTTCTCGGAAGAGGAGAAAGAAGTCCCCAGCAGAGTCGCCAGCTTGTTTGCCATTAAAATTGTTTGATTGAAAACTTTAATACAAACAGAACAGTATTACAATGTAGGACTTAGACGTAGTCCTAGGAGTACACTTTTGTTTAAGCTGGGTCCTTAGTGCCAATGGAGCGAGTGGTAATGCGTTGACTCCGTTGACCGGCTGACGACGGTTATCGATTCTCTGAAGGTGTGGATTGCTCTGGGTGCTGGAGCTTGCTGAGAGGAGGAAGACGTTGAGTGTCTGTATCTGCCTCTCTTGTATGTTCGTTGTGGATTCCCTGTGTGTTGTCCGTATATGTGAGAAGGAAATGATCCCTCTATTTATAGCTGGGCAGGTTGGCTGCTCATGCGCGCATGTAGGATGCGCCGGTGTGTGGGGACGCCACGTGGAAGTTGCTAATGGGGGTGCGTAGATGATGCGCCCTGATTGAGGGGGAGAACTTTTCATACTGCTGTTGTGAGCCGGCACGTAACAGAGGAGAAGATCTTTCTGTTGCTGAAATCTTGGACGAGTTGAGTCAAAGGACACGTGTCATCGACCCATGGCTTGAAGATCTCGGATTTGGGGGGGGTAGTAATCTGGTGAGCTGCGCCTTGGATCTGGGCGCAGGAGGAGGCTGCGGCTCATAACCTTTAGGAGTTACAAACCATTTAGGGCGCATGGCTTTTGAGGCGCATGCAGGCGACTTTCCTTCTGTCTTTCGGGATCAGAGATCAGTCTGGGGCGCATGGCTTTTGAGGCGCATGCAAAGCTTCAACTGGAGACTCTTCTTCTGTCTTTAGGGATCAGTGAAGGGTCTGAGGCGCATGGTTTTTGAGGCGCGTGCTGGTTTGGACGCATGGCCGTAGAGGCGCATGGCGATTTGGATGCATGGCCATAGAGGCGCATGCGGATGGCCACGTGGCAGTAGCCGTCGGAATAGAGTCATGATGATGCTGACGTTGCCGACGCTTCGTTCTCTGAAAAAAACTGTCAACTGTTCAGACTTTGGGAAGCGTGCTGCCAACTCTGGTGTCAGTTCAGCATTTAATGTTTGTGACGTTCGATGGACAGCTGAGTGGGCACATTGGTTGGTGTTCCATCGGCATGGAGATGTGAGGGCGCATCCTCTGTGATGCGTCGGGTACTGTAGGGCACGTCTGTGTGATGCGCCTGATACAGGAGGGCGCGTCCGTGTGATGTGCCGTTTGGCTGGCGCATCCGACATGTCCTTTAATGACGCGGCTGTCTCGCTCCTCGAGTGCTATAAATAGCCGTTTGGCTGAATTCGAGGCGTCCGGTTCATCCATTTAATGCAAATTCATTGCACAGAATTCGGAGAGTCATCCACTTGGCGCGTGGGTTTGATTTGCCCGGCCTATAAATAGTGGCATGGAGAGAAGGTTTGCTCCTCATTCCCTCACGTACTTCCAACATGAACTTGGATATGTGGGTGCATTCTGTTGACGAAGTGCTCCCGAGGGTGAAGATGAGACGTCGTGTTGTCTTCGATGCACTTGAAGGTGACTGTTACATCCAAAAGACGGAGTCGAGGGCTTCTGAGGCAGGCGGAAGGTGCCTGTTGCATCCAAAGATAAGGATGTTCGGGCCTCGTCTCCGTTATTCCGGAAGAGCCGTAGATCGGAATGGCGGTGCTAGGCTCTTTCTTCCTTTAAAGTGGGTGTTGCCCACTCTGGTTGTGTTGAAAGCTGCTCCTTTAGCCGCGGTTTCGATCACGGTCTTCCTTCGCCTTTGGAGGCTCTTTCGAAGCCTCCCCTGGCCACATCATTTGCGGTGCTCTTCTCTTCCTTGGTTCCAGCCAGAAGGTTAAATGCTTTGCTTGACGAAGCACTTATCAGACGAGCCTGGTTGGAAGAGCGGCACATAACTGGGCTCTGCTCGGCCAGGTGAGCCTGGTTGGAAGAGTTGCACATAACTGAGCTGCTGAAGGGATGCACATAACTGAGCTGGATGCACATAACTGAGCTGCTGAAGAGATGGTAGGATGCGCCTGGATGGAGGCGCATGACATCTGCTGCGCCTGGCTGACAGCGCATGGTGACTGCTGCGCCTATCGGAAGGCGCATGGTGGTTGCTGCGCCTATCTGGAAGGCGCATGGTGGTTGCTGGATGTAGATCTAGGATCCTTCTTTTGTAGAAATTCTCCTTTGTACCATCTTTTCTAGACATGTAATAGACTTTTATATATAAAATAAAAAGTCCTTCTTCGAATGTCTATGGCTTATTCGATTAGCTGTCTGAGTTCTGGCACATATAATACCTGGCGTATGGGCTTTCTGGTTGTGAAATTCCATGCTTCTACAACATGGTGGTGAGATCATTGCCTTTGATGATTACCATGGCTTTGGGGTTCAAGTTATTCGTTAGTCCCCTTAGCACCTTGCGTATCTTCTCATGGTTGGAGTAATCCTTACCAAGAGAAGATAGAGGGTTGACGATGTCGAGAAATCTCGTGGTCATTTGTTTGATCGTCTCATTGGGCTTCATCTTGAAAGCTTCGTACTCTTGTGCGAGACGACTAATTTTTTATTCTTTCACCTGTGTGGTTCCTTGATGGGTCACCTCCAGAAGCTTCCATACTTCGTGTGAGGTAGAGCATTAGAGACCCTATTGAATTCAGTCATGTCTATAGCACAGAAGAGAGCATTAATAGCCCTAGCATCTAGTCTAGCCTGTTTCTTTTCTTGGTCAGTATATTTGTCGTGGGATTTATCTATGAGATTCCCTTTAACAATAATTCTAGCAGGCTTCTTGTAACCATCTGTGACTATGGTCCAAAAATTAAAGTCTAGAGACTTTAGGTAGAAACTCATTCTGGTCTTCCAATAGGTGTAGTTGGTTCCATCAAATAAGGGTGGCCTATTTGTGGACTGTCCTTCACAATAGTTGGTAAAAATAGATTGTGTGGTTGCCATGGATCAACTCTAGGATGTTAATCCGTTATCAAGAGAACATAGCTCTGATACCAATTGAAGTACGTGTAGACAACTCTAGAGGGGGCGAATAGAGATTGTGTCAATAATAACCAATTAGAAATTCAACTCTATAATAAGTCCAGAAAGCAACTACCAAGAGAGTAAGTAATCAGAGTAGTAATGCAAAAATTAATAGAGACCATAAAAGCATACGTAAACACAGCGATTTAACCCGGTTTCCCTCGTGGAGGACTAGTCCAGGCCTGAGAACTCTTGTTCAGGATTAAAATCCACTATTTGTGAAATAGGGTACATACACATGCCTTTACTCAGAAGAGCACGCTAACTTCTTGCAACTTCGTAGAGGCCAAACTTGAAATTTTCTAAGTGACTTCTTTACAACTCTTGCACAGAACTTCTATCTGAATCGCACTTGAACACCATGGAGCTTAGAAAGTTTTGTGGCTGGTAGATTGGAAGAGTAAGGCTTATAATGTATAAGGCTTAGAAGATTGAGAGTGGAAGATGATTTGAAATGAGAGAATTCAAACCCTATTTATACTAGTCTGAGGAGGCAGAATTTGGCCAGAATTTTGTTTCAAAAATTCGAATATTAGACAGCCTAGATCAAGGTGTTCCTAAAAATTAGCTTCCTAATTTTTAGGAGACAGAGTTCGGCCCGAACTCTGCATAGGGCAGAGTTCAGCCCGAATTCTTATTCCTTGGGGCCAGAAAGTTGAAGTAGGCTAGAATGGTTTGGTTTGGTTTGGTGATTGTCTTGTTTGTATGGTGGAGCTTAGAGTAGTTAGTCTAGGGTTGAGATGACTCAGTGCGACTCAACGTACATGTTTCTAGACTCAATAAAATGAAAATTACAGACTCAGTACAAGTACAATTGTAATGACCAACTTGTCGATGACGTCTGTCTTGAACTTAATATGTTATAGATGACGTTCTTGTCTTTGAGCTCAATGTGTGATATTGGATCATATCAAATATTGTTTTGTTAATTCTCTAAATTAGGTTGACTATGATCCAGTTTGGGTCAACAATTAGAACTATGTCCTAGTTGTATTATTTGATCCTTTGAGTTGCTATGTCAATATTGGATAGAGTTGATAGAGTATTCAATACGGTATCCTTATTTGAGTCATGAAACCAAGAGTTTACTGCATCCAGAAGTACACTGGTGAGGCATGGATTATTGATAAAATGACTTCAAATATGCTTACGGTTTTTGGATACTGTAGAGGCTATATCTTTTATTGGCATATGACTATTAATTTTCATGATATGCAAATTTGATTTTATACATCCTCTCGATAAACCTTGTTTCTTTCTTTCTTACTTTTTATATTCTAGAATCGTCGTTCCTCCTAACAGGCATTTGGAAATATACTACTAGACTTGATATCCTATTTTTTATTATCGTATTCTTAATAAACTGGTCTTTCATTCCTTCTTATCTTTCCTACTCAAAATCCATCATTTAATTTCTTCCTAATAATCATTTAGAACCAATTACTATATTCGATTCCATCCTATTAGATTCATAATCATACCTATATTTTGAATCTATGATCGTATCTAAACGATTTTGGTTTAGTAACGGATCGTGCCAAAACGATTTCAGTTTTTGATCATTCCTAAACGAATTTAATCATGATTAAACTATTTTGACCATAATCTTGATCGTGCCAAAATCATATCTTTTCTTGAACTTTCAATTCAATCCACAATTATGCCTAACCTATTTTGATCGTTATTCTTAATTGTGCCTAATCATATCCTTTGACATTTCGAGGACGAAAATTTTCTATGATGGGTAGATTTGTAAGCCCACTTCCCGAATTTTTTTATTTTTTATTTTTAGTTTTAATATTTTTTCATTAGAAAATTTATTTCTAATTGAAATCGTATAAAAGAGATTTTGAAGAGATTTGTTAAACTATTTTTAAATATGATTTTATAAAAGGCATACTTTAATCTTATTAATTTCTATTAGCAATTATTCTTAAGTTTATAAATTTAGAAAATGTATTTTAAATATTATGTGATAAGATTTAATATTATTTTGAATAACTATCTTGGTTAATGAATAGATTGAGATTTGATCCATCTATGATTGACTTGATTCAAATCTTTGATAATATTTATTGGATCCTAAGCATTCCCTAATTAGGGAATCCCCAACTCCTATATACAGAGGAGCTTTCCTATATTTTCTTCCTATAACCTACAAGTCCTCAACCACCACAATCACCATAACCCATGTGTCGTGCATCGTGTCCATACCATTCTATTATTTTCTATTTTCTACTACATGTATATTTTCCCGCCATGTCCAACAACCCGGACATGACACAATCATCAATCCCCAAATCCCTAATTCCAAAAATCCCCAATCCCCAATTCCTAACCCTAATTCCTAATTTTAGAAACCCTAACCCTAATTTGGTCCACCTCCTCGTCGGCCAGCAGAACCACCATCTGCAGCCTCATCCCTATCTCGACCATCGCCTACCACCCATGGCCGCCACCTTCAACCCCTTCCTGGCCACCCCTGAACCCATAGCCTCCACA
Source organism: Iris pallida (assembly GCA_029216955.1). Classification (NCBI taxonomy): domain Eukaryota; kingdom Viridiplantae; phylum Streptophyta; class Magnoliopsida; order Asparagales; family Iridaceae; genus Iris; species Iris pallida. The sequence goes on from JANAVB010013397.1 coordinate 13,855,808, forward strand.
TTCGGTGTCGGAGCCGTCTCCTCCACTGTGTCCACTCAACCATCCAGCATCTCCATACTTTTCTATCACCTGGTTCACAACCACCACTAATCTTGCCGGCGCCACCCTATCTACCACCACCGCCACAACGATAAAATTATCGGAGAGAATCCTAGCCTCCACCATGGCCACCGTGCCTGAACCCTATCAACACCTTAATCACTAAAATACTCGACCAACTAACTTCTCCAGCGCCGACGAACTGAGTGCCACCATCGAGAGCCGATGTCGCCACCGAGATCCTCTCCTCAGATCTGCCCCGCGTCTCCGTACGAGAGCGTCGCCGCATCTCCCTGTGAGAGCGCCGTCCACGCTTCGACCTTTCCTCACGCAACTAAGCGCGTCCTCCTTGCCGCCTCCGTCTCCCGCTCATGCCTTGAGCCTTCCCTCCGAGTGCAGTTACCGCCTTGACCCCACCAGCGTTCGCCAACAACGAGCCCTCCGCTCGGTGAGCCTCTCCATCTTTCTTTTTCCTTCCTCGTAAGATCTGTTACCTCTCTCTTCCATCCCAGAGAGAGTGAGAGATGAATAAACTTTGCTGGGCCGGGTAGTTTGGCCCTGAGCCAGTGGGCCGGGTCCCAGGGCTTATCTAACTTGGGCCCTATGGTTTAATTAGTATTTTAGATATGATTTTTATTGGATTAAAATTAGGTAACAGATAGTTTTGGGCTTTATCTTTGGACTAAAATATTTAGTATATTTTTCTCAGTTGGGTTTTATATACAATATGGAGTTTTAATATTTATAGATAATTCAGTTATTTTTACTATATAATCGTTGGGTATATATAATCCTATGTGTTAGGTTACTTCTCAAATGTTTGATTTGATTTATAAATATATTTGATCTAAAAACATAATCTTTTATATTTTTGAGTATTTATCTAGGATTATTTGTACTAATAAAATATAGTAAAGAGCTTGGGCCTAACTTGATTTTCAAATTGGGTTTTGAAACCCTAACAATATTATTATGTTATGTTACCTATTTAGAATAAATATTTTAGCTATAGGTTTGGGTTTTGAATTCATTAGGGTTTTGTATTATTGCAATATTTCTTAAATAATTTATATATTTTCAAAATATCATTTAAGAATACTTTGAATAAGTATAGAGTTTTCAAATATCTATTTATGCCCTAAATGTGTGCTTTTATATAATATATATTTTTTTAAAATAAATATTTTTTTCTTAATTAGATTTTCTTTTTCTAGATTGGTTTGATCTTTATCGTGACTAGTCATACATTCTTATTTTTTGTGATTCTGACTACTTCATATCGACCCTAGGCTAAAAGGACTATCCCGAACCCAATGGCACGATCTGTTCCATCAGTACAGGCCGTCTTGTATAGTTATGTCATCCGCGACTATTCTGTGCCAACATAATCAAGTCACGTAACAACTGCAACTAATTGAGACAAGTATACTATTGCTTTATGTGCTTCTTACATTATAATGCTATCTTTTACTGTGTTTTGTTGAGTATCCAGATTGCGACACGATTGTGACACGATAGGTTTGATTGTATCATTGATCGTTTATTGATTGTTTAGTGAGTCGGGACGGGAAATGCTATGTAGACATGTGAACAAACCCCAATGAATGTTTACTGAATGAAAGCTAAGTCATACACCTCACGTATGGGTTAGCCGTACTAAATTGAGTGATAGCCATTGAATGATAGCCATCGTATGATGTGTCGTATGAGCCAGTCGTTCACATGTCGAAAGATATTTCAATGCACTGTTAGATTAGTTTTACTTGTTCATATTTATTTTCTAGTTGTCTTGTTCATACATGTTCCTGCTAGTAGTTTCTTGTACACGTTATCGTTTCCACTTTATGTTCCTTTACTGTTATATTGCATCTCTATTGTTTAGCTTTATTTTATATTAAGTTATATTATTGCAATAGGGTTGTACATTGCTTCTTTCTTGACTGGGTCGTTGCATGTGACGTGGCATGCTTTCTACTTTTGCGCTATGGACCATACATAGGGAGGTAGACATCTTGAAGGCCGACCTTAGATTCTAGATAGATTAGTTAGTTTTTTTTATTTAAATATTTAGCGAATTTATTCCCAAAAATTATTTATGTCGTATTATTAGAATTGTAATAAAATAGTTATTGTGAATGATCAATTAGATATGATTTTGTTATATTTGAGATTGACATTGAGACTTAGACAATATACTACCATTGTGTTAGAAATTTTATTGTACCTGTCGATTCATGAGATGAAGAACATAAATATAAATTAAATTGCGGAAGCGTACCTGAATCCATTTTCTTTACTTGACGGATCTTGAAGCACACGTCTCTTTATGGGGTTTGATCTTCCAACCCGCTACGGCCCTTAATAACAAAGTTGAAATCTTTGTTCCTCTCTTTGTTGATGGGGATACAGAAGAGAATAGAGAAAACCCTCTCTTGGTGGCCGTATGAGTTGGGGACCATAACCCTAATGAATACACACACACACACACACACATATATATATATATATATATATATATATATATATATATATATATATATATATATATATATATATATATATATATATATATATATATATATATGTGTGTGTGTGTGTGTATGTGTGTGTGTGTGTGTGTGTGTGTGTGTGTGTGTTGTGATATTTCTAATTTGGCCCCTCATCAAATTAGAATTATCTCCAGTATCTACACATTAATTCCATGATAATTATACCCTTAAGCCAATTTTCCAAATAGACCACTTTAATTTGGCTTAATTATTTAGATAGCCCAAACACAATTAATTTTACATGTGTGGCCCCATAATTATTGAATAATTCTAACAATCTCCTACTGGGCCACATATGTAACCTTATAATTGTGTTAACCTTAGTGAGCTCATAAATTGCTATCTTAATCCTTAGGGTATATCCGGACAATCATGTCCATTAACCATATCAACATAGGATCAAAGCGGCCTTCGTCACATATAGCGTAACTAAACCATCAATGGTCACATATACCAATATAGCTAAATGACATAGATCAATCATGGATGCGTAGCATAGAAATTACACGCAATGTGATCAATACATGTCTATTTCCAACTGGTCCTCCTTAACTTTAATGAGATCAATACTTTAACATAATGAAAACAGAATGAACTGAATTTCCATATATCTGATCAGATAAATATCCAAAATACTTTAATACATAAATGTGTCCAAAACCAAATAGCACCCAAATACATAAAATACAAACTCCCACTATATTGCCATATTCTTTATTAACACCCATATGAGCAGTATGCTCATGAAAGACCCTGCGTGATAATACTTTTGTGAGCGGATCCGCTAACATGGAGTTTGTCCTAATGTGCTATATGAACACTATAACCATTCTGAATTCTTTCCTTCACAACTAGAAACTTTATGTCAATATCCTTTGACTTATACAAGTTTATGTTGTTATTGGAATACAGTACTGCTGATTTATTGTTACACCATAATTTTATGTGGTCTTTCAACACCGTACTATAGGTGCAGCCTTGTGACAATTTCGTAACCATATTCCCTGAATAGATACCCCACAGCATGTTATAAACCTTGCTTTCATAATGGAAGAAATTATGAGTGCATGTTTGACACACATCCAAAATATATCTTTATTAGTCAGCATAACCTGATGTGGATCTCCTGCTGTGTTAGCATCCAACAAAATCGGAGTCAGAATACCTTATGATCTCCAGAATTATTCCATCTCCTACAAAGAGCATATAATTTCTTTTTTTCTATTAATTACTTAAGTAGTTTGGCTACTACCCAATGATCCATCCATATATGCTTAAATATCTGCCTAACATCCGAATTATGTACGCAATATCCTGACGCGTACATACTTGTGCATACATTAGACTCCCTACAACTGATCATGAAGGAAAAATCTATTGTATTTTCTTAATTTTAAGGCTAACCTTAGGGCACTTATTTGAGACCGAACTTGTCTCCTTTAACGAGAGGTGTCACATGGTTTGCATTGAACACTTCAATCAATATACAAAACCAGAAAATTATTTCTACTCCCACTGAACTTGTGATACACACAATCTTCAACAGTGTTCATCTCAAAACCAAAAGAGATAGTCACTTATTAAAACTCAAAGTATCTTTGACGAGAAACCTGCTTGAGTCCATAAATAGATTCTGTCAGTTTACGAACCATATTCTTTGGGTCTTCTGACACAAAGTTTTCTGGTTGTACCATATAAATTATTTCGTCAATGTTACCATTGAGAAATACCGTTTGACATCCATTTGATGTAGCTCAATATTAAAATGTACAACAAGTACTATGATTGGTTTAAAAGAGTCTTTCAAAGAAACCGAAGAGAAAGTCTCTTTAATAAACAATCACTTCCTCTTCTCTTGAGGTTGTTGAGTTTGTTCCTCAGAAACAATTACCTTATCTTGAATGGGGGGTGCCTTTATGTTGTCTTGTTGAGGTAGCTCAACATCGACTTATAGAGGTAATTTGACATTGTCTTATTGAGGCTCTGAATTCACTTCTTGATCAATGACAGGTGCAGAATCTTGCACATCGTCAAAAGTGATAGTAGGAATCGCAATCGATTCCTCCTCAAAGACAACGTCATTAACTTTATTTCTTCCCTAAACTCAACATCCTCAAAAAATATTACACTTCTCGTCTAAAAAAAATATATTTATTTTTGTGTTTAGTACCACGTGGTTCCATATGCAAGTTTTCTTTATAGGACGCAATAGTTTCAAGTGATAATAGCATGTCATGATCATTTAAAAATAAAATAATACCAACATTATTTTGAATTTAAAGATAGATCAAACTTTATTGATCCCAAATGAACAATGATAAATAAGATTGTCAAACAAGAAAACTGAAACTAAATTTCGTCTAAAAGACGGTACAATAAAAGCTTTAGATAAAATTGTCTATCAAATCCAATAATAACTAATATCCAAAATTTGTCCTATTGCATCCACTTCTACCGACTTGCCGTCTCCCACATAGATGTGTCTTTCACCATCAATTGGCTTTCGGTAGATCTGGCAACCCTTTCTTTACACGCCATGCGTGATACTTTGTACATTCCTTCTTTACGTGTCCCGGCTTGCCACAAAAGAAACAACCATTGGCCTCAGTTTGTTGTTTCTTTTGTACTGGACCCTTAGTAGCTTATTTATTCTTTCGCTTAGTGCCCTTATACTTGTCTTTAGGGGTGGTAGCCAAATTAGCACTTTCAGTTTTATCTTGCTTCAATCTCTCTTCTTCTTGTACACAATACGAAATGAGCTCATTTAGAGTCCATTTTTTCTTTTGACAGTTGTAACTGACCTTGAACTGATTGTATTGTGTAGGAAGTGAGAGCAATACCAAATAAACGAGAAAGTCATCCGACAAGTCGAGCTTAAGTGCCTTAAGTTTTGAAGCAATATGAGACATCTCCATGATGTACTCCCTTATGTTACCTTTGCCTTTATACTTCATGGTAATCAAGCGCAACAAAAGTGTGCTTGTTTTTGCCTTATCATTCTTTGCAAATCGCTTCTCGATTTCAGCAAGGAATTGTTTAGCATTAGTAACCTCATCAGATACTGCACCCCTGAATGCCTCTGGAATACCGCGCTTTATGATCATTAGACTCATGCAGTTTGAGCGTTCCCACTTCTTGAAGTTTGCTCTGTCACCAGATGAACTGTCATCCTTAGGAGTAATGGGACGCTCAATCCTAAGTGCAAGGTCTAGATCCATGCAGCCGAGAATAATATATATGTTCTCTTTCCAGTCCTTGAAGTTTGTCCCGTTAAGCATTGGAATTGAGATCAGATTAGCAGATATTGTAGCAACACTAGCTGAAAAGAGAACAAAAAAATAAATAAACAAATATGCTCTAATTAATAACCAAAGCGTAAAATATAGTCAAACAAATTTAAATAATGGTGAACCCTATCTCAAGATACCTAGTACATCATTAATATCAAGTCTTTGGACAGTGATATTAACTGCAAGTGGTACTCTTGGTGTAATGATCAAATGTTGACAATAAGTCATGTCAAAAAATAAGCCTATCTTTGGATCGGGTTAATATTCACATGTAAACCGTATAATTGTCACACATTTATCACCGCAAGTATGTGTGCAATTCGGCCAAGTATTAACCTTCCTTTGGGCCGGTTAATGCTCGCATGAATCTACACACACAAACATCCAACATCCCTCATAGACTATCTACGCAAGAGAGGTAACTTTGGCAACATCTTGTTTCAATGAGTCTACTTAGAATATTGGACAACTATTGCTAGTCATAAAAGGCACCAAAAAAATTGAATGTTGACTAAATTTTATAAAACTGAATCATGTCCAAAACTTTATATACATGCATATTCATAAGATTATTACTCAAATAAAGTAATCAAAAGCATAATCATGAATTTTAATTTGGCAAAATTGGATATTATCACTATAACAAAATTCATGAAATAATCTACGGAGGATATGCATCCAAAGATAATATCAAATAATGCATAAGGATTACTTTAAATAGAATAATCTATAGAAGGTCAAATATATGCATTAACAGATTATATCAAATAACCCAAAAAAGGTTACTTCAAATAAAATAATCTACTGAAGATATGCATTCAGAGGAGAACATATAGCAAACAGACCAAAAAAATCCAAATAAGAGAGTACATTATGGATAATGGAGCATCATGCAGCTATATAGAAGCAATAACATATTGATTAAAGAAACTTTAATCCTTAAACTTCAAGTACGTATAACATGTGAATAACTCCAAAACCATTTATATATCTTCAACAGGAACAACATTTGTCATTCCTAGCCAAAAGTAGCATCCTGAATATGTTTCCAAGAACGAATCATCTACTTTGCAAAATTAATATTCCTTTTGCTACCAAAATTACCAACTTTAAAAAAAATTGGCAAACTAAAATAAAAATATTTAATCTGCTTTTAGGTTAAAAAAAAAAAGAAAACCAAACAACAGAGAGCATATTACTTGAACATAGCCACGTTCAAATTTATTTTCCAAAATTTGCTTATAAACCAAATGCAATGAAGTTAAATCCATTGCTAAAAGAAATTACCCATTGCTTATTACATAGGCACGTTCAAGAAGGATTCGACCCAGTCTAGCAATATCAGAATATTGCCCATGATCCTTAACCCCAAATAATATATAGCTTTAAATAATAAAAAAGCAATATATAATGTCTGGTTCTATCTCAATAAAAGCTCTCATCTTTCTTGCTCTACTTCAATCAAATAAAATACTATCATCGGTCCAGCCAACTAAAAGAACTTCTGGATCATAAAAAATTTGATCGAACAATCAAAACCCTAAATTAAATTAGATCTTACGATCTAAGGTTCCTAAACAACAACAAAAATTAAATCTAAACCTTCAATCTCATAAATCAAACAAGGAGGCTCTGATACCACTTGTTAGAAATTTTATTGTACCCTGTCGATTCATAAGATGAAGAACATAAATATAAATAAAATTGCGGAAGCATACCTGAATCCATTGTCTTTACTTGACGGATCTTGAAGCACACGTCTCTTTATGGGGTTTGATCTTCCAATCCGCTATGACCCTTAATAACAAAGTTGAAATCTTTGTTCCTCTCTTTGTTGATGGGGATACAGAAGAGAATAGAGAAAACCCTCTCTTGGTGGCCGTATGAGTTGGGGACCATAACCCTAATAAATACACATATATATAGATATGTGTGTTGTGATATTTCTAATTTGGCCCCTCATCAAATTAGAATTATCTCCGGTATCTACACATTAATTCCATAATAATTATACCCTTAAGCCAATTTTCCAAATAGACCACTTTAATTTGGCTTAATTATTTAGATAGCCCAAACACAATTAATTTTACATGTGTGGCCCCGTAATTACTGAATAATTCTAACACATTGATGCTACGACGTAGGCTGTACGTGGCTACGCACTCGTATCCCAGAAAGTGGGAGAGGGTCGTGACACTCGGCACAGTAACGTAACCGAAATGATATGCTCAGACCTGCATCGACCACAACAAAAATATGTAATGCCAGTCCGAAAATATGTTGGAGTAGGAAAACGCGTACATGCCAGCTATATATCGAGTGGACTTTAGCCCAGCTCGAATACGTATAAGCTGTAGAGTAACGACCAACTATTTATACTAATCAATAATATCTCTACGTCTCAATCTATAGTAAGATAGCATACAAGAATGAACAAGATATAACATAGTGTGCATCCCATGCTACATTTGTCTGAATAGACTCGAAAGAATAACTTGATTCTTCAAATATGAGGCTAACAAGCAGAATGTAATATATAGAGATGAATATATAACCGCATGGAGACACCTGAAATAGAAAATAGCAACCATCATGATCAGCAACCAACTCGGCTCAGTCGAATACCTGAAGAGATCACCAGGTTCTCAGAGGGACGTAACAAGGTACATAATATACATGCCAAGTAACAGTAAAAATAATATCCATATAATAAGGGGTAACTACCATAACCATCTAAGTGCACATATGCAGTTGAGGATAATCCTAATACCAGGCCCTGCCAAACCGACAATCACTTATGGCACCATATCATGATACCAACTAGTGAACATGAAAACAACTCCAAGGCTCTGCTATAGAGACCTTGGCACACGAAAATAACCAAGCCCCACATAAGGAGACATGGTCATCAGTCACGACTGCCGGGTACTTTGGTAGAGTCCTCCCCACCCCATGATCTAGAACTATCCAGTCAAGTCAACTATGAACCATGTACCAGTAACAAGTCACGTAGTACTACATGCTATCACAGAGTCCATAGCCATGAATATTTCATGTCTGACTCCATATCATATCATCATCCATCGTGTTTGTATCCTATGGTCCATCGTGTCACTGGACACAAATTCAATATGTCATCATGCCTAGTGTCGATACCCTATTATCTATAATTAGACATCAACACCCGAATTCTAATCGGACGCTAAGTACCAACTATTCCTACGTCCATAATATATATAAATAAATAATAAATAAAGAAATAAGAAAGTACTGAAAACTTGGCAAGGTACACTTGCCTGTATTCTTCAAGTGTGCGTATAACAGTCCGGCTCCTGTATCCCTGGTCACACTGTCACGAACTCATATTAAACATTGATCACAAATCAACTACCGCACAAAGCACATCTTACTCTAACCATATTTCAATCATAATATCCTATCTAATTATAATTGACTAGCTTAGTCTATACACTTGTTAGATAGTCTCAACCCTATTGGTAACATGCTACCCAATAAAATACTTATTTATATCATAAATAATATTTTTATTAATTCTGAAATAGTATTGAAAAATAATTCAAACATATCATATTTATTTTATAAAGTAGAAATTAAGCTAACCAATTAACACATTCAACTAATCTCACTAGGTATAGTCTAGTTAACTAACACAACCATATATTTAACCATATCTACTATAGACAATATTATGATATCTTGATAAAATAATAATTTATAAACTAAAATACAAGATATTAATTCTGAACTATTTATTAAAAATGTTTATAAACATTATTTAATCAGAATATGTACAAGAAATAATTGTCAAGTTAGTATGTATAATTAATAACACAATATGTCAAACTTACCTATTTATTTGGAACCAATTATAATAGAAAAATAAATTAATATTTAATTTTGAATTAAATCAAAAAATTTGGGCTAATCATGAGTTCATATCAAATGGTACTGATTTACTTCATAGAATAATTATTACGAAGTTTGGGTTTAAAACAACTAGGTTCAAGGTATTTAAACTAGTCTAGGTTAATATGTTTGTTACTTTGATTCACAAGTAGATTATCAATAAAATAATAATAAATTATGATTTAAATTAATTCTAGAATAATACATTTTAATATAAATTAATCATAATAAAAATGTTTGACATGATTATAGTTATCGAAAGAAAGTCGTAGGCAACTAGTGCGACATACCCGAAAATTGGTCATAGTTTCCTATCGCTTATCTTGTAAATTTATTTAATCTAATAATCTGAAATGAAACCAAAAATAAAGAATATCCAGAGATAAACATCCTAGAAATTTGATTCAAAGTATCGGGTTATAATATACCACAAGTCGGCACAAGTCGTAACCAACTCTTTCGAAGTTAAATAGATTACGGTGACATAAATAATGAAGTTGCAAGCAAATATATACATACAACTTTACGAGATAAATTTTGGGCATAGTGAGATGTTATAGGAGAGTGTTAGGAATGTTACCAATGGGTTAGTTGCTGCCGTGGGGTCTCCTAAGGGTACGCGAACAGCAGTGCACTGATTTCGGTTTCAGCCTTGACACTTTGTCATAGAACGAGTGCAACGAACAAAGTGTTGCGATCTAGGAGATACGGCTTTGAGAGAAGGTAGAGTACACGTAAAGGTACAAGTTAGAGTCGGGTTGAAGGAGGTTTGGTTGATAAAAGTAGCAAAACACAACGATGAAGATGGTCTTACCTTCGAAAAATTTATTACAACAGTTTTCTAGAAATCGGCTAGCTCGTTGGGTTGTTTTGAGGAAGTTAAAGTGAGTTTTGATGGAAAGTTTGTGACAAAAAGTGTTAAGGATAGAGAAAGGAAGAAGTCTATTAAATTTTAGAGAAAAAATCTTATTGTGGAGGGAGATATGGCCGGATTGATAGAGACTAGCCGAATTCAGATTCAACCTAGGTAGAGGTAGATAAATGGAGGTGTGGAGGGAAATGGAGTAGGTTTTTGGAAATAGTTTGTAAAGAAAAGTTGTTTAGAAGAGGCTTAGGAAGAAGTTTTGTTTAGATAGTTTAAGGTAATAAGTGAAGGGGAGGTCATGGGGTGGCTTTTTACTTAGGGGGCATGCTGGAATATGCGGCTAGACGGGGACCTCAAGTACATACATGATTTCGTATATTTTTTAAAGGATCCCTTCGAGGATCAGAATCCATAAGAGGGTGTGAACCACATCTGAGAGGAGGATGATGATTCACCTTACATCGGCGAGAAACCGTGGTTGGATTACGAAATGTCATATGATTCTTTTGACTGTTAATTTTATGTGATTGTTATTAATGTTCTTAGTGTGCGCAACATCTGACCAAGCTTGTTTGGGATTACGTTGCCATTGATATTTTCTTTACGACATCTTATAGGTTTTAGCCGCAATCGAAAATCACTTGATTGGATCGTAAAGTTGCAAAATAAAAATAAATTTAAGTACCGGGAAAAATATTAGTACTTTTAGTTTATCGGTTATATATAAATTAGACTGCAAGGAAAAATATTAAACTACTTTTAATACTAGTACTTTTTATATATTAGTATTTTTTACCTGATGTCAGCGGAAAAAAAATGCTAGTACGTTTAATACTTTTAAAAATAAAGTTGTAAAATAAAAATAAATCATCAGTTCAATTAGAAGCCAAGGAAAAATATTAATATTAAAATTAACATTAATCATCTGTTATATTTAAATTTTGAAGTACTATCATATATTTTGTTTGTGTTTCTATTCCCTTTTAAAATATTTTGAAGTAATTTTTTTGGATGGTGAACATTTATTGTAGATGTGAATCTTGGGATTGTATAACTACTTATTAGCAATTATTGTTAGTGAGAAGGTTACGACTTTACATATTTATTTTTAGTTCATTTAAAATTTTTACTGCAATGCTGCATGTTTATATGGGAATGAATCATTTTTTGTTGGAAGGCTAAAAATAACCTTTGGAAATTGGTAGCATATTTGGATCAAAAACCATTTTTTGCCCCAATAATACTATGTTTAGAATCAAATGTTTACTTAAAACCCATCGGACACTTGACGGAAGTTAGGGTCTGTGAACTCAGGTGAAGTGAACAAATTAGAATTTGTATGGATGTGTTTGGAACATTTAAATTTTTGTTCATTGGAATGTGTTCATAGCATTGTTTAGATCAAACACTTCCCTACATACTCAACATTGTACCTTTCCTTCCTCTTTTTCCAAACCCTCCCCAAATTGTCCCCTTCCAACTGCTAAAATTGAACTAAAAAAATGACGAAACAAAAACTTCCCAAAAAAAGGGCTTTTCCAAAGGGAAGGTATTTACGCCTTAAAAAGGAAGCAATGGTCGCAGTTGCAGCGACAAAAGCCGCTAAGAAAGAGGCGACAATGGCAGAGGCCGCAAAAAAGAGACAACATCGGCAAAGGCCACAAAGAAAGAGGCAATGGCCGCAGCAGAAGCCGCAAAGGCCGCAAAGAAAGATGCGGCAGCGACAGAGGCTGAAAAAAAGGCTGCAACGACATTGACACCGGCAAAGGCAGCAAAGGGAAAGACACCGACATTTGATTTTGAGTACTACGAGTCAGAGGATTCTGAATCTAAATCAGACTCAGATGGAGAGACAGCCGAGCCACCTGCAAAAATGGCAAAAAAAGCACTGGCACTGCCAAAGGCCAAAAAAACTATTTCCGATATAGATTTCAAAGAGTCAACTTATACAGAATGAATGCCTAATCAATCGAAGAAAAAGGTGGCAACTGATACAGAGTCGATATCGGACTCAGAGGATTATGAATCCTCATCAGAGAAGGGAGATGAAGAGGCGGAGCCATCTTCCAAGAAGGCCAACGAGGGAGAGAAGGTACAAATTTTTATAGACTCTAAATCTGAGGAGAGTTATAAAAACATTTCAAAAATAGAGTTGTTATACCTGAAAGAGCCACTAAGGTTGCTGATGCTGAACATGAAGGTTTCCTGGATATATTAAAATTCTACCAGTTGGAGAAACTAAACAATCCTGCCTTGAAAAAATCTCTCAAATTAATAGTCAGAAAACATTACTCAAATCTTAGGGCTAAAATTGAACAAAAAGAAGAGGATTAAAAATGGGTGTTTCTGAAAAAGGAAACTAATACATTTAAATGCTGCTGTCATTAATGAATTTTATGGATTTGATCCAATTATTGATTTTGATATGAAAGTTATAGATATTGTATCCATGCCAGATGCTATATGAGATTTTAAGTATATTAGTTGGTGTCAAGACCACACAATATGTATACAAAGATTAACTAAAAATGTGTATAAATTGTTGTATGCCTACATATCATAGACACTCAACCCTACTGGACAAAATAATTCCATCCGTCGTTATAGAGTAAAATTTCTTTATTATATGGGGAAGAAGAAAAGGATTGATATAGGTTGTTACATGTTTAGTAGAAAAATCAACTGCAAGGACAACCCTCCCTTTTGGGGATTTGTATGCTCACTAGCTAGTAAACATTGTGTCCCAAGCTTGACAGTAGATGTTTATATCAGAAACAAAGGCCCTTTCAGAAAAATGACTTTCAGACGAATATTTCGACAACAAGAAGAATCTGCTCTTCCATAATCTAGTCACTCACTAACTCAGGCAGCAACAAGCAAACCATCAACATCCGAAATCCCAACCACTAAGTCCAAGGTAGATGATCTATACAATTTTGTTGCTGCAGATTTTAAGAAAGTCTTCAGCGGGATGAAGACTATATCTGACACCCAGAAATTGATCATGGATAAGATGAATCAGCTAGATATGGAATTTGTGTATGAAGAAGTCGAATAATAATAATAATAATAATAATAATAATAATAATAATAATAATAATAATAATAATAATAATAATAATAATATCAACGGGGGTAAGACCCAACTGGTGAAATTAAGTAATAATGCTATTAGCGCTATTTTACATTATTTTTTTCTTATACTATGATAAGAAACCATTCCTTGATTCACTGGATTAGCTAAGGATCTAACTGATACTCTATACTGAAGATTGTTCTGATACTCTATTCATTATGCGTTTGATACTCTAATCTAGTAGGTCTGATATTTGAACTGCACACTCTTGATGATTCTGTAATCTAGTAGACATATTTATACTCTAATGTAGTAGACACATTGATACATTAATATTCTTGATATTTGTAATCTAGTAGTCTACATTGATATTATTGACATTTGTAACTAATAGACACATAGTAAAAACATTGATACTGTACTCATGGAGATATATTGACAATTACTGAACTAAACTTGAAGATACTGTATACTGAAGATTGTTTTGATACTCTATTCACTATGCTTTTGATACTCTAATCTAGTAGGTCTGACATTTGAATTGCACACTCTTGATTGATTCTTTAATCTAGTAGACATATTGATACTCTAATGTAGTAGACACATTGATACATACTCTTGATATTTGTAATCTATTAGTCTACATTGATATTTTTAATCTAGTAGATACATTGATACTCTAATCTAGTATGTCTGATATTTGAACTTCACACTCTTGATGATTCTATAATATAGTAGAAACATTGATACTCTAATGTTACTGACTATAATTTCTAAATCCGTCCCTTAGGGTGTAGTGAAATGGATTATGAAGAAAAAGAAGAAGAAGATTTTTTTTTGAAAAGTTTATTTAGTTTTGGATTTCGAATTTACATTTGGTTTTGGCGGTTAAACTTTGAATTCTATTTGGAAATTTGTTATTGTATTTTGCAGTTAGATTAAGAGTCGTTGGGGTGCATGATTTGTAATATGGTTTGGAATTTACAGTAGGTCTGATATTTGTTTAGATTATTATAAGATGGATTATGCAGATTTTAAGTTGAAATACACAGTTGGGTGCAGATCTCATATCCTTTCTTGTTTTTTACAGTTCTGTGCAGGTACTACTCTTTATATCATTTAGCATTTTCTTAACTTATGCACATTTTTAAACCACTGCACTTGATATTTTGCCATAATTAATGCCTCAAGATTTCGTAGTTGAAGTTGTAGTATCTTGCAGTTTTATAGGAATTGTATTCCAGATCATTATTTCAACTAATTACCTTAGTATAAGGTCAGCTTTAAGGTCAGCACTAGGCACCATTAAATGTTCTGGTATTATCTTATAGTCTACTTTAATGATAGTTGTGTAAAAAAAAATTTACGTGAATTATGTAGATTATTGTAACGTGGATTATGCAGATTATTGTATTTGAAATGTGCATATTTTAAGTTGAACATTTAATGTGGATTATGTATATTATTGTAATATGGATTATGTAGATTATTAGACTTGGATTTTAAGTTGATTTCTTGGTGTATTTCTTTGATTTGTAGTTGGCCTTCACAAATTTTATGACTCCTCGGTGCATTTCTAGGGTTTGCAGTTGGCCTTCATTCTGGGTGCATTCCTGAGATCATTATAACTTTGCAGTTGGCCTTCATTTGCAGTTGGCCTCGATTGTGATATGTTTTGCTTTCTGTATAAATTCAATACATCGATGCCATCAGTATCAATTCGATGTCAGCGTAATAATAATTGTATTAATGTGATGGATGTTAAATTTGAAATGTTTGAATAAGTGTTGTATTATCCCTTTAAGAGTGAAAGAGTCATGCATGTAATCCTGCATGTTCATTCCTTTTTATTGCTAAAGCAAACTGCATGATTTAAGAAAAATCATCTTGGATAGTAGGTTAATTATATTTGAACACTCGCAAAAAAATTATTTTCTCTGCAATTATACTAATTTAATCATGACTAGAGATGGAGTGAGGGATCAAGTTAATGAATAAACTGGCATTTTTTGAAGCCAATGTAATTGTTGGACTGGGACTAAATCCCATACTCCCATGGTAATCTAACAGTTAGTTTGTGAAGCAATGTAATTTATAAATCCCATCCTCTCATGGTAATCTAACAGGTAACAAGCTGGCAGTTTGTGAAGCCAATGTAATTGTTGGACTGGGACTAAATTTCGTCCTCCTATGGTAATCTAAAATGTAGTTTGTAAAGCCAGTGTAATTTATAAATTCCATCCTCCCATGGTAATCTAACAGATAAAAAAACTGGCAGTTCGGGAAGCCAATGTAATTCATTAAATTTCATCACTTGCTATAATCCCATTATAAAGATTTATATATTATCAAACATATCCAAGCAGACAACTTGATATAAATGTCTAAAAACATTACAACTCCACAAAAGTTTTGACATATTTTAATGAACATATTTCATTTGATACAAAAAAAAAATATTATTTTCATCATCTTCCATTTTCATTCTTCAGAGTGGACTCCTCTCTAAGATTCATCGTTTCATCCTTTGCTGCATAATTAGATGGTTGTGCAAATTGGTTTCTTTTGCCCCGTGCTTTGAAGATGCAATCCATATACAACAAGTTTGCTCCTTTCAAATTCTAAATTAAACTGCATATAACAAATATAACATCAAAAATATGTTTACTACTGAATGTGCATGAAGCAACACGTACAAAACTACAATACAGGAAAGAACGAGTAAAGAGTTTTCCTTATATCGATGACAAACATACCTTGAGGAACATAACCAATTGTTCCTTGTAAACATATGGTCAAGCTAATCGATATGCCTCGTTGACATTTCTGTTGAGAAACCTTGCTAGCCCTAGGTAACCCACACGCGCAACCATGTACTTGTCTAGTATAACATTACTCTGCTTTAGATCACAATGCACGATCGGCACGACAGCATAATGATGAAGATAATCTAATGTCGAAGCGACATCGATTGCTATATTCAATCTCTAGAAGACTAAACTTAGGCCTCGAGCCCTTGTGTTCCTCTGGTGAAGCTACTTCTCTAGGCTCTCTCATCGTCAGCAGAACTTGTCGAGGTGTCGTTGATGCCAGGAGATCATCAGCGGAAGATTTGCTTGACAGAGCGATCAACAGAGAAATTCAGCGGTGAGGAACTTGCTCGTTGTTATGGCCATGGCCAGTCCCAAGCTCGATTGATGGCATCAAAATGGGAAAGGAGAGGGAGTGCTTCTCTCTTATAATATACAATAGCATGGGAGCTAGGCGAACGGTGGAGACAGGTTTGAGTGGGAGCTAAGTGGGCAGCAGAGGCGATGGAGGCATCGAAGGCGGGCGATAGAAGCAGGGAGGGTTTGGTCGGTGGAGGTGGTAGTGGCGGACGGTGGAAGCATAAAGAGAATTAGGAAGATAGAGAGGAAGCAGAGAGAGAAGAGAAGTTTATGAGAGAAAAAGAAACCTAAGTTAATGTAAGGTAGAGAATGTCCAATGTCTATCAATTAAAACTAATCTAGGAGGGTTTTTTTTAAATAAGTAAGCGGGTTAATATGACCTACTATACCAGGTAAAGCCAAAGTCAAAATAAAAAACTCTTACAATTTACAATGCACTTGTCTGGGATGTATTGATACATCCTTGTATTGTAGAAGGACCACACACACACACACACACACACACACACACACACACACATATATATATATATATATATATATCGGAGCTCACGATGTGCTCTCTCCAGCTGTTTGCCCGATCCCCCCCCCACCGCTTTAATGCTACTCCGTCCGGCTCCGCCTAGCCCGGCGACGCCCGCCCGGTCTTCTCTTCCTCACTCCCTCCGCGCATGGCAGCCCCCCTCTGGGATCGTCCAGGCGTCCCCCCGACCTCATCGTCGTCCTCAGCCTGCCCTCGTCTGCCTGTCCATCGTACAGATACGCCTCCCCCTCCGCCATTTCCGTCTCCCCCGTATTCCTCCAGCCGCCCCCCTTGCCTGTCGCGGTGCGGCCTCTTCCAGCGCCAGCCGCCCTCCATGCCATTCGTCTCGGGCCCCAGGACGCCTCCGTCCAGCGCCGCCGCGTCGGCCGGACCTCCTCCGCCACCGCCTCTGCCTCCTCCTCTCCGAAGGTGGCACCCTCTACCTTTCGGCCCTCCTCTCGGCCATCCTCGGGATCGGTCTTCGGCGAGAATTTCCAAAATTTGCTTTCGAATTTTGAAATTCTCTCCCTCCCTCCTAGCAGTGCTATCTTGCTGCAACGAGGCGCGCAGCTATGCGCCCCTCCGAGCCTAGGCGCATACCCTGCTGTGGGCACATACGACAGCTCCCTCGCCATGGGCGCATATGCCCCTCCCCAACCTGTGGGCGCATATGGAGGCCCCTTATCTTCTTCTGTCAGCGCTTGCATGTCCTTCCCGGGCGCATATGGCCCTCCGGCACCCTTTGCAGGCGCATTGATGGCGACCTCTCCTAAGCTCACGCAGTGGGCGCATTCGCGGGCGCATACCCTCCGCTCTCTGCCCACGCAATGGGCGCATTTGCGAGCGCATACCCTCCGCTGCGGGACTCAGATGGTCTTCCTTCTTCGGGCGCAGATGGGCCCCCCTTCTGCGGGCGCATGGCGGCGCCAATGTCGACCCCTCTCTGAACGCTCTTGGCCCTTCTTCTTCTCCGTCGGGCGCATCCGGCGTCTCTTCACCTACAGCCTCTTCTTCTTCTCCGCCGGGCGCATTCGGCGTATCTTCGCTACCGGTTGTGCGTGGTTCCTGCGCCAAGCCCGGAGCCACTCCTGTCCTTCTTCCAGCTTCGAGCGTGCCCTTCAGCGCCCCCATCGTGATCTCATCCCCCACCTCCCGGGTACGGCCTCTCCCGGACGACCTTATTGCTCTTATCCCCAGCTCGGCCCCAGCCTCTCGGCCAACTGTCGCTCCACCCCCTACCTCTCCCCCCGTACGGCCAGCCACCTGTTTGGCCCGAGGTTCGCCCCCTACGGTGGCTGCTCCGATGCCTTCCTTCGTCGACAAGCTTCGTCCAGACAGAGCGTTCAAGCAGGGTCTCCTGTTTCCGGACGTCCCCTACCCGACGTTGTGTATCCTCTAGAATCTCCCATGCCTACGGTGCCCTTCTCCGACCATAAACTGAATTCCCTGGCCTCCTCCTTTCCCTTTTCATATGTCCTCAAATTCTCCTCAGGCTGTCCTAAACTCTCCCAGGTCCAGGAGGTCATCGCCTGTTTGCGGCTCACGACAGAATACAGGGTGGCCCCTCTCGACCCGAGGCATATTCTGCTCCCCCTCTCCTCCGATCTTGACCACAGGACTGTGTGGTCCAAAGGCACCAGTAGAGTTGATACCCACCAGATGAAGATAATCAAGTGGTCGGCTAATTTTAACACTAAGAAAGACTCATCCACGGTTGCAGCCTGGGTAACCCTCCCCAACCTTCTCCTTATTTGCTTCATTCCAGCGGCTCTCAAGCGTATAGCCAACTCTTTCGGGACATACGTGGCTACTGCCGTAGAAACCAGCAATCTGACCAAAGCCCACTACGCTAAAATTTGTGTGGAACTCGATCTCACCTCCGAACCCCCCAACCACATCCTCCTTGAACTAGGCAACCAAATTCACACCCAGCAAATCATCTACGACAATCATATAATCTACTATTCCTACTGCCATCTGCGCGGTCACCTCTTAAAGCATTGCTTCCGCCTCCATCCAGAGCTAAAGAAGAAACCTGCGCAGAAAGAATCCCACCCCATAGGGGACAACCATCAAGAGCTTGCCCAACCCCCTTACTTCCTCTACCGAACTCCCACACCAGGTTCAACTCCAATGCAAGAGATTCCCTACCACCCACCAAATCTACACCTTTCTAACTCCTCGAAAAAGGCGGTGATCCCCTACCACCCACAAAATCTACACCTTTCCAACCAGTTTAACGCCCTCGTTTTTGAAATGATCGACCACGACCAGGAGATTCCCATAGACCCTGGCGTGGTCCCAGGGCAGAACTCTGAGGACACCAGCGACACCCCCTCGGAGGCAGCAGAGGAGACCCTCCAAGAACTTTCTAATGCCCTAGACCACCTCGCTTCCTACGGGGCTGCCGTCGTCGATGCACTTGCTATTCTAGGGCCAGAGCAGGCCCTGAGAGGACTCCAGGTCCTTGCAGCAGGTTTTCCGCTCCAGTCGGAAGGTGACTAGATTGGCATCTCCGACGACATCCTCCTTATCCCTCCGGAGGAAGCCGATCTCGACTTCGCTAGAGAATCAGTAGAACGTTACGAAGACACCTTCCCCAACCCCCTCGAGGACCCTAACCTCAGCACATCCACATCGACGGTGGGAGAGGCAGCCACCACTACCAAGAAATCTTACAAGAAAGGGGCCGCAAAGTCCCCGACCAAGCACACCAGGTCCACAGCCAAGCGGACCAACCAACCCCCCCAAACACCATTAATGCTGAACATCCTCTCCTGGAATGTCCGCGGTCTGGCGAACAAACCCACCAAGAGGAGAATCACCAACCTTAAGAAGACCCACAAGATCGACATCTTGATCATCATTGAACCTAAAATCCCCTACAAAAGACTCAAGTCCATCCAACTGCAGTTAGGCTTCCAGTCGGCCATTGCTGGCAGACACGACATCTGGATCCTCTGCTCGAAGGACGTAAAGATCGGATTCATCCAGGACTCCAGGCAGGCCCTATCTTGCTGGATGGAACACCCTATGATCCCCAAGCGCGCTATCCTGTCTGCAGTCCATGGCAGTTGTGACATAGCCGAGCGTAAATACCTCTGGAACAACCTCCTGGACATCCACCATCACCACCACAATCTTTCGTGGCTTTGAATAGGGGACTTCAATGCTATCACTTGCAGAGAAGAGAAGACTGGTGGCCGCCCTCCCCCTCATTCGGCTATACAAGACTTCAACAATTTCATCTTTAACTTCCACCTTTCCCCTCTTTCATTCACCGGCAACGCCTTAACCTGGTGCAACATGTAGGAAGGTGACCGCCGACAATACTCCCGCCTAGACAGGGCCCTTACGATCGCCCACTGGCAAGGCATGGGGACTACCTCTAAGCTTTTACACCTTAACGCCACTGAATCCGACCATGCTCCCCTGTTTGTCAGTATTACCAGCATATCCAACCAGTCTACCAAGAGTTTCTGATTCCTGGACTTCTGGAGCGAACACCCCCAATTCTTGGGCGTAGTCACGGAAGCTTGGAACAGTGCGAACTCCCTCGACCCTCTAACCCGGGTAGCCAAAAAGCTCAAGGCCACATGGAAAGCCCTCGTGGTCTGGAGCAACCAAGCTTATGGGTATATTTTTCAAGCCATCCGCGAGGCCGAGGACGACGTTACTCGTGCCGAAGTCAGGTACATGATCGACTGCTCGCCTGTTACCAGGAACGCCCTTAACCTCTCCAAAGCTATCCTTAAATTTAGGCTGAAAGTAGAGACCGACTTTTGGAAGCAGAAAGCGAGGCTTAAATGGGACAGCGAGGGTGACAAAAACTCGAGCTACTTCCACGCATGCGTCAACGGCTGCAGACAGAAACTCACTCTCCACCAGATTTTCGACGAAAATGGGATCAGCATTAGCGATCAAAAGGGCATCCAAGCGGCAGCCGTGAAGTTCTATTCCAGGCTCTTCTCGAAGGAAGAGGTCTTCAGAGACAACACCTTCCTGGAAGCCCCCACCTTATTAGCCACACCGACAACATCCAGTTAGAATAGTCTTCCTCCGAGCAAGAGGTGAAAGATGTCGTATGTGCCCTTGACGAACACAGTGCGCCCGGACCGGACGGGTTTTCGAGAGTTTTTTTCGTACTTGCTGGGATATATCAAGGTGGACATCCACAAAGCGGTTTCTACTTTCCTCCAGGGAGCTACTTACCCCAGAGCCATCTCGAGCACCAATCTGGTCCTCATCCCGAAGAAAGATAACCCGAAGACATTCAAAGACTTTCGACCCATCAGTCTTTGTACCTTCACTAACAAAATCATATCCAAGATTATCGCCTCCCGCATGTCTGGCCTTCTTCCCAAGCTCATCTCGGAGGAGTAGAGTGGCTTTGTCTAGGGAAGAAATATCCAAGATAAATCATGTTGGCCCAGGAGTTAATTACCTGCATGAAGCTACCAGCAAGGGGGGACAATATAGCCATCAAGCTGGACATGGAGGAAGCATACGACAGACTGGATTGACAATTCATGATCTGGGTCTTCACAGCCTTCGGATTTTCTGAAACCTGGACCAACATCGTGTGGAGATCGATCAGCAACTCATAGTTCTCCACGGTTATTAACGGTCAGGCGGATGGCTTCTTCAAATCGACTCGTGGGTTAGGCAAGGAGATCCTTTATCTTCCACCATCTTCATCATTACGGCAGACGCTTTGAGAAGAAACCTTAACAAGATGGCCAGTACCCCCAACTTTCAGTACTATTATACCGCCAGCGGATGCCCGATCATCACCCACCTGGCATTTGCTGACGATATCCTATTCTCTTCCAGGGACGTCGGGTCAGTGGAAGTAGTCCACAACATGCTGCAGAGATGCGCCAGATGCTCGGGCCAGAAGGTCAACCCGGACAAAAGTGTTATCTACACCCACCACAAAATCAGGAGAGAACACGCAGCCAGCCTCTCCAACTCCACTTCATTCCCCATCAAGCATCCCCCTCTCCACTATCTTGGATGTTCCCTCGTGTACGGTAGATCCAACGCTGGCATTTTTGAGAACCTGACCAATCACATCAGGAAGAAACTCGAGGGTTGGCATAACGCTACCCTATCCCCAGGAGGCAAGATGATCCTTATCAATCAAGTCCTCACATCCATTCCTATTTACCACCTGGCCGCGTGTTGCCCACCCAAGAAAGTGCTCACCTCGATCGAAAGCATCTTTAGCAACTTCCTCTAGGGACACAGCGATGGCAATGACAAGCACCATTGGGCTAGTTGGAATACCATGGCTCGTCCTACCGGAGAGGGAGGCCTGGGATTCACCAAACTCTCCCACATCATTAATGCCTTTTCGATGAAACTGTGGTGGAAGCTCTGCACGAGTTAGAACTTATGGACCAGTTTCATGAAGGCCAGATACTTCAAGCACATCCACCCGACGACGGCCATCTCCAACAGTAGATTCTCTGCGGCTTGGTGGCGCATTCTCATTGGTCGATCTCTCGCTGAGCCGGCGATTCGCCTAGAGGTGGGCAACGGTGATTCCTCGCCATTCCTAGAACGTCGGGTCTGAGACACATTGCTTTCCAATATTTCTGCTGCCCCTCAGAACAGCACTATCAAGGACTTGTGGGACCCCTCCGACAACAACTGGAATTGGAACAAGGTCCGGGCCTGGGCCGGACCAGAGGCTGTCGATAGCATCCGCCGCAGCGGATTGATGATACGGTCGGACGCGAACAAGCTCCAGTGGAAGCCCGCAGCCACCGGTTCATTCTCGGTTAGATCGGCCAGACAGGTGATCCTTGGCAATGTTGCTCCTTCTCCAACCATTGCAGCCTTCTGGCAGAATTGCATCCCCAAAAAGTGGTTCTTCCTCATTTGGAGAGCCTTGCGCAATACCTACCCACTGATGACACCCTCAACACGATCGGGTTCAGCCTTGCGTCAGCATGTACATGCTGCTTTGATCGTAAGTCGGAAACCGTCAACCACATCCTCTGTCAGGGGGACCTACCTGTTCGGGTTTGGAGAGTTCTTTTCCGACGCTTCAAAATGAATCAAGGGGGCGACACCTTCTCCAACCTAACTGCGGTCTGGGCAGCCGCGTCCCACGACCACCAGATAGTAGCCGTCGCTACGACATGGGTTATCTGGAAAAACCGTAACAAGGCGAGATATGAAGGCCACCAGTACTCCGTAGACCAGCTGATTTGGGAGACTATTCGGCAGTGCCGCAAGCTGAGCTCCCTCTGCTCGCACGGCCAGACGGTCTTCTGGAACTCTCTCCAATCCCCGACTTAGTCGTTCTTTCCCGTTTCCCCTTGTTTTTTGCTAGTATACGTGTATAGGCTTCGACATTTTGCGCCTTCTGGTATACTTGTAAAGGTTTCAGCTTTTCTGGCCTCCTTCAATAAAATTGGTAGTTCCTTATATATATATATATATATATATATATATATATATATATATATATATATATATATATATATATATATATATATATATATGAAAAGAAATATAAATATATAAAACAAATCTTAATTTAAATACTTATTTTTTTGATAATATTAGAAAGAAAGAAAAATTATTCACGTTCTTTTATTAATTACCATAAGAGGGGAAAAACCCTCAAGGGATTCAAGATTAAAGCAAAAGTCTATCGAACAAGGAAAAACAACTCTTTCTAGCTTAGTACGAAACATATGTTTTTTTTGTTTTCTTTTTGCAGTCAATAACATATGTTTTCTTGCTTTCTTATTATGCTTAGGAAAACTATGATACAACCATCGATAACAAGGCATAAATACAAAATATCTAATTTGGTGCCATGTGTCAAACATTAAATATACTAAAACTTACTGTCTATAATAAAGAAAGAGAAACTAATAAAATAATAAAGAAGGATGAAATAATAATATAGAACTTTGAGTTATCTCCCACTTGTTTTACCATAATTCAATATGTACCGCACCAAATTAGCATAATACTTAAAACCTCCAACCTTTAACAAAAATTGCCAATTACTAATAGTCAACTCCTTTATCCACCTATTTGAGTGGGATGCACCTTGAATTATGGTAAAATAAGTGGGGTGCAACTCAATTTTTTTATATTTATATAGGACAAAGGAGTTGACTGTTAGTCACTAACTATTTTTACTAAAAGTGTGTGTGTGTGTGGGGGGGGGGGGGGGTTCATGCATTATGATAATTCGGTGTGGCGCACCTTGAATTATGGTAAAATAAATGGGAGATAACTCAAAATTTCTCAAATAAAAAAGAGACAAAGGAGACAACTTGATCATCCAATCTTCCTTGACTTTTCGTCTCCTGCTCTTCGAATTTTTTTACTTCTTCTGCCATGAATTATTGATAAAGGTTGCTATTATTCTCTGATAAGGTAACTACCTAGATTTTTTGTTGTTGTCATGCATCTAGGATTTTAATATAGATATTACAGGGTTATAGAGTTGAAATTCTACCTTTCTTTTATTGATTTATACTCTTTAGCATCAGGATTTGTTTAAGAACTATGGTTTTCTTTGAATGTTAAACTTAAAAGTTCACTGTAGTCAAAAGTGTTAGGTTAACTAAACCATGTTCAAGATTGCAGATGGATGAGATAGTTTTATTATCCTTGTTCGATTAGTTAAGGAGGAATTGTATTTTGAGCAATTGCTGGAAATCTTCATAATATTTTATCATTCAAATTGAATATATTTACTAGAAAGTATTATTATTATTATTATTATTATTATTATTATTATTATTATTATTATTATTATTATTATTATTATTATTATTATTATTATTATTATTTAAATTGTTACCCTCTTTAAATTGTTTGATTATACTGGATTTAATAACTGTATTACATTGAAGTATTGATATTCTCTAAATTGTTTATTTGAATATTATGTTTGATATCAAGATGGTAATACCAACTATATAGCTAGGTGATAAAGATAACATTATATCAAAATTATTATATTACTTGATGTTGATAATTCATTTATTTATTTTTTGCACATGATTTATCAATGATATTGATGTGGTTAAAATTTGTTTGATGATACATGACACTCATATATTTATTTATTTTATAACTAATTTCAATAATACATACGGATGTGGTGGAATTTCCTTAATATAATCTAACCACTTTTTAATGTTATAGGATTTTCATGGCTAGAGAGTATAGTGATACAGGTTCATCAAGTGACAATAATTCATGGGTCCTTAATTTAGATCTAGTGGAGAAAGATAATGAACTAGTAAGTCAAAATGTTATGAGTTTCGAATTACATAATAATGAGGCTAATCAGTCAGATGTAGAAACTATACAATATCTGCATTCATGGGTTTAGGAACACACCCATTTGGACGTAATAACTACCATTTTTCCAGCATTAATATTTACCTTTTACTAATTTAAAAAAATAAAAAAAAGGATAAAATAGAAAAGTACATGAAGAGGTATTGTCTGAACAATTTTAAATTTGTGTTTTTTAGAGTGCAAGAAGGAAAAATACAAACGAATCACAAATGTAAAAGTTCCTGTGATTTTATATTCCGGAGCAGGAGTTGGAGAAAATGACAACTCCCTAAATAAATAAATAAACTCTTCAATAAATGATTGATTAGTTAATAATCTTGTTTAGGTTTTAATTTGTGGGGGCACACTTTAAAAGTTAAAAAATTGGCTTCTTCCAAGATAACACATTGTTTATTTGTTAAACTCGATGCTTATTTAAAGAATTGGACAAATGTGTACCAAATTTAGTGCATTTAGTATTTAACACATGGCAACATATTAGATATTTTGTTTCTAAGCCTTGATACCAATGGGGGTATCGTAATTTTTCCCATACTACTATGTACGCTCAGAAAAAAAAAACTTATTTACTACTTCTTTACTTCCCTATGGTTATACTATATCCTCTTTCCTATAACACGACCATTCAAACCTATGAGATTGATTAAGGTAAATTCTATAGGCACCACAAGTTTTACTTGAGAGAAATCCAAATTCTTTCAAAAAAAATTATAAGTTTGCCACTACCATTTGTTACTTGAGGCTAGCCCAAATTTTTTAGGACTGGCAACGAAGTTGACAGTCCTAACACCAAGTCGGACTGCTGTTGGAGTCAAGTCTGGATTTGGTAACAACATATTTGTGGAATCCAAATCAAGTTAAATATTTGATTTGATTTGATTAGATTTGAATTTCCATAATTGGTGTTGTGCTATTTTAGATACAATATGGTTCTTATTTTAGGAAATCCTATTATGATCTAAAATAGGATGTTGATGGAATATTTTAGGCATAATAGGATTCCTATTTAGGAAATCCTATTATGACTAGAATATAATTTTCTCATCCTATATATATGGCGTAAGGGTGGAGGCACAAAGCACAACACAAAGGGGAGATTCAGTGTGCTCGTCCACAAGAAAATCTAAGAGAAAGTTCGTGCTTTACTCTTAGGACTTTGCCATCCAGATAGAAGGAGGAAGTAGATCTAATAAAGGACTCATCAACTTTGGTTAGGGAGATTGCTACGGGTTAGTGAGTGATCTCAATTGGAATCTTTTATTTTTCTTCTTAAGAGTGGTGAGGGGGTTGAACCTATTAGGACAAAGGGTTAAACATTAGTTTTTGTTAATCTTATAATTTTTATCTGAGTTACAAAGGTTGGAATTTGTCCAGGTGACGTAGTTACCGCCATATACTTGTCTTTATATGTGCTCTGTGTTCGTTAGACGGGGATTGGTTTATCAGGTGGGTAGGCAAACGCTTCTGCACACCCAACAATTGGTATAAGAGCTTTGGGGTTCTGGCAACCATGTCTACGGAGCAGATGAACACTCGTATGATCACCATCACATGGGAGAACTGCACGATTTAGAAGCCAAAGAAGATAGATCTACTCTGCTGCAAGGACTTGCATGGTTCATTGGAGGGCGATAGCGTAAAGCCATTGGACAAAGCTGCTGAAGACTGAAAACGACTGGATCGAAAGGCCATTGGATTTATCCGCTAGTGGCTGGACGACTCAGTGTTTCACCACGTGTCCATAGAGAGTTCGACAAAAGCATTGTGGGAGAAGCTACATTTACTGTACGAAAGAAAGATGGTTGGCAATAAGGTATTTCTTATTCGCCAACTCGTCAACTCGAAGTACACGGAGGGTGCCTTGGTAGCACAACACCTGGACGACGTTCAGGATATCATCAATTAGCTGTCTGCAATGAAGATAGTAATTGATGATAAGCTTTAGTCCCTACTACTTTTAAATTCTCTACCGAAAAGCTGGAAGACGTTGGTGGTATCTGTGAGCAACTCCGCACCGATAGAGTTGTCACGATGGAGGCAGTCAAAAGTAGCTTGTTAAATGAGGAGGTTTGGCACAAGAAAATTGAATCGTCGCAGAAGAACGCTCTGGTAGCTTCCTATGGGAAGAAAAAACTCAGGTCATAGGCGATGACAGGGGAGAGTTCTCAAAATCTTGCGATTGTGGACCTCAAGGAGGGTTGCTTTTACTGTGGCGAAAGGGGTCATATCAAGAGGAGCTATATGAAGCTCAAAGCTGAGAAGGTAAAAGAAAAGGACGATCAGGAGGATCTTACGACGTTTGGAGATATCATCATCGCAGCGACCGACGCAGAGGAACCTTGTGACATATGTCATAATGGCGACTGGATGGTCATGGACATGAGGCATCGTATCATGCCACTCCACATAGGAGGATCATTATGTCATACCGCGATGGAAAATTTGGACATGTGAAGATGCGCGATAAGGGGACGGCTGCACTTGTAGGCATCAATAATGTGCACTTAACAACAGAGCTCGGTGGAAAACTTATTCTCAAGGGTATGTGACATGTACCGAGTTTGTGCTAGAACTTTATTTCGGTAGGGAGGCTGGCAGATGATGGTTGTCGTAGTTTGTTGGAGGACAAGGATTAGATGCTTGTGAAGGGTTCCTAACAACTGGCTCGGGGAAATTTTTGTTGTGACATGTACAGGCTCAAACCGCTGAGCTGTACAGACAGGCCATGGACACCGGATAGAGGCTCGAGGGGTATTCGATAGGAGATGGATCATCGAGAACTTGTTGATGAGGGTTTTTGAGAAGTTTTGAAGGTTACTGAGGATTTGGTTCGTCGAGACAAAGTGACGAATGGAGATGAGTCAAAGATTGAGGGTCAGTCTGTCAGTCCCATGACAGATAATCGGACTCCAGGTGGGGATTACTCTACGGATCCGATTTTGGCAATAGGTGGTTTTCCAAATCTTCATGGAGCAATATTAGCTACAGCAGTTCGAAGCCAGAAGGAGATTAAGGTTTGCTGCAAACTCAATCAGAGGCGGGTGCATCACCATTCACATAATTCAGGGGGAGCTGTGGCACATCGACGGTGTGCATAATACATAATGGTTTGCTTGAGGATGCATGTGTATGGAAGAGCTTCGTATCGGACACGAAGGTGGGCAGGTTCAGGAGTTTGAATCTTGGAAGAACCGCCTTGTCCGCTTAGTTGGGCTAATCAAGGGTGAAAAAGCTCGATGGAACGGTTGCACGTTCTGGTGGAAGATAGAAGTCGGGGACAGACAGACGAGACTTACGGTGAGGCTGATCGTCAGGGACTTCGGTCTTGGTCGTATTATTGATATCGACAGGATTCCAGTGGTGCAGGAGGTGCTACGTATGGCAGCTAGTGTCGATATGATAGTCGAGGAGCTGGAGACGAAGGAAGATGCAAAGCAACTCGGGGGATCGGAGATCATAGCATGGGCAAGCAGGTATTCTGTCGTGGGACGTCAAGCATGTAGTCCAGTTGAGAAGCCATGGGGTTAACACCTATCACACACCAGTCCCAAATACTCGGGACCAAGCTACGTAACAATGGCCAACAGATACGTGCTAGAGGATCTTCCCAATTTAATGGAATCCCAAAAAATGAATATCGTTGTATC
Organism: Iris pallida; assembly: GCA_029216955.1. Taxonomy (NCBI): domain Eukaryota; kingdom Viridiplantae; phylum Streptophyta; class Magnoliopsida; order Asparagales; family Iridaceae; genus Iris; species Iris pallida. The sequence goes on from JANAVB010013397.1 coordinate 13,885,237, forward strand.
TAAACAATATCATAGTCACATGTATGCTAATCTCATCAACATAATAAATGAAAACTAATCTAAATATAAGAAAGTCATGTAATCAGAAATAATTCATGCAAAACCATAATGAGTATAAAGTTGATGGTAATAAATTCACTACTCAAATATCCTGATATAAACTACTGAATGGAAGTACAGAAAGTAAAATAACTAGATACAGACTCCAAATAAAGGACTGCATCCCAGATGATACCATACCCAAGATCAGATGTGCTCTCTTAGGAATATCTTTATCCTCGACTCTAGCGTCAGGTCCTAGTTCGTAAATATTCTCGTACTCCTGCTCAGCTAAGCCTGGAAAGAGACCAGGTCCTCAGTAGGACATAACAAGATACATAATATACGAGCCAATATACTGTAGGATCGATTGTAGGAACGAGTTGTAAAGCGCAATACTATAGAGGGAGGGTGAATAGAGTAGGCAACGAAAATTAACTATTTAAAAATATTAGTAACAAGATCACATAACATATATATCACAAATATATAAATAAAAAGTAGAGAGTAGAGAGCAAACGTAAACACAAGGATGTATACTGGTTTTCCTCTTGTGAGGACTAGTCCAATCGGAAGAACTCTAGCTTCCAGTTGAATCTACTATGGAAAATCACCACAAGTTTTCATCCGAAGTTCTTGCAACTTCTACAACGCGAGCTTTGATCTGAAGTACTCGACCAACTTCTTTCTTCAATCAAGCCTCTGATTACAATCACTCTAAAACTTCTAGACCGTACCATACTGGCAAATCGACTAGAGGATTATAATTGGCTTGGGATTTGAAAATGAATAGCTCGGAATACTTTGGAAGAAGTAGTAGGCTTATAGAGAAGAGATATGAAAGTGAATTGGTGTGTGAGTGAATTGAAATGATCGAAATCCTTCTCTATTTATAGTTTTTCCAAAGGCAGAATTCTGACAGAATTCGGGCAAAATTCGGGCAGAACTCTATGAGAAAATCTCGTTGGGATTCGTAACTGCAGAAAGACCAAGTTCAAACAGCAACGTTCACTAACCGAACTCTGGCCGAACTCTGGCCGAGCTCGGGCCAAACTCTGGCCGAGTTCTGTTGGAGTTCTGTCAAGGTTTTTGCAAATTGGTTTTGGGTTTTTTGAAAAGTCAAACAGTTATGAAGTAGTTTGGGCTTTTGTAAGTGGGCTTGTTTTCAAAATGAAAGGGTATTTTGAAAACGTTTCTTGGGTAGCCTATTTGCCAGTACGACACAGTGTACATCGTATTCCTAGACTCAATAAATGTGAAAAATTACATTGATAAAATAGGAAAACTAAGAGCCCTTTGATGACGCCTTTCTTCAAATATTTGAGCAGACTTGAAGACGTTTTTTTCCTTGACGGCAATCGTCCAAAGATAAACAGATCTGGAAATCTGAATACCTTTCGGTGGCTTTGCCCCCGAACTTCCACGGGGGGGTGTTGCCCCCTCAACCCCTGTCCGCTGACCGGGTAGTGGAACCTCCGATGCGAGGCCCCGGATAGGTCGTTAGGCGGTTTAGAGAAATCTTCTTGTATAACACCGTCTTTGGCCCATCAATAATTCTCTATTACATATGTCCTGTTTGACAAAGCTTGATCATGCTTACTGCATGTCTACAAGAACATGTTAGACAAACAGAACAATATGATACAAGCATAGAAATATGATATAAAACATTAGAACAATGCTAAGTTTAAGTAGCAACATGATAGTGATTACATGAATAGTAGTGAAGTGATCATGGTAAACTTAATTGATTAGACGTATTCAAAAACATGATATAATCATTGGGCTAACATATAGAATATAAGTAAAGAGTCCAGGGTGTTCTATCAACTAAGTGTAAATGCAATGAAGACAACATTTGACGAATGGATCTCTCTTTAAGGGGTACATGTGCAGTAGGGCTCATTCGAGGCACCAGCATGCAGTAACATCTAAAGTGAACAATATAGGTAGCTCCCCTACCTAGTGACTGTCCTCCCTGCCCAATATAGTACACGTGTCGACTCCTCGACACGCTCAATCCCTAACATGTAGTCTATTACAAAATAACCAACACAAAACTAAGCCGTCACGCCTCCTGGTCGTACTGATGATTTGTCGTATGCGGGGGTACGCATCTTACATCTCTGTAACATCTCATCGTGTCCAAACAAGTGTCGTGTCCTATGAGATACCAGTGTATCTACAATACAGTCAGGGGTAGTCTCCAATGGCCTAAGTTGAAAGGTAAAGAATATACGAATCTCGTTGGCAGCACCAAAGTCATACTCGGATGTGTAGATAATTTAAACATCAATAAAAAGTAGCATAGCAGGTACTTCAATTTTAAGTTGCAATAAATGTCATGGCAAGGTATACTTGCCTGGATAAGTTTGAGAGTGTTGAACTCGTACAACGTCCGAGTCCGAAAAGCCCAAAGAACCTAGAGATAAATTTTTAGAGCTAATTAACGAGAAGCTAAATATCCAACTTATAGAAAATTTATTATTAATATTTATAGCTACAACTTGAGCATGGGCCTAGATGTTCAAAGCTAAATGTATACAATTATTCCTGCAAGTTACATAATCAACTAATATAGTAAGTCTGTTTAGATTCCTAGCATAACAACATTTGTAACCATAATTATCCATCACATTAACTCTATACTATCTACATTATATTAGTTCTCTTCTCAACCAAGGTCCCTCGTTCACATTTATTTTAGTATGTAAGTTCCTGTCTTCTGTACCTTCCTTTCTTGCAAAACTCATAGTCACAACAATACATTTTGCCTTAGCATGTGGAATGCCTATACCCATAACTCATAATTTGCTCTTACGTAAGTCACCATGGCCATTCTCCTCCACACCCAATCTGTAGTTATCATTTGCTTGAGCTATCTTCTCCCTAATGACATATGAACAGACAACACAACTATCTACAACCCCATGTAGTGAATGAGTTATATCTATGCTAACACAACCCTAATATCTGTTCATCAAACCATGCATAACATAGCACCCACATAGGCTTCTATTACATATGCAACTTCTATTTTCAACTTCCCATTCCATTGCATCTCCACCTCAAACCACACACACACTAGTCAGCATTCTGCCGAATATATTGCACACACATAAATTATTAGCACCTAGTCATACTCATCACAAGCTTCTATTTCCATTCTCAACGGGACAATGCTTCTATTTCATCCCACAGTGCATACCTATGCCTCTCCAAGCCACTGGGATCTTTGGTTGTTTCTAACAAATTCAACACACTGATAGGCATCACAATAAAGAAGGAAACAAAACCGAATACACTAACAGGTGGACATAAAGGGAACTAGGGAAGGATGGATATGAGTTACCAGTAAGAAACCAAATGGAAGGAGGAACTTCGGCTCCGCTTATTCGTCCGAAGGTTGATCGGGCCACTCGTTGCTGTGTCGACTGCTGCCTTACACCAATGTCTTGATGCACCAGTCGAGCTCGTCGTGCTGTAGAGGAAGGTCGTTGGCGACAACTGAGCCTGACAAGAACGAGGAGGAGGCTTCGACGAATAAGACTCGGTGGTGAGCTCAGCGCTTGCCTAAGAGGCGGTCGGGGAGGATAGATTCATTGGCGAGAATAGGGAAGCCTACACCGGCGGCTAGGGTTTCTCTTCGATGGGGAGGAAATGATGATAGTATATATATAGGGAGGAAGCGAGATAGGAGGCCGGTTGTCGTTAGATGGGAGGTCTGGGCCGAACTCTGCGTGCCTGACGTTTTTGCGAGATGTCAGTACGTGTACAGTCGACAGGTCGTGCGCGCAGGGATAAGGAGATTAAACAGTTACCATTTGAAAAGTGGCACGGTTTGGGTTCGCGGGTTCGTAGTTGCCACCCAACCCCTGCTAGTCCTAGGTTTTAGGGTGGGCTTCCCATTCTTATGGGCCAGGAAGTTGGGGCAGTGGGTTGGAAGTATTAACGAGGAGTTGGGCTTCTTCTAAAGAAAATTTGAAAGGGAAAGAAAAGGAAAAAATATAATAATAATAATAATAATAATAATAATAATTGTTGTAACTCATGGCTTTTTACCTTTTATCTCCTTGTAACCTACACATGACCTTTGGCCCTTCATTTATTCATAACTCCCAACCTCTCTCCCTATATAAAGAGAGGTTGGGATAGCTTGTAAGTGGCACTTGAGTGATTTATATTATACAAGTATACTTTGTCACATCTCTGGCGTGTTTGAGTTTTTGCCTTACAACACGTTATCAGCACTTTGCTCGTACAACGCCGGAGATCTGACGTACCGTTCATTTTTTTTACCTCCTTCTACCGTACGGTAAGAAAGGTAATTTTTAAACTGACATTTTCATCCTAAATAACTAAATAAGGTACTTATTTTTGTCATATACTCGTATATAAGAGTATCTGTTATGCATTATATAGTACTTGTGTCAAATGAAGAAAAAAAATTTAAAAGAAAATTTTTTTTTGGACTAATTTTTTGGAAGAATATGTTTTGTTAAAACAAGTAACTACAGTAGTATTGAAGAATATACTTTCTTTGTTACAGCAGACTATTTGATAAAAGAAAAAAAGAGGAAAACAAAAGTTTTTTTTCTTTTGTCCAATTCTACATTACTTGCTAAACTTTGCTGTTTGTCTTTACTGTTTGTAATACTAATCTTGTTTTCAAATATATATATATATATATATATATATATATATATATATATATATATATATATACATATTTTGTCTCAAGTGGGTTTTTGAACCCAGGACCTATCGGACCAGAACCTTAAACTAGCCCTTTAGACCAACTTCCCCATTTTAGCTATTGTCACATTATTGCTCCTTCCTTCTAGTTGTCTGTGATTTGGAGAGCTAACATTTAAATGCTAACATTTTTTTGGTAATGATGGATTTGAGCGCCTCAGTAGCAATTTTTTATGTTGCTCAGCGAATCATTGTAACAGATGAATAATAAAATTGTTTTTTTTGTCGTTATTTTTTGGGCGTCGCTTCATTAGACGTCGGAAAAATAGTTGACATTTTATTGGTGTCGCTTGCTTAGGCACCAATTCTTTTGTGTGCTGTTGCTAGCTTATGTTGTACATTTTTTTGCGTAATTACGAAAAAAATAAACTTGAAAATTTTGAAAAATGGTTTTGGCTACATAAACAAATTCTGGCACCGCCAAATTTTGGCCAAAATAACATTTTTGGCTAATTTTTTTTCAAAAGCAACGCTCATTTTGAGCACGCACTAAATTGTCACCTATTTTGCACAGTTCGTAAATAGTGTGAATTTCTTGAAAAATCTTATTTATTCTTACATTTGAAATTTTTTTTACGAAGTCTCTCCGAATAGGCTCACCTATTTGGGTATGATGTCAGAAAGAACTTGGGGCTTGGTTTTTAAGCGGTCCCTGGTGACACTCCTCCCTCATTTTCACGTCTGGTCATATTCACGTAGAGCTACTGAAAGGGGTTGACCGAATATTATTTTTGCTCAAATTGTATTTATAATTATGCATTTTTGCAAGAAACTAATTGACCTATCTATATCGGCCCGTCGATCGATATAAGAGAATTTTTTTAAAAAAAAATTGTTTTTATTTACGATTGTTTGTTGTTGCTTATACAAACCAAATCCATATGAACCTGTCGTTTTATATGTTGACTGATCAAGATTTTTTCTCCTGTTGTTGAAAAATGTCGATCAAGATTGATTTTTCCATCCTTGAAGCCTCTGGCAAAAACTACTTGGACTGGACGCAAGACATCCAGAACCATCTAGATGTGCAGGGCCTCTTGGACGTCATCTATAACGAGGAAGAGCGCGAAGTAGAAGTCACTCGCTCAATGAACGCCAAAGCGATGATTCTATTCCGCAGGCATTTATCTGACGCCATGAAGGCGGAGTTCATTGAAATCTCCTCGCCAAAGACGCTATGGGACTCTCTGAAAGAGCGCTTCGACCACCAGAAGACCATATGGCTGCCTGAAGCACGCCATGACTGGTTGAACCTGCGCTTCCAAGACTTCAAGAGCGTAACTGATTATAACAATGAAGTCTGCAGGATTCGATCACTTCTCCAATACTGCGGTGAGATATTAACCGACAGTGATCTATTGGAGAAAACATACACCACATTTTCTTCCACTGACAACTTGCTCCAGAAGAAATACCGTCAGTCTAAGTTCACCAAGTTTCCCGAGCTCATCACCCAGCTTTTACTAGACGAGAAGAACAGTCTCATTTTAATGAGAAACAACAATTCTCGTCCTGCTGGAACAAAGGCAATTCCAATGCCTGATGCAAACGCTCTCCGTGGACCAAATCCACGGTGGAAATGAGACAAGGGCCAGTCATCCCAGCCAAGGAACAGAGGCGAGTTTAAGTCTCGTCACCCAAAGCGAGGTTCTAACAAGAACCAAGGACCTTTGACTCCTAGACAGTCTCATGGTAAGAACCAACGGGCCAGTCATCCCAAAGCGAAAGTGGAAGGCCAAGCGCCTACTCTCTGCTACAAATATGGTACTTATGGTCATATGAAACGGACTTGCAGGGCAACCCCCCAAGAAGTTGATAACTATCACAAGGGACGCCGGGCCGAAGCAAATCTGGTCAACAAGTGCAAAAATCTAAATCTTGAGACCCCCGATTTTGTAGCAGAAATGGAAGAATAAATCTCCATTTTCTTTCTATATTTGATTTAAGTCATAAAATTTTTGGTGGTTTGTATTTTCTGTTTTCTCGATAAATTAAAGTTCTATTTCGACCACTTTCCTCAAACGTGTGACAAACTTTAATTTTCTTTACTTATAGGCATGGACCACGGGACAGTAGATTGTCTGGTTGATAGTGGAACGACTCACACTATCTTGAGAGATAAATCATACTTTATCTCCTATACGCCTAAAGTAACCTCAGTGACAACCATTTCGGGACCCACAACCCTTGTTCAAGGTTTTGGCAAAGCCCGTTTTTCGTTGTCCAATGGTACTCCTGTTGAAGTATCAGAGGCCTTATATTCTCCAAGGTCCAGTCGTACCTTACTGAGTTTTAAGGATATTCGAGAAAACGGATTTCATGTTGAAACTGCTCGAGAACATGGCTTCGAGTATCTTTTTATTACCTCCACTCAGTACGGCAAAAGCGTATCATGGAGAAGTTGAAAAGTCTTTCAAGTGGTTTGTATCTCACTATGATACAACACATCGAGGGTAATCTCATCATTCGCCGAACGCCAGTTGATGAGAGCATTTTTATGCTATGGCATGACCGGCTGGATCATCCGGGTCAAAATACGATGCTTCGCACTATGAATGCATCGCATGGGCATCCTCTTGGAGGAAAGGATTTCGTTATAAATCCGAAAAGACTTTGCCAAGCTTGCTCGATTGGGAAGACGAATCTCAAGCCGCTCTATGTGAAACCCACGAGATTGGTTTCTCAATTCCTTGAAAGAATTAATGGAGATATTTGTGGACCAATCCAACCAACATGTGGACCATTTAAATACTTTATGGTTTTGGTTGATGCATCAACTAGATGGTCACACATAGTGTTGTTGTCCACCCGAAATATAGCATTTCCTAAACTCCTCGCCTAGATCATTAAGTTAAGGGCTCACCATCCGGATTATCCGATAAAGTCTATTAGACTTGATAATGCCGCGGAGTTTACATCAAAGACTTTCGATGATTATTGTATGACTTTGGGAATAAATCTTGAACACCCTGTTGCATATGTTCATACCCAAAATGGCCTAGCAGAAGCTTTTATAAAGCGACTGCAAGTGATAGCGCGGACCTTGGTTATGCGCACCAAACTTCCACTATCTGCATGGAGCTATGCTATTTTGTACGCTACTAATTTGGTCCATCTGAGGCCCATTGCCACCCAACCACTTTCCGCGTACCAGCTGGTTACTGGATGTGAGCCTGACGTCTCACATTTACGTGTGTTTGGGTGCCTAGTCAATGTTCCAATTGAGCCGATAAGGCGTTCAAAATTTGGACCTCAGAAGCGACGGGGAATATATGTCGGTTATAACTCCCCGTCCATCATTCGCTATTTAGAGCCCTTGACAGGCAATCTCTTTACCGCGAGACACGCAGATTATAACTTTGATAAAGCAATCTTTCCGTCGTTAGGGAGAGAAATGCACGCTAATGTTGATGAGGAACGACGTGAATTAGCATGGCATGTGCCCGCTTTTGCTCATCATGATCCCCCCTATGCACATAGTGATAAGAAAGTGCAAAGGATTCTAGGTCTGCAAGATATTACAAATCAAATGCCAGACGCATTTAGCGACCAAGCAAAAGTCACGAGATCAATTATACCTGCTGCAAATGTGCCTGCAAGGATAGACGTCCCTGAGAGACGCCATGTTCCTGTGAAACATGTTGCTCCGGTCGAACCCGCCGAGCAAAGGATGCTGCCATCGGTCGTCCAATCCGTCGCTATTTCCAAGAAGAAGGGAAGACCGGTTGGTTCCAAAGATGTTCTGCCCCGGAAGCGGAGAAATCTTATTGAAAGCGTTTTGCCACATGAGATCATTAAGGATCACGACGATGTATTAGAAGAGCGCGTTCCAGATGAAACGCCTATTCCTAATCATGCCGATAACCTCGAAATATCCGTCGTGTATGCTAGCTTAGATGATATTTTGAAGCGAAATGAAACTGTCATCGATGATGTGTTCATATACTCAGTGGCCACTGACATTATAAACAATGATGACATGGAACCTCGCAGCGTTGCCGAGTGTCAACGACAAACGGACTGGCCACAATGGAAACAAGCAATCCAGGCTGAATTAGATTCCTTAGCGAAAAGAAGCGTGTTTGGACCTATAGCTCCAACACCACCCAATGTTAAACCAGTTGGTCACAAATAGGATTTTTTAAGGAAACGTAATGAGAGAAATGAGATTATACGATACAAGGCTCGTCTTATGGCGCAAGGCTTCTCACAACGCCATGGAATTGATTATGAGGAGACGTATTCTCCCGTAATGGACGTCATAACGTTCCGCTAGTTAATCAGTTTAGTAGTTTTCGAAAAACTGAATATGCAGCTCATGGATGTGGTCACAGCCTATCTCTACGGGGATCTAGACACAGAGATATACATGAGAGTCCCTGAAGGACTAAAGATGCCTGAATCAAGTAGTTTCTGACCACGGAACGCATTCTCGATTAGACTGAGGCATTCGCTATATGGATTGAAACAATTTGGGCGAATGTGGTATAACCGCCTAAGCGAATACTTGATCGGTTTAGGATACATTAATAACGAACTTTGCCTATGTGTGTTCTTAAAGAAATCTACTTCAGGATACGCAATCATCGTGGTCTATGTAGATGACATGAATCTCATAGGAACCGAAAAAGACTTGTCAGAAACTGCTGATATCCTGAAGAGGGAATTCGATATGAAGGATCTTGGAAAGACACGGTTTTGCCTCGGCCTGCAGATCGAGTACCGTAAAGATGGAATTCTTATCCATCAAGCGAACTACACCCAAAAGGTGTTGAGACGCTTTAGTCATTTTCATGTTAAGCCGTCCGCTACTTCCATGATCGTCCGCTCTCTAGACATTACTAAGGACCCATTCCGTCCAAAGGAGGACGACGAAGAGATATTGAGTCCTGAGTGCTCTTATCTGGGTGCAATAGGCGCTTTATTGTACTTGGCCCAATGTACTAGACCGGACATCTTGTTTGCCGTGAATTGTCTAGCTCGACACAGCACCGCGCCAATACGCCGCCATTGGAATGGCATAAAAGACATTTTTTGCTACCTTAAGGGTACTACGGACTTGGGCTTATTCTATCCTTACGCGGTTTTGAGTGAGTCCAACGCTCTTGGCACTCGAAGCAACGCGACCCTTGTTGGCTACGCCGATGCGGGATACTTATCTGATCCGCACAAGGGGCGTTCCCAATCTGGTTATGTCTTTACCATTAGGAATACGGCGATTTCTTGGAGGTCTCGCAAACAGACCTTAGTGGCTACTTCAACGAACCACTCTGAGCTACTCGCGCTCTATGAGGCGACTAGAGAGTGTGTATGGCTTCGAGCTATTATTGTCCATATTCGAAGTACATGTGATCTTCCATATGACCCAGATGAACCTGTTGTCGTCTATGAGGACAATACCGCTGTTATTGATCAAGCGAAACATGGTTACATCAAAGGGGATGCTACCAAGCATATATCGCCCAAGTTGTTCTTTACACATGAACAACAAGCGCTTCAGAAGATTGAAGTGCAACACATTGCATCGAAGAATAACCGTGCAGACTTGTTCACCAAGTCACTGCCGAAACACTCGTTCCAGAAACATGTCAGAGCAATTGGACTTAGGAAACTTTCAGAGCTAGCCTAAGTGAAACATGTTTCCTGCACCCTGTTGTGTGCATGTGAGGGGAAGCGCCCCAACGAGCGCCTCCAAATGCCCTGTTGTGCGTATATTCTGCGCCCTGTCGAGTGCGAGTGAAAAGGAGAGCATCCTGATGTATGCTTGTGTACTCTTTTTTCCCTTAGACCAAGTTTTTTCCCATTGGGTTTTCTTTGGCAAGGTTTTTTTTAACGAGACACAGTTCAAATCCCTTATTCACTAAGGATTATTGTGATCAGGGGGAGTACCCAGTTGTATACTTCTAAACCATCGTGTACTCTTTTGTCCTTCGATCAGCGGTTTTTTTTCCACTGGGTTTTCCCTGACAAGGTTTTGACGAGGTACCTTTGCAATGGTTAGTTTACCTTCATCACACTGACCTGTGTGTACTATTTTGTCCTTCGACCAAAGTTTTTCCCACTAGATTTTCTTTGGCAAGGTTTTGACGAGGCACAAGTAGGTGGTCAAATTTGAAGGTATAAGCTACAGACAGACGAAAAAACTCAGAGGTATTTACAAGAAGAATTTCTGGAGAGCCAAGGGGGAGTGTTGTAACTCATGGCTTTTCACCTTTCATCTCCTTGTAACCTACACATGACCTTTGGCCCTTCATTTCTTCATAACCCCCAACCTCTCTCCCTATATAAAGAGAGGTTGGGATAGCTTATAAGGGCACTTGAGTGATTTATATTATACGAGTATACTTCGTCACATCTCTGGCGTGTTTGAGTTTTTGCCTTACAACAATAATAATAATAATAATAACATGGTTGATTGGTATTTAGGAATAAAGTTTTAGGTTAGGCTAGTTTAATTAATAAGGTAGAAATAAGTAAAAATATAATATATAATAAGGGCTTAGGTGTAGTTGACATAGGGACAATTCTAATGAAAATAATTATAGCCTATACTTAGGTTAAACTATATTTAGGTTGATCATAAAAACTCTCATACATTAAGTATTTAATTAACATTATTTATTGAAATCGGGAGTTTACATCCTTCCCTACTTAGAGGAATTTCGTCCCCAAAATTAGAACAATGGCACAACACGAAAGAATTCAAGAATATGAAGTATTTAAGGGTATGGAAACACAGTACATAAGTTCGAACTTGAATCCTTAAATAAATGAGGGAATTGCTCCCGAACAGAATCCTCACACTCCCAAGTCGATTTGCTCGGTGAATGATGCTTCCATACAACACGGACTAGTCGAATCGTTTGTCCCCTTAACACCTTCTTACTAAGGTCAAGAATCTCGACTGGTTGCTCCTCATAAGATAGGCTCGGGCCCACTATAATTTCCAAATGATCAAGCACGTGGCTAGGGTCAGCCACATACCTCCTCAACTATGAAATGTGAAATACGTCATGGACACCTTATAGTGATGGAAGCAATGCAAGCCTGTAAGCCATATCGCCAATCTGCTCCAAGATATTAAATGACCCGATATACCTCGGACTAAGCTTGCCTCTCGCTCCAAAGTGTAAAATTCCTAAATTTCTACTATATTTTTTTTATATAAATTAGTACTGATTTTTTTTACTTGTATCTGTACGTCACATAGTCGTATTGTACGCGAGAACTTGCGTTTTTTGTATTTGCTCGTCAAGTACGAATATGTGCGAGCGTACATATTTTTAGAAAAATATTTTTCTATTTTTATAGTTTCAAAATAATATATATAATAGTTATTTTTAGCTATCATACCAAAATTTCCAAGTCTATTATTTTATTTATAACAAGCCTTTCATTTATACAATTGTAATAATAAATATTATTCTGATAAAATGGTATACTAGAAAATTATATTTATGTAAATATTATTTGTGCATACATATATATTTCATAATTATTTATCAGTTTATTTTAAATAATAGTGTAATTTTTGAAATTAATATTATAGCATTTTTGAATTATAAAAAGTTAATTTTTCAAACTAATTATTTTGAATAAATCGGATGAGGAAATTATTAAATAAATTTTATGTGGATTTTTCGAATAAGAATGTAGTCATTATTTGGTATTATCTACAATTTAAATTTAAATGTAGATTGAACCCAAATTTGGATTTAAATAAATAACTATCTATTTGGGTCCAATCCTTATCCAATTAGGATTTTCCTCAACCCTATAAATAGGAGAGCCTTCACATTATTTCTCCACAATTATTCTTCCACAAATTTCTACCACAAAAGTGAGTGCATCGTGTCGGTGTCCAATCCTTTTCGTGTCAGCCGTGATTGGCCTCGGGTCCGACCCCGGGTAACCTTCTTATTCTATTATTTTTTACACATACATTCATTTCTCAGTGTCGACAACTCCGACATGATATATCAAATTTCTAACCCTAACCCTAATCTCGTCTTGTCTGCTGCCATCTCCTTCGCCGTACCCAACCTCAGCCGCCGTCTTCCAACAACACCCTACGCCCTCACGGCCACCTTGCCCCGGCAGTCCCGACACAACCCGACCCCGACTCGGCCACAGCCACCAACCACTACAGCAGCCCAGCCTACACAACCACCTTCGCCTCGACTTTCGGTCACCCCGACCACCACCTTCAACTTCCTCCTCATTAGAACCCCCAAAAACTAACACATCCGACTTCACAACCGCCAATACCACGGCCGTCCCTGTTATCAGAACCACGCCGCCACCAAAATTTTCAAACACCACCATCGCCATCATCCTCACCATCACATCCCGACCCCGACCAACCGAGCCATCCGGCAAAACCATCACCACCGGCGCCACAACGGGTGACCCGTCAGCAAAACCACCGCCATACTCCTCCTCCCCGACACCACCCGTCGCACCGCCACCCAAAATTCTCCAAAAATAAATAAAACACCACCACCATCACCGAAAACCAGAACCACCACCCCCAGCGCTTACCTCTGAACCACCGCACGGTCGCCCATCGAAATCCCCTCGCCGTGGCACCAAAACTCCACCGCAGTGCGAGCCGCTGCTGGCCTTGAGCGCACGTGCCGTCGCCGGTGGAACTCTTCACCGTGCGCGTGCGCATCTTCCGCTGGCCCCACTCTTGTGCGTCGAGGCCCGACCACCACCGAACCCTCTTCATGTTCCTCCGCCTATGCTGGGCCCTCCGCCTACGTTGCTGAGCGCCCGTCCGCCTACGAGCTCCGGCCGAGACCCTTCGGTAAGCTTCTGACCACCCGTTCCTCTTCCCTCTCTTGTACTCTCTCTCCACTTTCCCTTTCCTTTTGTTTTTTTAAGAGTACAGCTCTGCTTGAGTTGAGCTGTACTTATATTCTGTTGTGTTTCATTTTGAATTTTTTTAATATATTTAGCTTTGGTTTTTGGTGCTCTCTATACAAAGAAAGGAAAGGGAACACTAGCGCAGCTACCAATGGTCGCTGTTGTGGTCAATCAGTATAATTTATACATATATGTAATAATTATTTTTATTGTTAATATTATATGTACATATGTATACTATGTATTATTATTATTAGTATTATTATATATATTAGTATTATTATTATTATTATATATATATATATATATATATATATATATATATATATATATATATATATATATATATATTATTTTACTGATTAACTAAGAATTATGGTTAATTTAGTTATCATTTATTATTATTATTGTTCAAAAATTATTATATGTAAGTACAAATATACATATTCCTAAAAGTTATTTTCCAATAAAATAATTATTTCGGGCTTTGGCCTACATCTATTTTCAAGAGATAGGATTTAAAGGCATTTAGAATATTACTATATTATTTGTATCTATTTAAAATATAAATTTTGATCTAATTTAAATTTGACAACGATTATATGTTACTCCTAAAATAACTATCTAGATATAGATCTTTTGGATTAAGGATATATATTCTTACCTAAAAATCATATTTTTACAAACATAAAATTTTGGCTAGAAATGAATTTATTTTAAAATATGATCCTAAAACATTTTGGAATAAAAAAAATATATTAATATTATTTTACGATGTCTTACCTGTAGACGTGGACCTACAAATTATGTTTTGACATGAATTAGGTTTCTGCCTTACAATGATTCTTATATTTTCAAGGGTTATCTTAAACTATTTTTAACTAGCAAGAATATTTTTCAAATATTATAAATACTTTTCTAAAGTACTATATGTATTATTCCCTCAAAATTCCTTCAATTTTCCTCCAGCCCGTGACTAAGCCCATTATTCCTAATCTCTTGCCAATTTTGTACATCCTACTAACGACCCTAGCTAACTTGATTATTCTGGACCCGATGGAACAGTCCGTGCCATCATCGGAGGACGTCTTGCGTAGTTATAACACTGAAGTCAAACTCCATGCCATCATTGATCATTGCAGTACACCAGGCGTCCTACCAGGCAAGATACCTTGCTATTAGCTGATTATTTTACTTTAGCTCATATTCATACATTTATTTATTATTTATTTTTCTATAAAATAAACTGTGATACATGGCACAAGTAGATAAATTTTTACTGTCTAGTTCTATTTCCTGCTACGTACTATTTTCTTATACATTAAACTTAGAGTTAAGGGACCACCATTTGTGTGTTGTTTCATAGGCCTTGACACATTTTTACCACGGAGTTACGAGTCGCATGTAGAACTCGGACATGTGTGACTGGCTGGCCACCGGTGCGTATAAGTCGTGCGATAGGAATAACCGCTAATAGAGGTTGCATGCTTAGTTTGACTTAGTGGTTAATAGAGGTTTCGTGTTGTGGATACAACATAGTAGGCATTGGGCAGGGAGGACAATACCTTTGCGTATGGGATACTATGCACTTTTCCTTTTGTAACCCGTGAGCTCCGCCGAAGACGCGGGTGAGATTACCCATGATTACTGACGGCCACTGACGTTTTGCGGAACGTTATGCTCTTTTTTATTGGGCCTCTGGTGCCCCAAGGGGGGACCATGCCGATCCCATTTTAGCCAGGGCCCATGCGTAGGAAGGATTGTTCTTAATTATATTTTACTTAGAACGGTTAGGCACCTTTATCCGTTAGGTACGAGTACTTTTGGTTTGGGTACTTGTATCTGACCGTGGCTTGGAACAGTGACTTGTTGCGGACTAGTTTACCACTTCTTGTCCTTATTTGGTTGTAGGTGTGGCTCACTATTTTAATGAGAAGGTACTGAACCATGTTAGGGTCCGGATACCATATTGGATTCATGACTTGGAAAGATACTTCATCGTGGGTTAATGTGCCATCTCCTATCCTTGTTTGGTTGGGGGGATGGTACGCTAATCCAAAGGGTGAGGTATTGGACCATGTTATGATCCGATCTTACTTATTATTATTGAGCAGTATTTATTCAGTTTATATGGCATGATATTATGTATCTTGTTACGTCCCTCTGAGGACCTTGTTATCTCTCCAGGTGTGTGTTCATGTCTTCCACAGGTATTCTAGCCGAGGTCGTGGTCTTCTCCATTTATTCGAAGATGACGTGTCTTGGATCTACCTTGTTACCTCCGTCAAAATCATTTATATATCATGTACTTCTTCCCTTTTATTTGGTTGGTAGTGGATGTGTCTCCACCCAACATATTATATTAAGACCATTCATTATATAATATCCTTTATTTTCTTATTTTGTGGATGAGATTAGTTTTCATGGTGTTACTGTATTTTACAGCTTACGTATATTTATTATACGGCTGGCATGTCTACGTTCCTAGTCCTACGTATTTTGGGACAGGGGCGTTACACAAAGCGAATAGTACCCTGGGTATGCAAAATCTTCAAGAATATATGATCGCCTTCCTTGAACTCCAAAGGTCGACAATCCGTATCTGTCCAATGCTTATGTCTATCCTGCGCTGCTTGAAGGTGACTCTAAATCTTCTTCACCTTATCGACTGTACTAGTCACTAACTCTTGTCCCAAAATCTCTCTCACTGACATCACTCCAATACTGGAGATCGACACTTTCTCTCATAAAGTACCTCAAAGGGTGCCATCTATATGCTAGCTTGGTAACTGTTGCTGTACGAGAATTCCACCACGTGTAGGTGATCCTCCCATGATCCTTCAAATCAAGCATGCTAGCCCTAAGCATATCCTCCAATGTCTGAATAGTCCGCTCGGACTGGCCATCTGTCTGAGGGTGGTATGAAGTGCTAAACTTCAGCAGGGTCCTAAGGCTCTCTTGCATACTCCTCCAGAAATGAGATGTGAACCTCAAGTCTCAATTCAACACAATACTGACTGGCACTCCATGCAATCGTACAATCTGCCTCATGTACATATCAGCTAAAATTTCTATCGATTGACCAACTCTGAAGGACAAGAAGTGCGCCGACTTCGTGAGTCAATCCATGATAACCCAGACTACGTCCCTTCCGCTGGGGCTCCTCAAGAATCCAGTGACTAAGTCCATCGTGACATGTACCCACTTCTACTTAGGAATGGAAAGCGGCTACAATAGTCTTACTGATCTCTGATGTTCGGTCTTGACTTGCTGATAGACCAAACATCTCGCCATAAATTTGGCAATCTTCCTCTTTATCATGTGCCACTAGTAGTTTTGTCTCAAATCTCGGTACATCTTCGTACCTCTAGGATGAATAAAGTACACTAAATTTTATGCCTCTGTCATCAGCTCCTGTCGTAACTCTTCATTCGGAACAAATAGACGAACTCCACACCTCAATGTTTCGTCCTCGAGAATTTGTAGTCCATTCTGTATGCCTACCTTCATCCTCTCTCGGAGCCTCTGGAATCTAGCATCTATAGGCAAAGCTTCCTTGATCCTCTCTACCAAGAAAGACTGAACCTCAAGCTTGGCTAACTGTTCATCCATGCCTGGCAATATAACCTTTATCCCAAGCTCATGTAGATCCTCCAATAAGCGACACTGAGTCGTCAAGAAGTAGGCTATAGGCTTCCTACTCAAGGCATCTACTACAACGTTCACCTTGATAGGGTGATACTGTAGCTTGATCTCATAGTCCTTCATCAACTCCAGCCAACGCCTTTGTCTCATGTTCAACTCCTTCTGAGCAAAAATATACCTTAGTCTCTTTTGATAAGTAAAAATCTCTACCCACTCTCCATATAAGTAATGCCTCCATAGCTTTAGTGCAAATATCACGTCAACTAGCTCCAGATCGTGTATCAGGTAGTTCTTCTCATGTGTCCTCAGCTGCCTTGATGTATTTGCCCCAACCTTGCCATATTACATCAGTACATATCCCAATCCACTCCCAGATGCATCGCTATAAACCATAAATCCTCCAGACCCGTGGGAAGAGTCAAGATAGGTGTCATCGTCAGATGCTTCTTTAGCTCATCAAATGCTATATAACATTCCTCAGTCCAAGTAAACTCATGGTCCTTATGCGTCAATTGCATCATAGGCTCGGCAATCCTTGAGTTCTCTACGAACCTCCAATTATATCCATCAAGTCCGAAGAAACTCCTAACCTTCTGCGATGATCTTCTCTGGGTCAATTGACAATCCATCTCCAGTGATGATGTATCCGAGGAAAGACACCTTGTCTAAGCAGAACTCATACTTGCTGACCTTGGCATACATCCTCTTCTAGCACAGTTTCTCCAGCACAATCCTGAGATGCTCCTCGTGGCTCTTAAAATATACCAAGATATCATCTATAAAAACTACTACAAACTTGTCCAGGTACTGATGAGACACCTTGTTCATCAGATTTATGAACACTATGGCTGCGTTGGTTAAACCAAACATCATGACCAGAAACTCATAGTGCCCATATCTTGTTCGAAAGGCTGTCTTCAGAATATCCTCCTTCCGAACCTTTATCTAATGGTAGCCCGACCTGAGATCAATCTTCGAAAAAATCTGCACTCTATTCAACTGATCAAACAAATCATCAATGCACGACAGAGGGTACTTTATCTTTACGGTCATCGAATTCATCTTTTTGTAGTCGATGTACAAGCTTACCATCCCGTCATTCTTCAGCACGAACAAGACTAAAGCTCCCAAAGGCGAAGTACTAAATCGAATAAAGCCTTTGTCCAATAACTCATCAACATGAATCTTCAGCTCCTCTAACTCCATCGGTGCTAGCCGATACACACGAAAAGATCGGTTTGGATCTCAGAGTCAGCTCTATCATGAATTCTATCACCCTGTCAGTTGGTAGCCCTGGCAGGTCCTCAGGAAAAACATCCTGGAACTCGTCAACGACCGAAGGATTGGGTATGCCCTCTATCTTCAAATGTGTCCCATCAACTGGTTGGTCGCCTCCTCCTATGGCTTCTCTGCAGAACTCCAACTCTGGCTATCCTGGGGGTCTAAAGATCATACATCCATGCCTACAATCTAGCGTAGCATGATACTGGCTTAACCAATCCATCCCAATAACGATATCGAAGTTCGGTATATCAAACACCAAAAATCATGCCTTTAATTCTCTACCAAATACTACTAATGAACACCCCGTACAGGTATTACTGACAGGCACTATACCGCCTCCAATGAGTATTCTGACATGCTTAGTCAAGGACTGGGTCGCTACTCTATGCATGTCTACCAAACTAATAGACAGGAATGAATGTGTAGTACTTGAATCAAATAATGCATGAGCAAGAAATGAAGATACTGTAATGGTACATACGATGACCTCTCCCTCTTGCTTGGGCTCCTCAATTGTCATAGCATAAGGCCGCCCGTGCCTCAGTGGCCCCATCTGTTGTGTATACTGTGCTGCCTGACCAACCCGGAACGGTCCCCTTTGATATCCACTTTGTGCTGGGGGATGTGGTGCTTCTGGTGCTGCAGGCCTCTGAATATGTTGTGGAGGTGCTGGATGAGTAGTCCTCTGATGCTACATCGGTGTTTGGTATCCCTTGCAGTCCAAAGTCCGATGATGGTTGGATCGACATGCTAAACACTGACCAAGACGTTGGTGATAGTCCCTCTGAATTTGGCCCTTCATGCCATAATAATAGCAAGCAGGGAGCTGACTGGGGTAGGGAGCTGCCCTCTGCTGGTGTTGGGCCACAAGACACCTCAATGGTCGGTTCTGAACTTCTTTCTATGCTGGCGCTGCGGGACCAGCACGCCTCTCAGGGGCCCTCTCCAGCAAAATAGTCTCTTGAATATTCGTAGCGCTAAGAACCTCTGCTCTAGTAGCATGAATCACAGTGCCTGTAAACTGTCAAAGCTCATACTTGAGGCCCTGAGGGAACATTCGAGCCTTATTCGACTCATCCTTAACTAGCGAAGGGGCAAACATGCTCGGCTTGCTAAACTCGGCATCATACTCACTAACCATCATGCTGCCCTGACGGAGATGAGTAAACTTCTTGTGGAGCTCAAACTTGACTGTAGGTGGAAAGTACTACTCCAAGAATAGTTACGGAACTCCCTCTAAGATGGTGGTGTCTCATAGTGCTGCCCTTTCGCCTTCTACCAGTGGTAGACTAAGTCCTTCAGCTGCATGCAGACGGCAGTTACCCACTTGTCCTTAGGTAGCTCAGCTACCTCCAATATCTGTTCAGTATTGACGAGCCACTCATTCACCTCGAATGGATCCTCGATGCCCTTGAATGGAGGAGGTTACATACCTCTAAACTTATCAATGGTGCCTGACCGCCCTAACTCAATGTGCTTCCTTATGATCTCGTTCTACTGCCATTGGGCCTGCATCATGCCCTAGAAGAACTGGTACATAAATATCGGGCTATCCGGTGGCAATGCTTACTGGCCATGCTGTCGCTGGGGCGGGAATGGATATGGTCCCTGGGGTGGAAATGGTGGTGGTAGAGGCAATAGTTCCTCCCACTGCCTTTGGGCTTACTGGCCTCCCTGATCTGACTGTGGCTGAGTCGACTCCTCCACAAGCGTCATCTCGGGCTGTCGGGATGACTGACCGTGCTGGAGGTGGGGTGCAAGCGTCAACATAAGTGGATGCTCCGATATATACTCTCCAGGCGCTCTATGCCTTGCAGGACATTGTTCGACTGCACAACTCGTCTATTGCGGAGATTCATCTCTCTAGCAAGAACAAGGACGTTATCGAATAAGAATAGAATCAAACAAGATGCAACTTAAAGACCAAAATTTTAGGACAAGTGTGGAATCAAAAACGATAATCAAGCATGTCAAAAAGATTCTAAAATTGTAATCCTATTGTAGGCTCGCTTGGCACAATAACGTAACCAAGACGATTTAATTTACGACCTGCATGGGCCACCACAAAAGCCATGTCATGCCCTAGTCCCAAATACTCGGGACCAAGCTACGTAACAATAGCCAGTAGATACGTGCTAGAGGATCTTCCCAATTTAATGGAATCCCCAAAAATGTATATCGTTGTATTTAAACAATATTATAGTCACCGGTATGCTAATCTCATCCACAGAATAAATGAAAACTAATATGAATACGCTAAAGTCATGTAATCAAAAATAAGTCATACAGAACATAATGAGTATAAAGTTGGTGGAGACAAATCCACTACTTAAATATCCTAACAAAAAGTACTGAATGGAAGTGCAGAAAGTAAGATAACTAGATACAGACTCCAAATAAAAGACTGCATTCCAGATGGTACCATACTCAAGATTAGATGTGCTTTCCTGGGAATATATCTTCGTCCTCGACTCCAACGTCAAGTCCCGGCCCATAAATCTGCTCGTACTCCTGCTCAGCTAAGCCTGCCAGGAGACCAGGTCCTCAGTGGGACATACCAAGATACATAATACACGAGCCAATATGCAATATAAGTAAAGAGTCCAGGGTGTTCTATCAACTAAGTGTAAATGCAATGAAGACAACATTCGACGAATGGAGCTTTCTCTAAGGGGTACATGTGCAGTGGTGCTCATCCGAGACACCAACATGCAGCAACATCTAAAGTGAACACGACAGGTAGCTCCTACGTCTAGTGTCACGACCCGCACCCACTGTGAGGGTACGAGAACGTAACAGCGTCCAGCCTACGCCGCAGTGTCGGCGGTAGAACGTTGTTCTAGGTCATGAACTATAACTAATATAATATGAATACTCTCCATAAGGAGGCCAACACAGAGGTACAACTCAATCACAATCTAAGGTAGAATGTAGCACGATGAAATAGATAAGAAACCCTCAATTGAGGAACAACAGAAATGAATAACAATCTCAACATCTCTAAAAATATATAAACTCTGGAATCAAGGACAACAACTAAACATGAAAAGGAAACAGTCTAAGCTATCTATACTAAGCAAGGTATCGTCCTCAGCAGCTGGCTGAACCTCCCCAGGGGTCCAGGTCGCGAGTGTCATCTAGGCAAGCTCCAAAGTAAGGGGTGCAGGGTTCCTCATCATCCTCTGTAAAATTTTTAACAGGTCCAGTCAGGACGGGAGCGAGCACAATACATCTCAACAGTTCATAGCAGGTTAGAAAATATAATCATGCAGTAAAGTAAGATATAGATACTGAAGAAATGCAGTATGTAAACAGAGAGAGAGAACTATAATAGAAATATCTACTATAAGTAAAGAGCTACCAGTGACTAGTGATTTAGAGCACAAAGTCGATATGTGAACGGCTTGATTTGTACATGGCTATACTAAAGAGGCGTACATGGCTATTCTACTTTGGAATTGTTCACATGGCTATTTATACTCCCCCGTACCCCCAATTAATACACAAGGATCCAACCAGGTTATGTTATGATTCTATGTAACAGCCCCCGAAGGGTGGTAAGCCCCCAAAGGGTGATATACCCCCAAAGGGTGATATGCCCCCAAAGGGTGATAAGCCCCCAAAGGATGATATGCCCCCAAAGGGTGATAAGCCGCCAAAGGGTGATAAGCCCCCGAAGGGTGGTACATAGTAGTCCCATAAATGGGGTTTCTGGGAAACCCAGTAAATGGGATAAGGATTCAAAGAAGACTCTGTGATCATATGAGTATATGTCACAAGTGATCAAAGAACCAAAGAAGCATAGTGACACGCCATGTAAGTGAAACGCACAGAACATAGAGTACCCCGATGCTCCCTGAAGGGATAACATCTCAAGAAGGGATCCATATAGTACTAATCCGTATGACCAACGTGACAGTATCAAGTAAAGTAATTTAATGCAGGAAATAATTCTAAGCAGGATATGAAATGATCAGAGAATGTACTCGCCTGGTATCTGAATGTCTGAAGTAAATGTACTGTCCGAGATGAGGCACCTGACTCCTAGTTAGAGCAACACAAGTCACAACAAGTCCAGAATGGTAATAATATGCATTACAATGCGTTCTACATGAATCTAGGTCAATCTAGACCAAAGTCAACTCTTGGTCAACCCTAGAAGTCAAACTAGGTCAACCAAGTCAAACCTAAGTCAAACTAGTCTAATCTAGGTCTAACAAGCCATTCTAGGTTCTAACAAGGCTAAACAGTCTACTCTAGACTCCAAACTAGGTCTGACAAATATACCCATAGGCTAAGAGCCTAGGCCATAGGCTATACCATGCCTATGAACCAAATCATACTCACATAATACATGTCAATATATATATAATATATATACACATATAGATATAGCTATAATCTACTATAGAACATACATTAGCTATAGGCTACCTATATACATGTCACACATACATATATATAACTAATATATATAAAGTACAACACTATATAATATAGGATACCTATACACATACCCCTCAATACATATATATATATACATATGTATAGAGAGAAAGGAACACATGATACTCAAGTGTCAAGTGGGTGTGTGAGATATCACAAGAGTGTGTGAGGGATTACATGCGTGTGTGGTAGGCATATACATGTGAGTGTAGAGTGTCAAGAGGGCAATAGAGTGGGTGTGAGGAAAGTGTGTGTGTTAGGGAAATTCTAAAACAGGAAAACAGTGTGCTAATGTGTGTGAGCTAACAGTGCATTGTGTGTGTAATGTTCAAATGTGAAAACTGGAAAGGTAAACAGGGAATGCAACCTGGAAAACAGTGAGCAATTAGTGTAGATAAACTCAGATTTTACATAGGAGATCCCCCTCTAGTTCAGTATTCACACAAACTCAGAAATCAATTTACAGTCCCAAACTCAGTTAACAGTGAACAAAAAGTAAATCAGTGAGTTAATCCCATATCTCAGATAATGGGAAAACTGGGAACATAATTTCAGGTTTGAAACACAAACCCAGTTTTCAGTTCATTCATAGCATTCTCAGGTTTTGCATAGGAAAACCAATTCAGTTTAATACATATTAATCAACATTCATAACTCAGTTTTAGAAGAGAGGAAAAAACAAGAATCAGTTCTGGGTAACAGTGATACACACCATAGTTTACAGTTTAATCAGATGATTAGAAAAGGAAAGGTAACTAGTTCAGGAATCTCAGGCAATGAAGTCATTCAGTTTAATGGGGAGGTAATCTCAGGTTCTTAACAGTTAGCAACAGTTCATAAATAGGAAAAAAATTGGAATCTCAGGTTCTTAACCAATTCGAAAAGGAAAGGAAATCAATTCAATATGATTTAAGAATTATTCTCAGTTAATTCAACAACCCAAACTCAGTTCTGGAATCTAAAAGTTTAAACTAAATCTTCATTCACAGAATAATGAAAAGGAACAATCTCAGTTATATATTGAACTCAATTCCCAGTTCAGTCAACCATGAACTGAACTCACATGCCCAAATTCGAATCACCACTCCAAAAGCCCGTATTCGAATGAAATATGAAACTAGGCATGAACAATGATATGTGGGGATATTTAACAGTTGAAATCCATCATTCAAAGCAGGAAATAAAAAGGTTTAAAAAAACTGGAAACTAATGTATCATAGCGTATCAGTGAATGCCAAAAACCCATGTTCGAATCCAAATTCCTCATTAAAACCTAAGTTAATCATGTAAACTAATATAACAGAGATCATACTACATATATAGGATCTAATTAATCAATTAAACCACAGTTTAAAACATTTAAAACGAATTAACCAAGAAGCCAATATCCAGTACACTGAACCACACAGTGCACGAACAGTGCAGGCACGAATCCGTGTCCGACACGACACAAGGGTTCGTGTCAGCCTGGGGTTCTCGTGTTAGTCATGAGAACGACACATGTGTCAAGTCTCGTGGGTCAAAACGTTGTGTGCACAGAGCAGTGCCACCCGAGTAGCAGGGCATGCCACCTGCCCGCGCGCGCGTGTGCACGACCGCGTGTACGTGTCCAAAAATCGACACGACACAACACGAAAACGTGTTCAGAACACGAGAAATGCATAAGCGAGGTCAAGATCTATTTTCCTATTCAAACACAATCCACAAAATCAAACGAAATGCCCTTTGAGGCATTTTGTCGAACACGTTTCTATACACGTTGATACGTGTCCGATACGGACACAAAATGGACTCAAAATCTAGGGTTAGCCTATCCTACTGTTAGGTTAGGGTTAGGGCATCCTAGAAATGAAATTAAACAGAATTTACATGGGTTAGAATAGATTATACCTATTGATGTCAAATCCTCACAAAAGCCCCAATTGGAATGGTTCCTCAATCCACCAAAACTTCCCCAAATTGATCCTACTCTAAAATATTCTTACACAAACAGAAAGAACAGAAGAATTAGGTCCTAATGCAATTGATTTGAAGGAAAATGAAGTTGAAATGGATTTTCTATGATTTTAGAAAGATGGAGACTCACCTCTTCGAAAATAGCAAATAATTCCTAAGGAGGCTAGCCCTAATTTCTAGGAGGGGATTAAATAGGGGGAAAGGATCAATGTGGCTGCCATGGGCTGATTAGGGTTAGGGTTGGTTCATGGTGTGGGCCTATGGGCTATAAGTCTCAAGTCATAAGTCATGACTTGTGAAATCACAAGCCATTATTTAAACAATTCAAACCCTATTTCCTCCAAATTAATTCTATGGTTTAATTATCACTAACTTAAGTCAACCCAGGGTTCCATATCCTAATCACATAGTCATGACCTAGGTTTGCCACTAGGTTAGTCTCAAAAGTCAACATAAGTCAAAGTCAACTAAAACACCAAAATCAATTATACTAAAAATCTCAAAAATCATATTAATTCTAATAAATCTGAATAATACATAATAATTCCAAATAATTCTCCAAATTACAAAAATTACTAAAATACCCCTCAATCTAGAAATAATAAATGAAATACCCTAATCACATGGCTAGGCTTTAGGGTTATACTAGCAAGACACCAAATCATAAATCATGATTTAAAATAGTTTTAAAATGATAAAAAAATCAATAAAAATTATAGAAAATTTTAAATACCATAATTAAATAAATTAAAATACAAAATTTCAAAATTACCCTCATCTGGAAAACTGGGTGTTACAATCCTACCCACCTTATAAAAATTTCGTCCTCGAAATTAAGATGATCGCACCCCTTCTAGGTCAACATAGTCAAGGGTCAATTACTAGACAATTTTTTTTAACATCCTAGTACTTGGTCATCAGCTGGTCAACTTCATAGGATTTTACCTATGCTAGCTACATAGTGTTGGCAACTAGAGATTAGCAAAAGAAAACTCGATAATAGGCTAGCTCTAACTTCCCAATCCTATCTGGTTACCCATAACTAAATACCTACAAGCTAAGCACACCAATCACAAATACCACATATACATAAGCTCAAGAACCACAACCCATCACATATATCCTAAGTATCTCACCTGCAATCTATATGTATATAGGCCTCTCAGTCTTAGGTGAACTACAACTATACTCAAGGACGGGCTCTGGTCACTGGGTGCCTCACTGGAAGGATAGAGGAAACAATAAATAATCATCGAGGTTGTATGGCATACTAACATCCTATATGTATAAACTGGTTTGTATTATAGATAACAGGAGAATTATCTGCAATGGGTTACTATTCTAATACCAATGCTAACTATCACCTCTAGGGTACAGACACTCTACAAGTCACTATATCATTATACTATGAAGGAATCACCTAATCAAAATACAATCTGTTAATCATATGCGTCTATCCAAAAATCACGTTGTCCAGAGTCTTCATCATGCTAGTGAGCAAGGCTACGATAATCACAGAGTCCTTGACTAAGGTATGTACCTCTAGGTTCATGGTATTTAAAATTTTCACATTGCCGCATGCGACGACGAAAATCTTAAATTCCCATACCCGAGAAATATATCCAAAATCTGACTACGTGTCCTCACTATGCCAACCAACACGACTATCGAAGATTCTAGATCCCATGATTTAGGTGACCTAGTCCATATGATTTCCTCAGAAAGGAAAAAGAAAACAAACATAACAAAAGAGCAACATAACAAAATTAATCAATCAACAAGGAACAGATGGAACCGGATTTCAAAGTAGTTATAAAAGACAATTTCGAGAATGGAATCAAGAAGAACGGAACTTGCAGCAAGATCTCCAATGGTCCGTACATCCTTGACAGTCCTGACGATAGCTCACCCTGCTGGTTTCCCTTGGTCTACTGCTGATGCTGCATGAACCGCTGCTGCTGAGAGAATCGAAAATGATGAGGAAAAGTCTCCGTACAGACAGAGGTGCACCACCAATGTAGCAGAAACGCCAACCTGAGTCGGCACAACAGGAGCTGCGGTCTCGAGGCCCTGATGAACAGGACGAGAGGTGGCCAGCCTCTCGATAGTATCCCCCGAACCGAAACGATGAGATCGTGTCTTCATAACCATCATGAAGACAGATCAAACAAGAAGCAATTTCTGAGAATGAAGCGAAAATTCAAAGGAGGACAGTTTATATTCAAGGGAAGTCAATAAGCAACAATTTTAGATAAAAGGAATCTGATTAAGAGTTTTTCCTAATGTGATTGAGTACCTCCAAAAATAATCCTAATCCTACTGCAGGCTGTAGTGATACTCTAGTTCAAATACCACTACATAAATTCGAGACCCGTATGGGCCACCACTAAAAACGTGTCACGACCCGCACCCACTGTGAGGGTACGAGAACGTAACAGCGCCCAGCCTACGTCGCAGTGTCGGCAGTAGAACGCTGTTCTAGGTCATGAACTATAACTAATATAATATGAATACTCTCCATAAGGAGGCCAACACAGAGGTACAACTCAATCACAATCTAAGGTAGAATGTAGCACGATGAAATAGATAAGAAACCCTCAATTGAGGTACAACAGAAATGAATAACAATCTCAACATCTCTAAAAATATACAAACTCTGGAATCAAGGACAACAACTAAACATGAAAAGGAAACAGTCTAAGCTATCTATACTAAGCAAGGTATCGTCCTCAGCAGCTGCCTGAACCTCCCCAGGGGTCCAGGTCGCGAGTGTCATCTAGGCAAGCTCCAAAGTAAGGGGTGCAGGGTTCCTCATCATCCTCTGTAAAATTTTCAACAGGTCCAGTCAGGACGGGAGCGAGCACAATACATATCAACAGTTCATAACAGGTTAGAAAATATAATCATGCAGTAAAGTAAGATATAGATACTGAAGAAATACAGTAGGTAAACAGAGAGAGAGAACTGTAATATAAATATCTACTATAAGTAAAGAGCTACCAGTGACTAGTGATTTAGAGCACAAAGTCGACATGTGAACGGCTTGATTTGTACATGGCTATACTAAAGAGGCGTACATGGCTATTCTACTTTGGAATTATTCACATGGTTATTTATACTCTCCCGTACCCCCAATTAATACACAAGGATCCAACCAGGTTAAGTTATGATTCTATGTAACAGCCTCCGAAGGGTGGTAAGCCCCCAAAGGGTGATATGCCCCCAAAGGATGATAAGCCCCCAAAGGGTGATATACCCCCAAAGGGTGATAAGCCCCCAAAGGGTGATAAGCCCCCGAAGGGTGGTACATAGTAGTCCCATAAATAGGGTTTCTGGGAAACCCAATAAATGGGATAAGGATTCAAAGAAGACTCTGTGATCATATGAGTATATGTCACAAGTGATCAAAGAACCAAAGAAGCATAGTGATACGCCATATAAGTGAAACGCACAGAACATAGAGTACCCCGGTGCTCCCTGAAGGGATAACATCTCAAGAAGGGATCCATATAGTACTAATCCGTGTGACCAACGTGACAGTATCAAGTAAAGTAATTTAATGCAGGAAATAATTCTAAGCAGGATATAAAATGATCAGAAAATGTACTCGCCTGGTATCTGAATGTCTGAAGTAAATGTACTGTCCGAGATGAGGCACATGACTCCTCGTTAGAGCAACACAAGTCACAACAAGTCCAGAATGGTAATAATATGCATTACAATGCGTTCTACATGAATCTAGGTCAATCTAGACCAAAGTCAACTCTTGGTCAACCCTAGAAGTCAAACTAGGTCAACCAAGTCAAACCTAAGTCAAACTAGTCTAATCTAGGTCTAACAAGCCATTCTAGGTTCTAACAAGGCTAAACAGTCTACTCTAGACTCCAAACTAGGTCTGACAAATAAACCCATAGGCTAAGAGCCTAGGCCATAGGCTATACCATGCCTATGAACCAAATCATACTCACATAATACATGTCAATATATATATAATATATATACACATATAGATATAGCTATAATCTACTATAGAACATACATTAGCTATAGGCTACCTATATACATGTCACACATACATATATATAACTAATATATATAAAGTACAATACTATATAATATAGGATACCTATACACATACCCCTCAATACATATATATATATATACATATGTATAGAGAGAAAGGAACACATGATACTCAAGTGTCAAGTGGGTGTGTGAGATATCACAAGAGTATGTGAGGGATTACATGTGTGTGTGGTAGGCATATACATGTGACTGTAGAGTGTCAAGAGGGCAATAGAGTGGGTGTGAGGAAAGTGTGTGTGTTAGGGAAATTCTAAAACAGGAAAACAGTGTGCTAATGTGTGTGAGCTAACAGTGCATTGTGTGTGTAATGTTCAAATGTGAAAACTTGAAAGGTAAACAGGGAATGCAACCTGGAAAACAGTGAGCAATTAGTGTAGATAAACTCAAATTTTACATAGGAGATCCCCCTCTAGTTCAGTATTCACACAAACTCAGAAATCAATTTACAGTCCCAAACTCAGTTAACAGTGAACAAAAAGGAAATTAGTGAGTTAATCCCATATCTCAAATAATGGGAAAACTGGGAACATAATTTCAGGTTTGAAACACAAACCCAGTTTTCAGTTCATTCATAGCATTCTCAGGTTTTGCATAGGAAAACCAATTCAGTTTAATACATATTAATCAACATTCATAACTCAGTTTTAGAAGAGTGGGAAAAACAGGAATCAGTTCAGGGTAACAGTGATACACACCACAGTTTACAGTTTAATCAGATGATTAGAAAAGGAAAGGTAACTAGTTCAGGAATCTCAGGCAATGAAGTCATTCAGTTTAATGGTGAGGTAATCTCAGGTTCTTAATAGTTAGCAATAGTTCATAAATAGGAAAAAAAACTGGAATCTCAGGTTCTTAACCAATTCGAAAAGGAAAGGAAATCAATTCAATATGATTTAAGAATTATTCTCAGTTAATTCAACAACCCAAACTCAGTTCTGGAATCTAAGAGTTTAAACTAAATCTTCATTCACAGAATAATGAAAAGGAACAATCTCAGTTATATATTGAACTCAATTCCCAGTTCAGTCAACCATGAACTGAACTCACATGCCCAAATTTGAATCACCACTCCAAAAGCCCGTATTCGAATGAAATATGAAACTAGGCATGAACAATGATATGTGGGGATATTTAACAGTTGAAATCCATCATTCAAATCAGGAAATAAAAAGGTTTAAAAAAAAATGGAAACTAATGTATCAGAGCGTATCAGTGAATGCCAAAAACCTATGTTCGAATCCAAATTCCTCATTAAAACCTAAGTTAATCATGTAAACTAATATAACAGAGATCATACTACATATATAGGATCTAATTAATCAATTAAACTACAGTTTAAAACATTTAAAACGAATTAACCAAGAAGCCAATATCCAGTGCATTGAACCACACAGTGCACGAACAGTGCAGGCACGAATCCGTGTCCGATACGACACAAGGGTTCGTGTCAGCCTGGGGTTCTCGTGTCAGTCATGAGAACGACACATGTGTCAAGTCTCGTGGGTTGAAATGCTGTATGCACAGAGCAGTGCCGCCCGAGTAGCAGGGCATGCCACCTGCCCGCGCGCGCGTGTGCACGACCGCGTGTACGTGTCCAAAAACTGATACGACACAACATGAAAACGTGTTCAGAACACGAGAAATGCATAAGCGAGGTCAAGATCTATTTTCCTATTCAAACACAATCCACAAAATCAAACGAAATGCCAAAGGGCATTTCGTCGAACACGTTCCTATACACGTTGATACGTGTCCGATACTGACACGAAATGGGCTCAAAATCTAGGGTTAGCCTATCCTACTGTTAGGTTAGGGTTAGGGCATCCTAGAAATGAAATTAAATAGAATTTACATGGGTTAGAATAGATTATACCTATTGATGTCAAATCCTCACAAAAGCCCCAATTGGAATGGTTCCTCAATCCACCAAAACTTCCCCAAATTGATCCTACTCTGAAATATTCTTACACAAACAGAAAGAACAGAAGAATTAGGTCCTAATGCAATTGATTTGAAGGAAAATGGAGTTGAAATGGATTTTCTATGATTTTAGAAAGATGGAGACTCACCTCTTCGAAAATAGCAAATAATTCCTAAGGAGGCTAGCCATAATTTCTAGGAGGGGATTAAATAGGGGGAAAGGATCAATGTGGCTGCTATAGGCTGATTAGGGTTAGGATTGGTTCATGGTGTGGGTCTATGGGCTATTAGTCTCAAGTCATAAGTCATGACTTGTGAAATCACAAGCCATTATTTAAAAAATTCAAACCCTATTTCCTCCAAATTAATTCTATGGTTTAATTATCACTAACTTAAGTCAACCCAGGGTTCCATATCCTAATCACATAGTCATGACCTAGGTTAGCCACTAGGTTAGTCTCAAAAGTCAACATAAGTCAAAGTCAACTAAAACACCAAAATCAATTATACTAAAAATCTCAAAAATTATATTAATTCTAATAAATCTAAATAATACATAATAATTCCAAATAATTCTCCAAATTACAAAAATGACTAAAATACCCCTCAATCTAGAAATGATAAATGAAATACCCTAATCACATGGCTAGGCTCTAGGGTTACACTAGCAAGACACCAAATCATAAATCATGATTTAAAATAGTTTTAAAATGATAAAAAATCAATAAAAATCATAAAAAAATTTAAATACCATAATTAAATAAATTAAAATACAAAATTTTAAAATTACCCTCATCTGAAAAACTGGGTGTTACATCTAGTGACTGTCCTTTCCTCCCAATGTACTACACATGTCGACTCCTCACACACGCTCAATCCCTAACATGTAGTCTAGTACAAAATAATAAAATAACTAGCATGAACTAAGATGTCACGTGTCTCGGTCATACTGATGATCAATCAGATGTGGGGGTACGCGTCCTACATCTCTGTAACATCTCATCGTGTCCAAACAAGTGTCGAGTCCTGTGAGATACCACTGTATCTATAATACAGTACATAGGTAGTCTCTAATGGCCTAAGTTGAAAGGTAAAGAATTAACAAATCTCGTTGGCTGCACCCAGAGTCATGCTCGAATGCGCAGATAATTTAAATGGCAATAAAAAGTAGCATAACAGGTACTTTAATTTAAAATTGTAATAAATGTAACGGCAAGGTATACTTGCCTGGATATAAAGTCTGAGAGTATGGAACTGGTACAACTTTCGAGTCCAAAAAGCCCAAGGAACTTAGAGATAAATTTTTAGAGCTAATTAATGATAAGCTAATTATCCAACTTATAGAAAATTTATTATTAATATTTATAGCTACAACTTGAGCATGGGCCTAGATGTTTAAAGCTAAATGTTTACAATTATTCCTGCAAGTTACATAATCAACTAATATAGTAAGTCTGTTTAGATTCCTAGCACAACAACATTTGAAATCCTAATTATCCATCATATTAACTCTATACTATCTACAGTATATTAGTTCTCTTCTCAACCACGGTTCCTCATTCACCCTTATTTTCCTATGTAAGTTCCAGTCTCTTGTCCCTTCCTTTCTTGCAAGACTCACACTCACAACAATACATTCTGCCTTAGCATGTGGAACACCTATACCCACAACACACAATTTGCTCTCACATAAGTCACCATGGCATTCTCCTCTACACCCAATCTGTAGTTATCATTTGCTTGAGATATCTTCTCCCTAATGACATATGAACACACAACTATCTACAACCCCATGTAATGAATGAGTTATATGTATGCTAACACAACCCTAATATTTGTTAACCAAACCATGCATAAAATAACACCCACATAGGCTTCTACTATGTGTGCAACTTCTATTTTCAACTTATTGTTCCATTGCATCTCTACCTCAAACCACACACACACACACACTAGTCAGCATTCTACCGAATATATTGCACACACATAAATTATTAGCACCTATTCATACTCATTACTAGCTTCCATTTCCATTCTCAACTGGACAATGCTTCTATTTTATCCCATAGTGCATACATATGCCTCCCCAAGCCACTGGGATCCACGGTTGTTTCTAACACATTCAACACACAGATAGGCATTACAGGAAAGAAGGAAACAAAACCGAATGCACTAACAGGTGGACATAGAGGGAACTAGAAAAGGATTGTCATGACCCGTACCCTGTTTAGGGGTACGAGGACCTGGGTACGTCCATCCTACGCCGCAATGTCGATGGTTGAATGCTGTATAGGTCGTCTATAATATCTAACATCTAATAATATGAGATATACACCTGCCATCTCCGCACGTAGGAATAATATGATATTTAAAATATATAAATCAATCACAAGATCTAAAGGAAGATAAAGCACGATATTGGAATAGAAGATAAGGAAGATTAAATTGAAATAATAGTAAGAGTCATCGCACACATGAGTCTAGATATCTAAGATGAATAAATACATATCCTAATTAATAATAACAAATCCAAACCCATATTCGAAACAATCTGATACAATATGAAATGCTAAAACTCTAAGCTACTACTAGAGCACTTTCTACTGAGCATGATCCTCCTAAAATTCTTGCGTACCTCCCTCGCAAATCGTCTGCTCATAGTACATAGGACAACAGTCCTCTAAGCCATCTAAAGAATATATCCAGTCAGGATTGGAGCAAAATACAACCCAAATGGCAGTTCCAATTAATTGACAAGTTATATAAAACTGTAAATAATAATGTAATACTTGGTGAACAATTTATAAGAGACAAGGTATAAAAGAAGAGACATGTAGATATAGAGCAATAGGTGTATAGGAAGAACATATGAAAATATAAAGATAGGCAAATATGTAATAAAGGAGAAAACCTGTCATGCAAGGTATACAATAAGCAAGTCCAGAATATTTGTGTCTAACACCAATGTTTTGAAATACCAAGTTAACATGTGAACGGCTAGAGGGTAATATCCGACAACCATACACATTCATGTGTGGCCACTATTATTCCAGTAAGACCATGGGGAAGAAATATTATATTCATATGTATCCTAGGTATTTCTCCGTCCGACCAGTACACATGGATCCAGGTCCCGACATGTATCTCAATAATCCAGAATAGATACATTAGTCCAATAATTCATTAGTCCAGTAAAAATCATTAGGCATGAAACTACGTATCTCAAGTTAAGAAATCCATACAATACCAATCCGTGTATCCATCGTGTTGGAATCAAATAGAACACTAGTATAAACATGCATCATAGAAAATATCAAATAATGAAAACTATTAGAGAATGTACTCGCCTGTCGTCCTGAGCAATGAATATGAATTGAGGCCCAGAGTGATGTCACATAAACCTAGATATGAGATATACATGTTAAATAGTATTCTGGTGTGTCAAACATGAATATTTATGGTGATGCATGATTTCTAGGTCAATTCTAGGTCCTAGAAGTCAACTAGGTCGATACTAGGTCAATTTTACTTAGATGTTGACTTTTGGGGTCAAACTAGCCTATTTGGTCAAACCTGATCAAAATAGTCAAACATAGTCAAAACCTTTATAAGAAGTGGGAATTAGATAACATATGGACATTTAGTCTTCTAATATACTAATATTTAGTAGCATCTAGTAATACCCTAGCCTAGAACTTATATCCTGACCAATATCCTAATATATAATCCATACCATGGTGTCTAACCCATTATTCAAGAAGTATCTAGATACCTATATACTAGATAATTGCTACTCTATGCATCTAATGTCCTATATGAACTTTTACCTATGTACATATATGGTACCTTATAATCTAGTCATTATCTTAGAGTCCAAAGATACCCTACTAATCACTAGGTATTATAGGATACCCACCTCAATGACCATACCTACAAACTATGATGTTCAATACCAATGATACCCCCTTTTTACTACCACACACCTTATAGGATACAAAATTCCATATCAAAAACCCTTCTAAAGGACATTTACCTACACTCATACAACTATACCAAACACTAGTACATTAGGCTATTACCTAAACTCAGATTAGAAATAGGGGAGATGGAAACCCATACTGTCCTACTACCTGTAGGACCAATTGGCCCTACCTTACCTGGGTATGCAGGGACCCCCCTCCTAACAGTGTGCACTGTCTTCTGTCCTTTATGCTGTTCACAAGGGTTTGCCCTCCCCTCTGTCTCTATCATCTATCTAAACATCTATCATTCAATATTTGAAACAATAAGGCTTCACAGTCCATACAGTCATATATATATATATATATATATATATAAACGCTTGAGGCCTCCTGCTCGTTAGGGCAACCGGGCGATTTGGATCTGCAGGCGTGCGAGATGCCGGCTTCGGCGGGGGGCTCCGCCCCCCGGATGGATCTTCGGCGGGGGCCTCCGGCCTCCCTGGCCGACCCATGGCGGGGGTTGGCGGCCCTGGGGGCGACGCGTTAGCGTTTGATGCGGGAGCATCTGCTAGCAACGTGACTTCGGCGGGGGGCTCCGCCCCTCCGGATGGCTCTTCGGCGGGGGCCTCCGGCCACCCTGGCCGACTCATAGCGGGGGCCGGCGGCCCTGGGGGGTGATGCGTTGGCGTTTGATGCGGGAGCATCTGCTGGCGCCGTGACTTCGGCGGGGGGCTCCGCCCCCCCCCCCTCCCCCGGTTGGCTCTTCGGCGGGGGCCTCCGGCCACCCTGGCCGACTCATGGCGGGGGTCGGCGACCCTGGGGGCGACCAGCCGACGATCGATGCAAGATCATCTGCAGGCGCCGTGATGGCTTCGGTGGGGGGTTCCGGCCCACGTGATGGTTCTACGGCGGGGGCCTCCAGCCACCTTGGATGGTTGGCGGTTCCGGTGGGAGGCTCTGGCCCAACTGATGGTTCTATGGCGGAGGCCTACAGCCTCCTTGGCCGGCGTAGGCCGTATGTCGTCGTCCATGGGAGCGTCACGCCTGCTGGAGGCGTTCCCTGCGGCGCTGTACGGTTGGCGGATTCGGCGGGAGGTTACGGCCCCCCGGGTGACGACGGTCTGGTTGCGGGGGGGAGTTGTCCCTGTCCAGAGGGGATCTTCGCTCCGTGACGAGGTGGCTCTGAGGGTGGAACCTCTGGCAGCGGCGGCAGCCACGTCGAGGGTGGCAAGTGGAGGGACGGGCGGTACAGCGCGGACCTTCGCTGCGGTGGTGGGCGGATCGGCGTCGGCGTCGACGGGTGGATTGCCGAGGGTGGATTTCCGACCAGCCATTGTTTCCGATGGACGGAAGGTGGTTGTTTTTTCTCAGTCGGATATGGTGGCCCTCACGGCGCCGTGTGGGCTTGACCTTATTGGCAAGTTTGCTCGGCGGAGACTCCTGGTTGAGGCTATTAGAAAGGCCTTCGATTCACGAGATTTCAGGGGGTTGATTGACGTGAAGGCTATTGATGATCGACACGTTCTTATACGGCCTCATGTCGAGAGTGACTTTCTTCGGCTACGGTCTAAGGACTGTTGGTTCGTTGGCAGGGTTCCGATGGTGATATTCAGGTCGTCGGTGGACTTTTCGCCGTTGAGAGAGGACCCTCGGGTTCCTATCTGGGTGGCATTCCCCGGGCTTCCCTACTGTATGTTTGATACCAATGCGGTACTTTCCATCGCATCTGGTCTCGGCACTCCGCTCAGTACTGATCGGGCTACGGCATCATTTTCTAGGCCGGGGATGGCCAGGGTATTGGTTGAAGTGGACGTCAGCAAACCGCTTCAACACGAGGTGTTCTTCCAACTGCCTGATGGTGTTCGTTCGCAGCCAGTTGTCTATGAGCGGAGGCCTCTCTACTGTGTCTCTTGTGGTCACCATGGTCGCGTTGAGAGCGCTTGTGGGCGACCCCAGGTGGAGCTTTCTTTCGTGGGAGTAGCTGATAGACCGCCCATCCCTGACGGCCCCTCTCCAGGCGTGGTGCATGAGGAGGACGGCCCGGTGGGTGGCCATGGGATTAGCAGGGGTCGTCGAAGGAGACGATCAAGGCGTGAGAAAGGGAAGGGGACACGGCAGGTGTGGAGGCGCGTCGAGGCGCGTGATGATAGCACGGGGACCATGTAGCCCGGATTACGCGGGAGAGATGATAATCATACGAATTCCATTCCCCCATCCTGGTACGTGGGGGAGTCATCTTCGGGCCAGCTAGCTTTATGGTCGGATGACGGGCGGCCCATGATGGAGGGACGCAGCATTCCAGGTTCTAGTTTGGATGGGCAGATGGGCCCTGAGAGGGGTATTGGCCCTATTAATTTACCGGATCTTCCTATTATTATTCATAGCCAGCTGGGACATGGAGTTATAGCAGCTAATTCTGACACTGAAGACCGCAGCTTGGTGGTGTAGGAGGAGGCCGGTCATGGGCCTTTATCCGTCTGGGTTATGACTTATCTCCGGGTGATGATATGGCTTCACTGCCCGAGGTTAGACCTTCCACCTCATTCTCTGAGGGACGTGAAGAAGACTGGCAGATGGTTCCATTTAAGAAGGC
Organism: Iris pallida; assembly: GCA_029216955.1. Lineage (NCBI taxonomy): Eukaryota > Viridiplantae > Streptophyta > Magnoliopsida > Asparagales > Iridaceae > Iris > Iris pallida. The sequence continues at coordinate 13,922,791 of JANAVB010013397.1, forward strand.
GGCTGGTAGGCGGAGGAAGTCGATGGCACCTCAGTCGGATCGTCTTCTCCGATCACATGCTTCCCGGGTTAGGCGGGACCCCCAGAGGGTCCATGGTTAAATTCCTTATTTGGAATGTTCGGGGGACGGCGAACAGAGCTACTTTATCCCGTCTCAGGTCCTTGTGTCGGACCAACTTTATTCAAGTTCTTGCCATTATTGAACCCAAGGTGATACCTTCTAAGCTTCTTTCTTATCAACTGAGGTTGGGTTTTGATGATAGCTTTTGCAATGATAAGGGCAATATTTGAATTTTCTGTAAGTCGGGTCTTGGGACCATTTGTCTTGACTCCTGTGATCAGGCTATCGCGGTGGAGCTTTCTCTGAGCTGTTTTTTGGTTCCGGTGCGGTTGTCGATTGTTCATGGTGCAGGGACTTGACAGGGAAGGAGGAGTCTGTGGAGGCACCTACTGGACGTCCAAGCCAGGGACATTGCCTTGCCCTGGGCGGTGGGCGGGGACTTCAATATCATTGCTTCTCCGGATAAGAAATTTGGAGGTCGACCTCCTGACACGAGGGCCATTGCAGATTTCCTCGACTTTCAGTTGGCTGCCGGGCTCTCCGATGTTGGTTTTCGAGGTAGCATCTATACTTGGGTGAATGGGCAGACGGCGCTTGATCGTTAGGGATCCCGCCTGGATAGGATACTCGTGACGGGTAGTTGGCTGGATGGAGTCCAGGTTTCTTGCAAGCATCTTAATCGGGCAGAATCTGATCATTCTCCTCTTTTGATATCCTGCCAGCCAGCTTCTTTCCCTCTGCGTAGAGGCTTCCGTTTTCTTGACTTTTGGACTTCTCATCCAGATTTTCTTACGATTGTGGCTCGGGCGTAGAATTCTTGCTGGCATTATGATGCGCTTGAGCGGTTGGGCATGCGCTTGAGGACGACGGGGCATGTTCTGGCTGGATGGAGTAGAGCTACTTTCGGAGACGTTTTTAAGGAGGTCCGTCAGGCCGAGGACGCTGCCTTGGCGGCGGAGCAGGATTATGAGCTTCACCCTTTGGAGAGGGGGAGGGCTTCCTGGATGGAGGTCGTTGCCAGATTGAAGCAAAAGGTCCAGGTTGAGGAGTCTTTCTGGAAACAAAAAGCCAGATTCAGATGGGACCTAGAAGGAGATAAGAATACTCGTTTTTTCCATGAGTGCACCAGGAGCAGGCAAAGAAAGGCGAGTATCCAGAAAATTATTCGGGCTGATGGGTCAGAGACTGGGTCTACTGCGGAGGTAGCGATGGAGGCGTCTTTATTCTTCTCGAAGCTGTTTAGAGCTTAGCCTATTTCAGATGAGGATGCCTTCTTCGATGTCATCCCTAGCATCATTTCTATGGAGGACAATTCTGATCTTGTTCGATGTCCTGACAGAGCGGAGCTGTTGGAGATTGTTCGGGGGATGGACCCGGCTAGTGGCGCTGGACCGGATGGTTTTTCTGGGAGATTCTTTTCAGTTTGTTGGGATATTATTGCTGCTGACGTGGAGGAAGCCGTTGGTTCGTTCTTCTTGGGTACACGCCTTCCGGTCTCCATTTCGGATACCTTCCTATTTCTTATCCCCAAAGTCGAGCACCCGAGGAACCTTTCTGATTTCCGCCCTATTAGCCTTTGCAATTTCTGTAACAAAATTATTTCCAAGATTATTGCTTGCAGGTTGCGGGAATATATTCCCAAAATCATTTCTCCAGAGCAAAGTGCTTTTGTTAAGGGGAGAGAGATTGTGGACAATATCATTATTGCTCAGGATATGGTGGCTTCTATGAGGGAACCCAACCATGATGGAAATGTTGCTATTAAGCTGGATGTGCAGAAGGCTTATGACAGAGTCAATTGGCATTTCCTCCTGCGGGTTCATCGGAGATTTGGTTTTAATGAGGTCTTCTGTGATCTTATTTATCGTCTCCTGGCGGATACCCGGTATGCGGTTCTACTTAATGGCGATCCTACTGCTTTTTTCTCGGCGTCCAGAGGGATCCGGCAGGGGGACCCTCTCTCCCCAGCTCTCTTCATTATTGCTGCGGAGGTACTTTCTCGGAACCTCAAGCTTCTTCAAGAATCTAATAGGAGATCTTCATTTCACACTCCGATTGGGGGACCGCGTATCTCGTACTTGGCTTATGCGGATGATGTTCTTATTTTCACTTCGGGGGATATCACTGGATTGCGTGCTCTCCAGCAAGTATTGCATAGCTATGAGGCTGTCTCTGGACAGAAGATTAATTATTCCAAATCTGCATTCTATACTGCGACACCACTGGGTGAGGATCGTGCTCGGACTATTTCTTCTCTCTTTGGATTTAGTACCGGTACTTTGCCGTTTTCTTATTTGGGTTGCCCGTTAACATGCGGGAGGAGGAATGTGGGGATGTTTAGTTATTTGTTGGATAAAATCCGTTCGAAGCTGACGGGGTGGCAGAATAAGATACTTTCTCCTGGGGGTAAGTTGGTCCTTATTAAGAATGTACTTTCTTCTATCCCTATGTATACATTGGCCGCATGTTGTCCTCCACGGGTCGTTCTCAGGACGATTGAGAGGATGTTTGCGGCTTTCTTCTGGGGTAGCAAGGATGGGGTGGCTAAGAGGAATTGGCTGGCATAGCGGTCCGTTACTCGGACTAAGTCCGAAGGAGGCCTTGGGATCAAGTGCCTGAATGATATTATGGATGCCTTTTCTATGAAGCTCTGGTAGAAGTTGAGGCATGGGAAGGGTCTTTGGGTGGAGCTTCTTAAATCAAAATATTTTCGTAAGCGTCATCCATGTGATGCGTTTATGAATTCTAAGTGCTCCCATATTTGGCGACGAATTTTGCGGGGGAGGAAATTGGCGGAACCGCATATCTCGTTTAGACTTGGGCGGGGTGAGGGTTCAGTGAGGTGCGAAGCTTGGATTCTGGGGGGTCTTCGGTTGGAGAGTATTGTTAGTCCATCGGCTGAGGGAGCGACTTCTGGGACCAGGCGCGGAACGGGGAGACGGACTCGGGTGCGGAGTCGTACACAGGCGAGGGAGGCTGCTGCTTACGACCGGACGGGACATTTATTGGCCAGCATGGGGGATCGGATTGGGGGGGAGGGTGCTGATTCGACGGCTTCACGGCGTTTGGGCACTGGGGAGCTTCGGAGGTCGGCTAGATTGGCTGGGAGAAGGGTGGTTCTTCCCCAACGTTCGGTGACTGTTCGGGCTCTTTCGGATAGGGGAAGGAAGATCATAGATTCTAGGGCGAGGAATGCTGATAATGGTGGTCCGGATATCCGATCTTTTTGGACAACCACTGGATGGGACTTGTCATTATTTTTGGAGCAGTTTGGAGTAGAGGCAGCGGGGCGGCTCAGAGGGGCGAATTTGACTTGTACTTCGGCTCGTGATTCATTGGTTTGGGGTGAGCGGAAGGGTTCTTTCACGCTGGCTTCGGCTTGGAGATATTGTCGGATCTCTCACCCTACATCATCACTTTTCTCTAATATTTGGGGCAAGTGTATTTCGGGGAAGTGGAGCATTCTGATGTGGCGGGTATGTCACAACCGGCTTCCTACTGATGACATTATTCAGAAGATTGGCTTCCATCTGGCTTCTAGGTGTCATTGCTGTCAGGTTGGGCATGGGAAGACTCTTCAGCATATATTTTTCCACGGGGATCTTGCTATGTCGGTTTGGTTTGCTTTCCGGGAGTTTTTCAAGGAACGGATGCATAGTGACTTTCTAGTCTTTCTTCAAAGGTGGTGGCGGGGTCAGGGCAGTCACCATCGGAGATCATTGGCTGGTGCGATCATTTGGGTGCTGTGGAAGAACAGGAACAAGCATCGATATGAGGGGTGTGGTGCTGGGTCGGACTTCTTGGTTCGGGAGGTGAAGAGACAATTTCGGAAGTCGCTTTCGGGTTGTCGACATCTTCCGACTATCCCTCGTTGGGCTTTAGAGTAGTATTTCTAGTCTGTTTTCTTTCTTTGTCTTTGTTACCATGAGGTCGGATGTACTCATTACCCCCTTTTTCAATAAAGGTAACGGTTTAAAATATATATATATATATATATATATATATATATATATATATATATATATATATAGATAATATATTAGACCCCCCTATCTATGATACTCATCATCCATTACAACTGGTACCAGGTTCTCCATAGGTATAATGATACAAATATCCTATTTCTAACTGATACATTCAACCCACACACTCATTACTGTCATAGGTAACCCTCATGTAAATATACTATGGCACACACTCACCACTCTAATATCCCATACATTGGTTCACCCCAAACACTCATGCCACTGTCACTCACTGATACATGTATACTGTGAATGATAGTTAACACTATACACTGAGCACCACACTCACAACATGACACCCTCTACTCACTCAAGACACTCAAACAGGACACAAAATGACAGTTCCTATACCTCACTAGAAGACACTCATGCACATACATATGTACATGCCCTCTTCCTATACAAATAGATACTAATATACCACATAACTATATGACTGATGCTTGAAAGCCTATATAACCTGATACATGAATGTACACCTTAGTTTCTATAACTGATACATGTTTATTCCCATCTTATGTTGCTGCTAACAAGGACAAGGAGTCCCTCACCTATCTAGGCACTTGATACTCATACATGATACTCACTTTCCTCTCTTCCTTTGACAGTTCACTATCCTACTGTCATAGCACTGCACAGGGAGGAGGTGCCCCACTGCTACTAAATCCCCCTTCCTATAACAACTACTATTAGATAACTCAAGACAAGCTATATGACTGATACATAAACCAGATATAACTGATATCCTATTTACCCTCTATTCCTGCACACGACACCAGACACACAGAAAACCCAATTGACTGGTACATTCACGTATCAGTCCTCTCTTTGTCTACTACTGTACATCCCTTACTGATACTCAAACTCACATTTCACTGATACTTTACATGACACAGGTTGGACACTCAAGACACAAACTCATAATCACTTAGGCACTAGGACACTTATGTTGGTTCACTATTTAGTCATACACACAAGCCTCCATCGATAGGAACTCACTCTCCTTCACACTTACCTGCACATGATGTTGCCACTGACAAACTTCACTTAACACTAACACCCAATACACATTGCCTGCCCTACTAAATTCATGTCCCCCTATTAAACCTTATTGGCACGACACTGGCAGTCCTCTAGCTGCCACTTCTCATATAACTCTCATAGGAACCCCTATCACTCACACTCACACTCTCACTTTACTTCTAAATTCATGTCCCCCTATTAGACCTTATTGACACGATACTGGCAGTCCCCTACCTGCCACTTCTCATATAACTCTCATAGGAACCCCTATCACTCACATTCTCTCTTTACTTCTTTGTTGCCTAGGACACTATCTCTCTGTCACAACTGCTCAAGCCACCACTTCATGACACTCCAGGATATTTACTAGCAGTCCTCTTACTAACACCAATGCACTCTAACACTAACCCAACTCATAGGGACACTGACACCTCACCACATATAAATAGACACACATATAAGAACAGGAACTGCAACAGCTCACAACACTCTAACTGATACTCTCTTTTGGTTACACAGGACACTCTCTAAACACTCTTTATAACTTTTCCTGTATACTGCTACACTTGACAGTGCATAAGTCTCCATGGCCAGCTGCTATATGCAGATTATACCACTACTGCCACTGCTTTGCTGTTGGAAAGCAAGCAATGGTAGCATTTGCTAATACCCATTTGATGGTTGCTACTGCTACAGAGCACATTTCCCCTCTTTTCCTTTACCTATCATTCACCCTTCTTCTATGCTCCTGACAATACAAGATGAGACTTCACATCTGCCACACATATATAGGCACTCTTCTTCTCACTGTTATACTAATAGTCCGACACGCACTGTCATACATATATATATATATATATATATATATATATATATATATATATATATATATACACACACACACACACAATCCCATATATAGCTATCCATACATATAAATATATGTACATACACTAATATATATTATATTTATATGACATTTAGAGATTTATTATACCTATCTATGGGCAAACCAAGCTATATATAGTGCAAGACTGAAAGAAGAAAACTAAATTGGCTAATTTGTCATTTTGACAAATACTTGGTGTGCTCTCCTCGGATTTCTCCAAAGGTGACACTAAAACTCTATAGAACATTTACCAAAATGATAGCTAGAGCCTTGCTCTTCTCCCTATGGGTACCCCTTCTCTATGGGTGTATTCCTACAAGTGTCATGGATAAAAATAGAGTCTTACACTAAGGGAAATGGCAAGAGTTTACCTATTGGGAGATGGATTCCCAATGTAGTACTAAGAGGACACAAGGAAGTAGATGGGCTCCTCCCTCTAGCAAGCTCCACACCAAGCTCCCTTAGCAATGTCAAGCCTCAAGCCTCCTTGGAATGAAAGGGAATGGGTTTTGAAATGGTGTACTAGGATTTTCTTTCTAGGTTGGAACGAAATAAATGAACTAATGCTTGTCATGAAGGGTTTTATATAGTGTCTCATTAGGTTAGGGTTTGGTTTTAGGGATTGTTAATATGACTTAAGGGCCCTTCCCTTTTTGTCATGACTAGAATCTTCAATAATGTGTAACTAATGTAATAACTAACTAACTAACTGGCCTAGTAATGGACATTCTAATTAATCAAGCCTACGGGTCAAGTCAATTTAAATGGGGGTCCACCAAGTCTAATGAATAGGCTAGTCCACTAATAAATACAACCATCATATTTAATAAAAAAATACACTAATTAGATAATTTTAAAATGACTAAAATATCCATATTCTAGAAAAGTGGTAGTGACAAGTCTAATGAATAGGCTAGTCCACTAATAAATACAACCATCATATTTAATAAAAAAATACACTAATTAGATACTTTTAAAATGACTAAAATATTCATGTTCTAGAAAAGTGGTAGTGACAAGGATGGATAGGAGTTACCAGTGAAAAACCAAACGAAAGGAGAAACTTCGGCTCCGCCTAGCCGTCCGAAGGTTGATCGAGCCGCTCGCTGCTGCGTCGATCGCTGCCTTAAACTAATGTCTCGATGCACCGGTCGAGCTCGCCGTGCGGGGGAGGAAGGTCGTTGGCGACGACTGAGCCTGACAAGAACGAGAAGGAGGAGGCTTAGATGAATGAGACATGGTGGTGAGCTTGGCACTTGCCTAAGAGGCGGTCGGGGAGGACAGCTTCATTGGCGAGAATAGGGAAGCCTACACCGACGACTAGGGTTTCTCTATGATGGGAGGAAATAGTGATAATATATATAGGAAGGAAGCAAGAAAAGAGGCCGATCCTCTTTAGTGGGGAGGTCCGGGCCGTACTCTGCGTGCCTGACGTCTCTGCGAGATGTTAGTACGCGTAGAGTCGATAGCTCGTGCACGCAGGGAGAAGGAGACTAAACCGTAACCATTTAAAAATTGGCACGGGTCGGGTTCGCGCGTTCGCGGGTTCGCAGTTGCCCATCCGACCCAGACCTACTAGTCCTAGGTTTTAGGGTGGGCTTCCCATTCTTATGGGCCAGGAAGTTGGGGCAGTGGGCTGGAAGTATTAATGAGGAGTTGGGCTTCTTCTAAAAAAAATTTGAAAGGGAAAGAAAAGGAAAGAAAATAATAATAATAATAATAATAATAATAAGAACAACAACAACAACAACAACAACAACAATATTGTTGATTGGTATTTAGGAATAAAGTTTTAGGTTAGGGTAGTTTAATTAATAAGGTAAAAATAAATAAAAATAGAACATATAATATGGGCTTAGGTGTAGTTGACATAGGGACAATCCTAATGAAAATAATTATAGCCTATATTTAGGTTCAACTATATTTAGGTTGATCATAAAAATGCTCACACATTAAGTATTTAAATAATATTATTTATTAAAAATGGGAGTTTGCTACACCCTCTCATCAAACTGGAGGGGGAGATTGTTGGAGTCCAGTCTGGATTTGGTAGCAACATATTTGTGGAATCCAAATCTAGTTAAATATTTGATTTGATTAGATTTGGATGTCCATAATTGGTGTTGTGCTATTTTAGATATAACAGGATTATTATTTTAGGAAATCCTATTATGATCTAAAATAGGATGTTGATGGAATATTTTAGGTATAATAGGATTCCTATTTTATTCCTATATAGGAAATCCTATTATGACTATAATATGATTTTCTCATCCTATATATATGGGGTGAGGGTAGAGGTACAAAGCACAGCACTATTCGGGGTGCTCGTCCATAAAAAAATCTAAGAGAAAGTTTGTGCTTTACTCTTAGGACTTCACCATCCAAGACAAAAGGAGAAAGGAAATCTAATCAAGGAGTCATGGTTGGTGAGTGATCTCAATTGGAATCTTCTATTTTTCTTCTTTAAAGGGGTGAGGGGGTTGAACCTATTAGGGTAAAAGGTTCAACATTAATTTTTGTCAATCTTGTAATTATTATCTGAGTTATAAAGGTTGGGATTTGTCCAGGTGACGTAGTCACCGCCATATACTTGTCTTTATCTGTGCTTGGTATCCGTTAAACGGAATTGGTTGATCAGGTGGGTTGATAAACGCTTTCGCGCTCCCAACAACTGCCAACGAAGTTGAAAGTCCTACTTTATGTTAGGATTGCCAACCTGTCAACTTTGTTGCAGTGTTGGCAGTCCTATATCCAAACAGAAAAATTAGATAGAACTGCCAACTTTTGTTGGCAGTCCTAACATGAAGTAGTTTGTGGGCAGTCCTACTTCATGTTAGGACTGCCAACTTGTTGGCAATTCTATTTGCTCATCGTCTACGCCCCTATGGCAGTCCTATTAATCGTCGTCCATGCCCTCGTACCACGTGGGCGTCTGCGTCCCATGCCCCCACGGGTGTCCACCGCTGGAGAGCCCCCCGTTCGTGCCTCCGACCAGTCCCTGGCTTCGACGACCCTAAAAACTTGGGGGTTGGGCAGTCCAAAGTAAAATTGGGGCTATCTTGAGTAAAAGTTCTACCAAGTTGGACTGTCCTGAAGTAAGGGCTATCCTGAAGTAAATTTTAAAGTTCCTATAGAATTTACCTTGATTAAATGTGAGGTTGTGTTAAGATTAAATTTAGGATTAGATATAAAATTAGATTTAGGATTAGATTCCTTCTCCTATGTATGTATATTTCTTCTCTTACTCCGATACATATATGTATCCGTTCTCCATCTATATATATTCATAGTTGTATTGCTTTTCCTATCATCCATTAATAAAATCAATATTATTGATTTGTTTCATGGTATAAGAGCCTAGAATTTTATTTCTCTTCTCTAGAACCATCCTCAAAATCTTCGCCTTCGACAACTCCATCGTTTCCTTGCTCTGCCTCAAGGAGGTACATTTTGGCCTCAAGAAGGCTTGGGAGCCTTCTTTAGTTCTCAAGCGTCGCCCCCCTCCACTGTGGCACTTCACCATGTGACCGATGTAGTCCTTGTCCCAGCCATGAGCGTGCGACATCCCCGTCTGCCACCCATGCCACACTACTCGTCGAGCCTTAGCCACTCTCTGCCAAGCTTTAGCCAAAGGCATATTTGCCCTTTCTTGCTTACGCTTCTCAAACTCGAGCTACATGGACGATTCTTCAAAGATAATTATATTGAAATAATGGTTTTGAGAATATAGTACTCCAGGAAATATTTTTGTATGGAGTAGTGCTCCAAAGTTAGCACATTGCACCAATTGAGTTTAACTAAAAAAGAATTATTTTTGAATTCGAATTGAAAAACACAAACAAACAAAAAATGCGTCCTTCATGTACTTATTGTAAGAATTCTTGTCATTATGTTACCCCTAGCTATGCTCGTCAGTGGTCTATTCTAATTTGTTTTCACTACTATAAGCCTGGTAACCCAATGGATAGTTGTTTTCTACTTCATCCACATTTAAAAATACAATTTTTCAAGCGTATAAAGACTGGTTCCTTCTCGACTCGCTCTCCAGTACCTCAGGCTGACATTGTTGACAGTACACAAACATCAGCAGATATTCAACACCATCGTACTCAGTTAGAGCTCCAGTTCTGGCTCCAGTGATAGCATGTCTTTGTTGTCGCCTCTGCATCTGCCTCTACTGGTACGTCTCCTTATTGGATATTAGATTATGGTGCTTCTCATCATATGACTTCTGACATTAGTCTCTTATATAGTATTACACCTTTACCATCACACTTTCTCTCTTTACATACAGTTGATGGTTCTCAGTTGGTCATCACTCAATCTGATTTCATTATTTTCAACACTTTGAGTCTTCATTTTGTTTTACATGTTTCATATCTTACTTTAAATCTCATATCAATTAGTAGTCTTTGTGAGAGTGAATTTATTGTTTCTTTTGATTCTTTTACATGTTCTGTCAAGGCCCTTGTACGTGCCAGACGATTGGTCGTGCTTGTAGAAGGGGTCGTTGTATCACTTAGAGTTTCTTCATCTTTCATCAACTCAATCTTTGAGTTCTAGTCATGCTGCTATCGTTATGTCTGCTGTCGACTTGTGGCACAAACGCTTAGGTCATATTTCAGAATCTCGTCTAAAGACTTTATTCCATAGTGGAGCTCTTGGATGTAGTTTTTTCTCTTCTCTATCCACATGTAGGGGTTGTAAGTTGGCAAACACTTAGCCCTATATTTTCCTAAGAGTTTATCTAAATCCAGTAATATTTTTGAATTAGTTTATTCTGACATATGGGGACATGTACCTATCCTATCTATGTCTGATTTTCTCTACTATGCGAGATTTATTAATGATTACACTCACTATACTTGAGCTTATTTTATGTGTCACCGTTCCGTTCTCCCTACTATTTATAGGACATTTACTACTATGATTCACACTCAATTCAATGCTCGGATTAAGTATTTTTACTCTGATTGTGCTCGTGAGTATCTCTCTACTACGATGAGATCTATTTTGCAATCTTACAGCACCATTTTTCAACAGTCTTGTCCTTACACTCATGAACAGAATAGGGTAGACGAGCGCAAACATTGCCATATTCTTCAGACAACTCGTACTCTTTTGATATCCTTTTCTGTTCCTCAATCATTCTGCAGAGAGGCCATTCTTACCTCTGTTAATCTTATCAATATCACTCATTTCTTTTTTTTGTCTAGTCGAACACCTCATAGGAGATTTTTTGTGTCCTCTTGATTACAACATGATTTGCACGTTTGGGTGCACTTGTTTTGTTCTTCTTCCTGAGACATAACGCACGAAGCTGACAACTCGATCAGCCAGGTGTGTCTTACTCGATTTTAGTTTTGAGCACAAGGGATACCGTTATGATCCTTTGGCCCGTCGTCTTCGTCTATCTCGCCATGTCACCTTTATAGAGGACTCTTCTTATTTCACTATCCCACCTCCGAATGTTCATTTTTCCCCAGCTTCATCGTCTAGTGTCCATTGATCCTACTCATTTTCTCCCCTCTCATGGTACAACTTCTCATACGATGCTTCCGTCGCTGCCTCATGAGGATCCTCCACATATTTAACCAGTCTTCGCTGCACCAACATCTCCACCATCTATACCTCCACCACAACCTCTCCGCCAGTCCCAACGTACTCATTGACCTCCTGTACATTTTACTTTCGACTATTCTGGTCTACCAGACAGGGTTTTGGTACATTAGCCTCATATTCTCCATAATTTTATTCTTTTCTTACTGCTATTCATACTATACGAGAGCCCAATTCTTATCAAGAGGCTGTTCAGTACCCTGAGTGGCAGGAGTCTATGGTAGATGAGTTTAGAGCATTTCAGCAGACATGTACTTAGGATGTTGTTCCACTTCCAGACGGGGTCAAGCCTATTAGTTGTAAGTGGGTCTTCAAGGTCATGTATTGATCTGATGGGTCCTTTGAGTGACACAATGCTCACCGTATTGCCCGAGGTTTTAGATAAGAGCATGGGATTGACTATGATGAGACCTTTGCCCTAGTTGCTTATATGACCACAGTTTGTACATTACTAGTTGTTGCTGCCGCTCGTATGTGATCACTTTATCAGATGGATATGAAGAATGCATTTTTTACGGTTCTTTATCCGAGGTTATCTATATGGAGCCCCCTCCAGGTTTTTCTACTCCATCGGGACATGTTTGTCGCCTTCGTCGTGCTATCTATGGTCTCAAGCAAGCTCCCCGAGCTTGATTTGAGTGTTTCAAAAGTGATATTTATGAGGCAGGATATTTCAGCAATGTTCTCAGAATCATTCTTTGTTTATGCGGTTGTCACCACAAGGGCGAGTTCTTCTTTTACTCTATGTGGATGACATGATTTTGACTGGCGATGATTCAACGGGGATTTCATCTACTCAGAGGTATCTTCATCAACAATTTCATAGGAAGGACCTTGAATATCTTCACTATTTTCTTGGACTGGAGATTGTACAAGATAAGAGAGGGATACTTATTTCTCAACAGAAATATACTTTAGAAATTTTTTGTCTGCTGGTCTATCGGATAGTCGGACAGCTAATACTCCTTTGGAGCTTCATGTGAAGCTTCGTCCCACAGATGGTGAACCTCTCGTAGGTCCTACTCGCTACAGGCGACTAGTGGGTCAACTTATATATCTCTGTTTAACTAGGCCAGATATTTCTTATGCAGTTAGTAGTGTTAGCCAGTTCGTTCCGAGGCTCGATCAGCTCAATATGGTGCATTAATCTGGTTTCTTCGATATCATCACGGCTCCATTACACGCATATTATTTATGTCTTCTACATCTACTTTGAAGGTTCGAACATTTTCTGATGCAAATTGGGCAGGAGATCCGTCCACCAGACGATCTACTACATGATTTTGTTTGTTTCTTAGAGATTCGTTAATCTTATGGCGAAGCAAGAAACAAGATGTTATTGCATGTTCTTCTACTGTGGCATAGTACAGAGCTATAGATGTCACCACCAAGGAGATCGTTCATGTACGTAGACTACTCTCTGATATGGGCATTACTCCTATAGGACCTACGTCGCTTCTATGTAACAACAAGAGTGCTATACAGATTGTGAATCAGTCCTATTTTTCATGAACGAACAAAGCACATTGAGATTGATTGTTACTTCGTTCTTGAGAATTTTTTGGCAGGCACTATTTCTCTACCATATGTGACTTCTGCTGATCAACTGGCCGATTTCTGTACAAAGTCACACCATCACCACGGTTTTAGTTTTCATTGGGCGAACTCATGCTGTTTGACCCACCATGAGTTTGAGGGGGGGGAGGGTGTTAAGATTAAATTTCGGATTAGATATAAATTAGATTTAGGATTAGATTCCTTCTCCTATATGTATGTATATTTCTTCTCTTACTCCTATACGGATATGTATCCGTTCTCCATCAATATATATTCATAGTCGTATTGCTTTTCATATCATCCATTAATAAAATCAATATTATTGATTTTTTCCAGGTTGTAACATTTAAATTTGCAATTTGTTTCTCCTCCAACTCTTTCGTGCTTTTTGCGGATGTAGCATTCGGTCTTTAGCGCACAATCGACTCTCCTTCTCCCTTCAAACCTTGTTCTAAAAGTAATTATGGAAGAAATTTGAGCATATTTAAATGCAAACTAACCTGAGAAAAATCTATCCTTTCGCCCATTATATTACACAGTTCAAATCACAATGTTACTAAAGATAAACTTATCCCTCGAGATAAATTTATACACAGTTTTTTAATCAATATCTTGTTATGCACAGTTCTTTTAACACTAAGATCTTGGCAGTCTCATTAATTTATGTCACGCCCCATAACCAGAATACTGGAGAGCGGAGGACAGACACAGCTAGCTACGTACCTTGAAGTGCAACCCACCTCGCGATATGGTCACGACTGTCTAGATGCATGGGGGTTTATATACAATCTATCAGTCTCTTATGGTCAAGAACAAGCTTAGTGTCTCAATCTCAAGCAAGCAAATAAATGTTACAAGATATTAGATCATCAGACATACAAGGTAAGACGTCCCAAACATTACATATTCAGATGATCATGAAGCTAGTCATACAAAATACGAAGACTAGCAAGAGTTAAAGTCATACATGATCAACCCTAGGATTTGTCAATCATGTTACAGCCCTTAGGCAGACAGAATATAAGTTTCAACACGAGCTAACACTTGCTCGGCGGCTAAACGCCTTAAAAGATTAATTTTTATCATAGAGTATGGGAGAGCAAAATAAGAAACCCACTCGTTGCCAGGGTTGCATCTAGTGTTCACCATCTGGCTGGAAGACAGGTTGATCCTCGGGTGCTACTCTGAAATCTGGCCATACAAAACCAGCTGGGTCAGAACGCAGGAGAGCAAGTGCCACAAGGGAGGATTCATTAAGGAACTAAAACCAGAATGCTAATAAACAGAAGATATAAATAGTGAACATGACTAAGTAACAAGAAGACAAGGTTAGAATAAAACAATAGCTTGCATTATGAAAATAAGAGGCGGAATATAATTCCTATGTTAACCACAAGACAAGCATTCAGGCACGGCCAATCAAGTATTACGGCTTGCTATCATTATCTAGCTAGGGTTATCATAGGCCTAGTTACTAACAAGATACATTTGAGATATTCCCGAGTCACAAGCCCTGCAGCTATCCAAGTTATCAGACGAGGTTGCTTAAGAGTTATCAAGAGTTGCGAGATTCATTAGGTGACTTGGAGTGCAACACATGGCAGTGTGCTTTAGTACTTATGATTTCAAGAAGTGCCCCACATGACAGTGGGCTGGAAATGTGCCCTACTCTTCGGCAGGCTACAAGTCCACTCAGGTGTGGTCGGGATAACGGGATCGCCTGTAACTGAGAAAATCTCTCTATATGAACTACTTGATCAATCTAGTCATTAACCTAGTCAGATTCATCATGAATTCCTGACCGTGGTAACCAGGAATCCATGTCCTAGACATGATACAAGATGAGACAGGTAGCTTGTACAGTCACAATCAGGAAAATCAACCACGGTGTCAAGACAAGTATTACTTAGCAAGTCATGGTAGCTGTCGCAACAGCCTTTTAAGATTATCATGTCGTGTCGAGTTAATTGCTACTTGTCAAGATTACTTGTCAGGAGTGCGCCTCGACGGGCCACTATCAAGATTAAATAATGTTATATCAAGTTGCTTATCATGTCAAGAGTGCTTGCCAAAGGTGCACCTTGACGGGCCATTATCAAGATTGTACCTGTCGTATTTATGTCAATTCGTGTTCATGTCAAGTCGTATTCATGTCATGATCAATACTGGCAAGTCATGTTGTGCTCAACAAGTTATCGAGTCGGGTCATCACAAGATAGGTCAAGTACAAGTCATATGCAAGATCACAGGCATATACATCAAGAACTAGGGGAATATGCATAGGGGCAAGGGGTATCATGGCAACAAGTAGCGCTGGTCAACTAGCGCCAGGGAAAGGATAGGTAGAGCCAAGGGGGACAGGTGGTGCCTAAGTTAGGTTGCGCCAGGCTGGGGTGTGCCAGGTCAGGTTGTGCCAGGGTCCAAGGGCACTGGGCTAGGTTGCGCCAGACTGAGCTGCGCGAGGTCGAGTTGCGCCTGACTCAGGTTGCGTCGCGCTAAGGAGCGCGCGCTGGGTCAGGTTGTGCCACGCTAAAGAGTGCGCGCTGGTCGGGTTGCACCGTGCTAAGGAGCGCATGTTGGTCAGGTTGTGCCTGGCACTATTCTTCTTCTTCCAACAACAAAAAAGAACCCATAGAAACCCAAAAACTTCAAAATGCCATAACTTGCTCAAAACAAGTCCGAATTGGGACTTCCAAGGGTCTAAACTGCATAGAACGAGATTTCCGACAGCCTGGAATGAATGGTTTTAGAAAAAACCAAGCTTTAATAGATCAAAACCAAAAAAAAAGAAAAGATCAAAACTTAGATTTATAAAAATCTATCCATCAAAACCGAAAATGCCAAGTTCTAAAGAGGCTTAGAATCAAGTGGAGAAGAGAGTAGAAAAATAAAATAGGAGATCCATCATGAAGCAAGTTGCACTTGCCTAGGGTTTCATTGGTTGGTGGGAGGAGTAATGGAGAGGAAGAAGTAAATGAAGAAGAGTAATGAAGAGAGAGAGAAAGGAGTTGACTTATATAGCAGCCCCTCTCATCTCAACCCAAAATAAACCAAACCAAGCCAAGCAAGGCCAAGATGGACCAAAATAAACCAAGATGATCCATGATAAACCAAGACCAAGTCAAGAGTGCCAAGACCAAGCCAAGTCATGTTGAACCAAGTTGAACCAAATCAAGTCAAGATTAAACCAAGGCTAAGCTAAGCAAGATAAGTCAAAACACGGGCCACCTGACAATTGTCAGAAATCCGTATACGTATCCTAAAAAATACGTATAACGAAAAACGGGAGTGACAATTTATACTAGTCATTTTCACATATACCAAAAAAATGAAATACAAATTCTATGATATTATTAGAAATAGTTAAAACTTTAAATTATATTAAAATAATTTAAATTTAATTAAATATATTTTAATTAGGATTTTTTTAATAGACATGTTTTTAAAACTTTGAATACATATGGTTTAGAAATAATTTGAATATTGAATATATTTTAATTAGGTTTTTTTATAGAAATGTTTGTAGGCTTTGGATATATGTTCATGTAGTTAGAAATATTTTAAGTTTATTTTTTAATTTTTCTTAAGTGAGGATATACATATGCGAAGAATCTAGATTTAGGTGAGGATGTAAATATGCGAAGAATTTCTTTCTTTTTTTTCTTAATTACGTGAGGATATACGTACAGTTTAGACAGTTCATTTTTTAATCATTTTAAGTCTCTTTATAATAGTAGAAATAAAAAGAATATATTTTAATTAGGATTCTTTATAGAAATGTTTGTAGGATTTTGATATATGTTCATGTAGTTAGAAATATTTTACGTTTTTTCTTTTTCTTTTTCTTAAGTGAGGAAATATATATATATATATATATATATATATATATATATATATATATATATATATATATAATATATATATATATATATATTTATATATATATATATATATATATATATATATATATATATATATATATATATATATTTAAAATATATATATATATATATATTTAAAATATATATATATATATATATATATATATATATATATATATATATATATATATATATATATATATATATATATATATATATATATATATATATATATATATATATATATATATATATATATATATATATATGCGAAGATTCTAGATTTAGGTGAGGATATACATATGCGAAGAACTTCTGAATTCTTTTTTATTAATTATGTAAGGATATACATACAGTTTAGACGGTTCATTTTTTAATCATTTTAAAGCCTCTTTATAATAGTAGAGATAAAAAAGGATGACAATAGTCTTAACAAGAACTAAGATACAAATTCCTTTTTAATCACCTAATATCTAACAAAATGAGAAGATATCATTAATAATACATTCAGGAACAGAAAGGAAGAAAGAATTCAGCAAGTCAGATTTTAAAATTTTCCTTTGTTAAAATTGTTGCCTGTTGCACCAAAACTCGAGAACATTGGTGAGGTAAATATTTGTAGTATTCTTCATGGGCAAAGAGCTGTATTTGTTAGGTTGTATCTCATTTCCGGTTGAGCGCTCAAATGAGGGGTGACAATAGAGTTGGTAATTTAGTTCTACATCGGTTAGTGGGATCATGTGGTATAGATAATTGGAATTAGTTCAGGCCTTACATGAGAATTCTCTTTTAAGGTATATGGGCCTAATTCAATATCGCACCGCATGGGCCAACTCCGGCTCGAGTCACACCGTATTTCCAATAGTATTCACCACAGTAGCTAGAGGAGACTCGAATCACAGCCGCTCTGAAACCATATTAAAATCCCTCCCACTTCTAAAAAAATCCTAGAATGTTGGTAAGAGTTGAGTGTTAATATTTGCAGTATTCTTGTTATGTAGTTTGTATGCAAAATATAGTCCCACATTGGAGAAAAAGAAATTTTCTAATGCCTTTAAATATAGATCTCCAATAACAAGACTACTTATGGGTTAACCAAGCAGTGGGCCTATTCATGGGCTTTGGCTACTAGGCCTTTGCCTAATTATTTAAAAGTCTATGATAGGCACTTGGGCACTTTCACTACTAAAATATGATCTATTAGCGACGTAATTTAGCGATGGCATAAAATACCGTCGCTAACTATGGACTATAGCGACTCCTTTATATAAACATCGCAAAACGTCGCTGACTTGCGACGTTCAGCGACAGGAGTTAAATTACGTGCTGAATAGCGACGTTCAGCGACATATTATTAAAATATGTCGCCATCTATTAAAATTTTGCGACGGTTAGCGACGGCCGCTCATGACGTCACTAACATTTTTACTTAGGGCACAGCGTTTCATTTTTCTCCCCTCACTCGAAAATTCTAATTTTTACTCGAGCTCCCCTCCCCCCCCCCCCCCCCGGCGACTCCCTCCCCCTCCGGCGATCCCTACCCCCCCGTCGAGCTCCTCCTCCTCGAGCTCAGGTAAACCCTAACCTAATTAACTCCTCTCCCCCCTCCTCCTCCTCCTCCTCCTCCACCCCGTTCACACCCACTGTCTGTGCAGTTGTTTGGACACTAACACGATCCTTGGACATATTTGTATGCATACAAACACATACGACCCCTCTTGACATGTTTTGGATTTTATTTAGGTTGTGGGGTTTGGCAGTTGAAATGCAATCTCAGGTTTTCCTGAGATTGAGTTTGGAATTTCTGAGATACAAGGTTGGGTTTAGTTTGTTGACTGTGAGTTGAGTTGGGGGTTTGAGTTAAATTGAATGTTTAGAAGTTGTTGGTTGTATACTCAGTTTCCTGAGATATATGTATGTGAAATAGAAATGTGTTGGCTTGGTATATTTAGTTCATATATGTAGAGTAGTGATATATAGCTGAGATTATATATGCATGAGCAGGGCCGGCCCAGGGGGTTGGGTTGCCCTATCCGGAGCTAGTTTTGGTTGCCCCTTGACCCTTATTGTAGGTCGATTCTGGAGGGTCACCATTAATATCAATTTTTGTGTCTGTTTTCAAAACTTTCTAGTAGAAGCCATCTTATGGTTCTGTTGAAGTTCTATCAAGGCATGATTTGGTTATAGCAAGGATTCAAAGTATCTAGCACTAAGTAGAAAATAACTCTGAACATGATTTTTGATGCGGCGGGGTCTAGTTTCGATCTGGACGATCATGATGCACCTGAGGAGGCACCGAACGCCGATGCTGCACAGTTCATGGAGTTGCTGGAGAATGTAAGGACTCCATTATATCCTGGTTGTGAGGATCATTCACCGTTGGAGGTGGTTATAAGATTGTTGAGCATCAAGTCCGATTTTAACATGTCGCAAGATTGCTACAACCGTCTTATGGAGTTGCTTATAGAAATATTGCCTGAGGGTGCTAAGTTGCCTAAAGAATTCTACCGGTCTAAGAGGATGGTGAGATCGCTCTGGATGGGATACGAGAAAATCGATTCTTGTCGCAATGGGTGCATGCTGTACTACAAAGACGACAAGGACACAGATGTGTGCAGATTTTGTGGTGCTGATCGCTATAAGACAACTAGTACAGGAAGGTCTACCGGTGCAAGAAGATCGACCGATTCAATACACTACTTGCCTTTAACACCGCGGTTGCAAAGATTATTTATGGTGAAAGAGACGGCCAAAAATATGAGTTGGCACATACGAGAACAGATTGAAGGAGTGTTGGATCACCCATCCGATGGAGAAGCGTGGAAGTACTTTGATCGAGTGTATCCTGATTTTGCTTCAGATCCGCGTAATGTCAGGTTGGGGCTATCTTCTGACGGTTTTACTCCTTTTTGTCTTTCGAGATCCCAGTATTCGTGCTGGCCTGTGATTGTCACTCCGTATAACCTACCGCCTTGGATGTGCATGAAGACTCAGTACATGTTTCTAACCGTTATAATTCCTGGTCCGAACAATCCTAAGAGGAACATTGATGTGTACTTATAGCCTTTGATAGATTAGTTGAATCAGTTATGGGAAGTAGGCGCTAACACATATGATGTTTCCAGGAAGCAGAATTTTCAGATGAAGGCAACCCTTATGTGGACCATCAACGACTTTTCGGCCTATGGAATGTTATCTGGATGGAGCACTCATGGTCGTCTCTCATGTCCGTATTGCATGGACCGTAGTAAGGTTTTTCACTTGAAACACGGAGGAAAACCGTGCTTCTTTGATTGTCATCGGCAATTTTTGCCAAAAGATCATCCGTTCAGAAGGAACAGGAATGCATTCCGTACCGGCGTTGTAGAGAAGGGTGATCCACCGCCAAGGTGGTGCGGAGCCACGGTATGGGAGGAGGTTAGAGATTTTTCAAGTGCTATCGAAGATCCTACAACTGGGTATAAGTGTGATGGATTTGGTAGAGATCATAACTGGACAAAGAGGAGCATATTCTGGGATCTGCCATACTGGAGTACCAATCTGATCAGACATAATCTTGATGTCATGCATATTGAGAAGAATGTGTTTGATAACATAATTAATACTGTGATGGACGTAAAGGGAAAAACGAAAGACAATCCCAAGGCCAGGTTGGACTTAGAAGAAATATGCAAACGCCCTGCATTGCATTTGATAGAGCAGAATGGAAAACAGTTCCTGCCGAAGTCAATTTTCTTGCTGGACAAGGAGGATAAAGTGAGACTTTGTCGGTGGATCCAGGGCCTAAAATTTCCAGACGGATATGTGTCAAATCTGAGAAGATGTGTCGATCCGAAGGAAAATAAATTGACGGGTATGAAGAGCCACGACTATCACGTATTCATGGAGAGGTTAATTCCGATTGCATTTTAGGAATTCTTACCGCAGGCAGTTTGGGATCCATTGACGGAGCTTAGCATATTCTTCAGGAATCTTTGTTCTAAGAAATTGCTCGTTGATCGTCTAGAAAAATAAGAGAAGGACATTGATGTAACACTGTGCAAGCTAGAGAGGGTGTTTTCTCCTGGATTCTTCGACTCTATGGAGCATTTGCCGATTCATCTATCCTATGAGACACGTGTTGGTGGACCCGTCGAATATCGATGGATGTACCCGTTCGAGCGATATTTGAATCACCTAAAAAGAAAGGTGAAAAATAAGGCACGGGTCGAGGGTTCTATTTGTGAAGCCTATGTTCTCGAGGAGATTACAAACTTTTATTCGATGTATTCAAGCATCATGTTGCAACTAATAGAACGAGAGCTTCCAGAAACGACGACGGAGATCATGAAAGTAATGATACAATACTGAAGGTATTCAATACTCCAGGAAAGCCATCGGGTAAAATAAAGAAGAGATATCTGAACGATGCTGAGCTAAGGGCTGCTCAGGTGTATGTATTACTCAACTGCGACGAGGAGAAAGTAGAGAAACTGGAGGGGTAAGTAATTAATACATCTATATTATTTTAATAGTATTGATTATTATACTATTACATTAATTGAACGATGTTGTTTTCAGCATATTTAATGATGATGTGAGGTCAGGTACGCCACACATAACAGAAGAAGAACTAGAACAAGAAATGAGGCATTATTTTCTATCATGGTTGAGTGCATATGTAAGACTTGAGAACTCTGTAATTACCTTTCTGTATATGTACTTGATTGAGAATGAGTTTAATTTCTTTTTTCGTGGTATTTAGGTCGATCGTCCATACGCAAGACTTGAGAATGAGTCTATTAGAACGCTAGCCAAGGGACCAATTTATACTGCAAAAATATGACCAAGCTACTGTGTTTATGGGTTTAGGTTCAAGTCAACAACTTGCCCGATCAGAGACAACTTTGTGGATCTCGACTCTACCAAAAACAGATGTTTGTGTATCAGATCTTCGAACTACAAAGATGTTGATGCGGGCAACGATTTCTATGGCGTGCTACGGGAGATCGTGGAGCTGACATATAGTTATGGAATAGAGCCTGCTAAGATTGTGTTATTCAGGTGTGATTGGTTCGATCCGATTGAAGGTCAAGGTTGGAAATTAGACAAGTACGGTCTTGTTGATATAAACTATCGGCGTCCATATCAAGCCTATGAACCATTTGTCCTATCAAGTCAGGCTCAGCTTGTGTACTTCACAAGTTATCCTAAACGGGGAACAACAAGGTCGAACTGGTGGGCAGTATGCAAGACCAAAGCTAGAAATACCTTTGAGGTTGACGATATAGCTTATCAAGAGGATGAACTACCTCTTGTAACAAATATTATAGAAGTGGACACGACGGAAGTTCCTCATTACACATCTAATTGTGTAGAAGAAGTAGAATTTTCTGAAGAGGAAGATGCAGATGAAAGTGAAGATGTAGAGGAGGAAGCAGAAAAAGAAGAAGAAGAAGAAGATGAAGAAGATGAGCTAAACGAACTAGATGAATTTTCAGAAGAGGATTAAATATGTACGTTTGTTTTATCATCATATTTGACACTTTAGTGACACTTTTATCATATAAATCTGTGACACTTTAGCGACACTTTTATCTGTGACTATGATATTTTTCAAAAATCTGTGATGTCTATCATATAAATATGTATTTTTGTTTTATTGTCATATGTTATTATCAGGTATGACTAGACCATCTGGACGACGTGGAGGATTTTATATTAGGCAGTCCCGTTAGTCTCGGGCTGGGCATGGAGATTCCGTACCCTCATCCTCATCTTCGAGTACGCCATTGTACCCTTCTGTTCCCGATCCATTACCGGGACAGGGCAGTTCCAGCAGGTTGGCGACTCCTCCCTCGTCGTCCAGCGTTCCTGATCCTGCATCTAGCATTCCTGATCCCGCGTCCAGCATTCCTGATCCCACATCCAGCATTCCTCCTTCCGACGGCTCCATGGGGGGAGCCGACGCCGAGCATATAGAGGACGGCGATCAGACTGATCCTGCACAGGCAGGAGGTGAGAGCGACCCTCCATGCGCACCCCCGGACGAGACGCGTATGGAGATTTGGACGGACGGGCCTACGAAGTAAGTTAATTAGTTAATATAGATTTCTCAAATGATTATATGTACATATATTCATGAAAATTATTATTGTATAGATATCGGTCTCCTGCAGTACAGAGACAGCTGGGGTTATTTCTGAGGCAGAACTATGGTGGGCCTTGGATTAACTACTCAGATGCTCCCGCAGATAGGAAGGCCTTTTGGTTGGCCCACTTCAAGGTAAAAAATTTATTTATTTTTAAATTTTAATAATTATTTATGTATATTATATAACTTTTCTATTTTACTTCTTGTAGAGGACCTATTTCTATCCACCATACCGGGCGGCGAAGATCGAGGCCCAATTTTCTGCCGTCGCAGGCAAGCTCATCCGTGATGCGATCTATGACCAGAAGTCTCGTGATCGCTCCGGAAAGCCGATCCATGGTTGGATCACGCCAGAGCAGTGGACTACGATGAAGGCTAGATTCGCCGAGGTTAGGTACCAGGAGCGGTCTGACAAGGCCAAGGTGGCACGGTCGAGCGCTAGTAAGTGGTGTGGTGGCTCCATTCCGATGACAGAGCATTTTTGTCGTCTGGTACGTTTCCTATGACGGACATTAATTTATATATAGTTCGATAGAATGTTTAATACTAATAATAGATAATATATTTTAACAGGTAAAAAAGGGTGAGGACCCGAACATGGTGACCGTCTTCCTGGTCACCCATCGGAGGGCTGGGGAGTTCATTGACGAGAGGGCGACACAGGCATATGTACGTTCTATTCTTTATATTAATTTACTATAATTTAGAAAATAGGAAAATAGATATCAATATAGACTTTAGCAAACACTTACACGTTAGCAAACATTGCTCTAGGCCGAGTTTGTTCGGCTACAGGAGGAGGCGGCTGCTGCTGCTAGTACGCCAGCAGAGGGAGGGGCTGGTACTTCCTCCCAGCCGCCTACAGCTCCATCGCCGGACGACCTCTGGATGACCGCCATTGGCGGTCTTCAGAAGGGTACGTACTACGGTACGGGATCCTACGACGCGTATTTGGCTTCAGAGTCATCACGGGCCCCCTCTGTCAGTGCGCAGTCTCCGGCTTCGCAGGCGTCGTCACGAGCTCAGGATATTCGTCGTCAGATCGACGAGCTGCGTCGCGAGTTGCAACAGCAGATTTTTGATGCGGTCGAGCAACGATCCGACCCTCCGATGATCACCGGACGATTTGATGCGATCGAGCACAGTATACAGGAGCTGATGAGTCTGCAGCAGGCTACAGCTGCCAGTTTATACACGCTCACCGAGTCTACGTAGCGCACAGAGCATAGGCAGGTCGAGCTGGAGGGATCACAGAGGACCATGTTTGCCTCACTCACTCAGGTATCGGCTTCGATTGAGGAGAGTACTCAGAGGATGGTGAGTACCCTGGCTGCGCATGGTGAGTGACTGCGAAAGCTGGAGCAGATACGTCCTCCTTCTCCATCGACGGCGCCGACTCCAGAGATTGCACTGCCTCCTACTGCCCCTACGGTACAGCTCACCCAGGAGCAGTATGAGTACATTCTATCCTAGATGCGCGACAGGGGTCCTCGGTGATCCAGTATATTTTTTTTATCATCTTTGTATGTATTGGCCCTATGGGCCCATTGACCATTCTGTACACTGATTTTCATTATTTTTTGACTCTGCTGGACATGTATATTTGTTAGACATGTATGTTTGTGATATTTAATTTGTTGGTATTTTTATTGAGTACATGTATGATATTTAGTTGTAGACTGTTATGATAGGAGACTGTTATTCATCTATTAGTTGTAGACTGTTATGATGGGAGACTTAATTATGATGATATCTGTGACGGGGATGACAAATATACCTACGCTGGGTTATAAGCGATGATCTGATATACAAAGGAGGTGCTGCCCAAATTTTTAAAAAAATATAATGTGTATTTTTGTGATGATGTGTATCTGTGTTTACAGTGTATGTGAAATGTAGTGTTCGGAACCATCGATAGTTTCGATTACTGTTGTATGTTTTATCTTGGATAGAAAGAGCAACTGTTCAGGGTGTACTTCTGAGAGATTCATTTTTACATCCTTCACTATCTCAGGACGTCGTACAGGATCCTGAGAAGGTGAAGGACGTGAAGAGGAAGCTCTGAGAAGTGCACCCTGAACTGTTGCTCTTTCTATCCAAGATAAAACATAGAACAGTAAGCGAAACTGTCGATGGTTCGAACACTGCACTTCACACACACTGTAAACACAGACACACAGCATAACAAAAATACACATTATATTTTTTTAATTTTTTTCAGTAGTCTGCGACGGATAGCGACGTATAGCGACGAAAAGTGGACGTCGCTATACGTCGCTAATTAGCGGCTTTACGTTGCTGTATGTCGCCACCTTGCTGACGTGGCAGGCATGCCACGTCATTACGTCAATAGAACTAAATGTCGCTAAGAAGTCGCACTATGTCGCTAAGTTTGCGACGTGAAGTTTTCGTCGCGCTATGTCGCTAACTTTACGACGACCTAGCGACACGGTTGGGACGTCGCAAACAGCGACGTAGGGCGACGAATTTGCCATCTGCGACTAGCTTAAAAGCGACCTTCACTTTACGTCGCTAAAGCCATCGCCAATTACAATTAGCGACGTAATTGTCATTATTAGCGACGTATCATGACGTCGCTAATTTGCCTTATTTTAGTAGTGTTTGGGGCCTTGTTCATTCAGAATAATTTTATTTTAATTTTTGAAATTAAAATGAAAGGACACATTATTTATTGGCAAGAGACATTTCTTTTGGATTAGGCATAATTAAACAATTATGACTGTTGGCCAAAAGATACCTCCAATATCTATATAAGATAGAGTTTTAAAACATTAAGGGACATCTTAAAAAATGTCTGCTTAATCTTCAAAAGAATTCTTGCTTTGTTTTATCCTGGAGGCTAATTTTCTTTTCCTATATAATCAGTGTAGTTGGGGAAATATTGCCTTTAGGAAAGTGAACTGTCCATCATGACTCAAAGCATTCTGTTTCTCCATTCTAAAAAAATTCTAACAATCTAAAGGCAATATTACTTACTCATGGAGGCGGAATTGAATTTTGGCATGAAAGTGCAGTTTCAAAAGAAAGAATCAATCAAGTTGGATCATTTTGATGGCACCAATTATCCGAGATGGCAAGATCATATGTCTTGGTTATTAACAACTTTGAACCTATTCTATGTCTTGGATCCAACTCTGTGGCTAATTCCAGAACCAAAGCCTGAAGATAGTGATGCAGTTAAAGCAAAACTTGCAGCAGATAAGGCAAAACGAGAGACTGGTGAGATGGTGTGTCGCGAACACATTCTGAATTCTCTCACCAACAGGCTATACAATGTGTACAGAACATACAAGTCACCTAAAGAAGTTTGGACAGCTCTGGAGTCAAAGTATAAAGATGTCAAAAGAGGTACGGACATATTTTTAGCATTGAAATACTTTAAATTCAAATTCACTGACAAAATGCCAATCATGGACCAAGTTCGTGATATGGAGATACTAGTTTCTCAATTAAGTGAATTGCAAATTCGAATCCCTGATGCAATTCAAGTAGGGGCAATTCTTTCAAAGTTGCCACCTACGTGGAATGACTATAGGAGGAAGATACTCCATTCTTCTGAAACCTTTACCTTTGAGCAGTTTGTTACACATCTACAAATTGAATATGAAAATCGTGCAAGGGATGAGTCACTCATAGATTCTAAAGTAAACTATGTTACTTCTAAAATCCCTATGTCTGGAAATGGTGGTAACTCTGGTTTCTCCAGAAACAATTTTAAAGTAAAAAAGAAGGGATTCAAGAAATCTAATTTTAAGGAGGATCGTCCCTATTTTTATTGTGGAAAAAAGGGACATTACATAAAAGAGTGCAGATTCAGAAATAATGTGAGAAAATTTCATGGTGCCTCTGGTTCTGGTTATGGTTCTGGTAACAAAGCAAATATGGTAGAGGCAGAAACCAAAGAACTTATTGCAATGATTACTGAAATGGAGATAGACATGATCACGGAGCTTAACATGGCCTCTATTGTTATGTCTAAAGATTTATGGCTTGATTCGGGTGCAACCATACATATTTGCAACAACAAAGCGCTGTTCAAGTCATACAATGAACTAAAGGAATTCAAGGAAGTGCTTATAGGTAATCATGTTGCTGTCAAGGTTTTAGGAAAAGGAAGTGTTGAACTGAACTTCACTTCTGGACAGAAAATCACTCTTGTCAATGTCTTCCATGTTCCAGAACTTAGGAAGAATTTAATTTCTGCATATCTTTTATGTAAGAAATGCTTTAAGATTGTTTTGGAATCTGACAATGTAATAGCATCTAAGAATGGAGTATTCGTAGGAAAAGGATACTCATGTGATGGTATGTTTAAACTATCTATTAATGAAATTAATAATGTTGTTGCTTATATCGTTGAGTGCACATCTTCTTTATGGCATGCTAGATTAGTGCATTTGAATTATGGCACATTACATTACATGTCTAAACATGGTTACATCTCTTATGAAAAGGATCATGAGAAATGTGAAATTTGTGTTGAAGCTAAAATAAAAAAGAAATCTTTTTCAAAGGTTGAAAGAAGATCTGAACTTTTGGAACTTATACATTCTGATATTTGTGAATTAAATGGTCAATTGACTAGGAATGGTAAAAGATATTTTAGAACATTTATTGATGATCATTCAAGATACACATATGTGTATTTGATAAGAACCAAGGATGAGGCCTTTGAGAAATTTAAAGAATATAAATCTATTGTGGAAAATCAAAAGGAGAAAAAGATCAAAATTTTACGTAGTGATAGAGGGGGAGAATATTTTCCAGATTCTTTCAATTTATTTTGTAAAGAAAATGGAATAATTCATCAAAAAACAGTCCCATATACTCCACAACAAAATGGCCTTGCAGAAAGGAAAAATAGATCCTTGGTTGAAATGATTAATACAATGCATACAAATGCTATGTTACCTTTCAATCTTTGGGGAGAAGCTTTATTAACCGCTTGTCATATTTACAATAAAGTTCCCTTCAAGAAGTTTCATGCATCACCATATGAACTTTGGAATAATGGAAGGAAACCCAACTTAAATTATTTCAAAGTGTGGGAGTGCATAGCATTTTATAAATTCTTGATCCACATAAATCCAAATTAGGACCTAGAGGCATTAAAAGTGTTTTCGAAGGTTATGCACAACACTCTAAAGCATATAGACTATTAGATTTAGAGTTTAATAGTATTGTTGAATCCATACATGTTGAGTTCTTTGAAAATAAATTTGTGCATTTTACTTTGCATGAAAATGAGAAAGAACAACGAAGTCAAAGAACACCCTCAAGTAATGTGGGGGTTGGTGAGAAAAGAATGATTGAATCCAATAAACCAAAAAGAAGTACAAGAATGAGAAAATAGAAATTCTTGAGTTCAGATTTTATCTCACCAGAATCCATTACCTTTCTTGTGGAAGGAGACAGAACCAAAATACTAAATAAAACACATATGGTTCTTAATATAGATAGCGACCCTAAAACTTTTAAAGAAGCAATGGCTTCAAGAGATGCAGCTTTTTGGAGAGAAGTTGTTAATAATGAAATGGATTCCATCATGTCGAATGGAACTTGGGTCCTGGTTGATTTACCATCTGATTCAAAGACTATTGGATGTAAATGGGTGTTTAGAAAAAAGTATAAAACAGATGGCACAATACAAACCTTTAAGGCAAGATTAGTAGCTAAAGGTTTTACACAAAGAGAAGGCATAGATTATTTTGATACATATGCACCTGTGGCAAGAATAACATCTATTAGAGTTCTCTTTGCTCTTGCATCAATTTATAAATTACATGTTCATCAAATGGATGTTAAGACGGCCTCACTACCAAAATAAGTCATATTGGCGACGAATTTAGCGACGCCAGTTATATACGTCGGTAATTTTTGTGTATTTAGCGATATTCTATAAAGACGTCGCTGAAGGTCACTATCAGCGACGTTTAGCGACCGTTAGTGACACACATTATCGTTTGGAAAGCTGATGTCGCAGTCTAGTCGGAGAACGTCGCTGTTTTGTTTAACTCAGTGATGTTTTGCGACTCCATATTAGGTACGTCGCCAGTTTTTTATTGAACATCGCTGTTTAGCGACGTCTATTACAGACGTCGCTAAAATGTTTCATATAGGGTTCCAACCGATCGATTTTTTATTTTTTTCACCCAAAATTTTTAATCTCCCGCTCCCCAAATTTCTCTCCCCCTTTCCCTCTCCTCTCCGGCGACCCCCTCCCTCAGGCTACCCCCTCTCCTCGGCGACCCCCTCCCTCCGGCGACCCCCTCTCCCCGACGGCCCCCTCTTACAGTGGCCCCCTCTTACTCCGCGCGCCGTCGACATCCTCCCCGCCGTCGACATCCTCCCCGCCCCCTCTTCCCGGCGACCCCGACTCGACCAAGGAAGGTATAACCCTAACCCTATCTCCCTTTTCCAGACACGACACACACACACACGCTGAAACGATACACACAGAAACACACACACGCTGACACGACACACACGCACATAGTGACACGACACACATGCACACACGACACACACACACTGACAGAGACACACTTTGACACACATACGACACAGACACACAGACACACACACACACGCTGACACGACACAACCCTATCTTCCTTATATATATATATATATATATATATATATATATATATATATATATATATATAAATATATATATATAAATATATATATATATTGTATCTTATATATATGAAGCTACTGTCACA
This sequence comes from Iris pallida, assembly GCA_029216955.1. Lineage (NCBI taxonomy): Eukaryota > Viridiplantae > Streptophyta > Magnoliopsida > Asparagales > Iridaceae > Iris > Iris pallida. The sequence goes on from JANAVB010013397.1 coordinate 13,952,730, forward strand.
TGTGAATGAAGGGGGAAAATCAGATAATGGGAAGGGGAAGATGTGGACTGGTATAGGTTGGAGTTGGAGACTGTATGTCTATATATATATATATATATATATATATATATATATATATATATATATATATATATATATATATATGTGTGTGTATAGGATGTTAGAGTGTCTTTTTGACTAATTCAGTGAAGGCGGTGATGTGGACTGGTATAGGTTAGAGTTGGGGACTGTATGTCCATATGAGAGTATATATGTCTTAATAGTAGTGTATCCCATATATAATATATAGTATCCTATATATGTATTGTATAAGTAAGAGTGTATAGAGTGAGTATACTAGTAGTATATCGTAGTATCCTAGAGTATACATAGTGAGTATCCTAAAGTGTATAGAGTGAGCCTCCCTACTTCCTTTCTTCTCATTCGGCTCATTCAACCGACTATTACGCATCATATATATGATATCTACCTCAACCTAGCTAGAGAAGTGTGAAAATATTAATATTAACCAAGGTTCACAGTATCAGTATCGGAATCAGTATCATAGATCTCATAGATAATGTGTATCTATCTTTGCAGAATTATTGACAATTAATGGATATGAATTACTATATGCGGTATCGTTCGTAGATGTACAATCGTCATCCTGATGACATGTACGGTGTGCAAGATAAATTTATACATGGGGTAGAGCAGTTCCTGTAGTTCGCCAAGGCGTTCCCTCAGTACATGGATCGTACCAAAATTAAGTATCCATGTGTGAGATGTCGCAATATGAAATATCATCCAGAAGTGGACACATATCATTTGTACTCGAGAGATTTCATACCGAATTACTATCAGTGGACCTCATACGGAGAACTTGTGTCTTTAGCATCGGAACTGGAGCCTAATTTGCCGTATATGGATGTATATGATCATGCTGGTTATGACGAAGGGTGGGTGAACATGGTTTTTGACGCTACGGGGCCTAGTTTCGATCCGAACAATCATGATGCGGCTGGGGAGGCACCGAATGCCGATGCTGCGAAGTTTATGGAGTTGCTGGAGAATGCAAGGACTCCTTTGTATCCTGGTTGTGAGGATCATTCACCGTTGGAGGTGGTTACAAGACTGCTGAGCATCAAGTCCGATTTCAACATGTCTCAAGAATGCTACAACCGAATCATCGAGCTGATTATAGAGATCTTACCGGAAGGTGCAAAGTTACCTACAGACTTCTACCAGTCTAAGAGGATGTGAGATCTCTCTGGATGGGATACGAGAAAATCGATGCATGTCACAACGGGTGCATGTTGTACTACAAAGACGACAAGGATGAAGATACGTACAAATTTTGTGGTGCTGATCGCTATAAGACAACAAGTTCAAGTAGGACTCCCGGTGCAAGAAAGCCTACCGACTCGATGCACTACTTGTCGTTGATATCGCGGTTGCAAAAGTTGTTTATGGTAAAGGAGACTACAGAAAACATGAGTTGGCACAGACCGGAACAAATCGAAGGAGTGTTGGATCACCCATCTAATGGAGAAGCATGGAAGCACTTTGATCGAGAGTATCCAGATTTTGCTTCGGATTCGCGTAATATCAGATTGGGTCTCTCCTCCGACGATTTTACCCCATTCGGAATTTTGGGGTCCCAGTATTCGTGTTGGCCTGTGATCGTCACTCCGTACAATCTACCGCCTTGGATGTGCATGAAGACTCCGTATATGTTTCTCAGCGCTATTATCCCGGATCCAAACAATCCGAAGAGGAACATCGATGTGTATTTACAGCCATTGATAGATGAGTTGAATCAGCTATGGAATGTAGGTGCAAACACCTACGATGTTTCTAGAAAGTAGAATTTTTAGATAAGGGTCGCATTGATGTGGACCATCAACGACTTTTCGGCCTATGGAATGTTATCTGGATGGAGCACTCATGGTCGTCTCTTATGTCCGTATTGCATGGACCGCACGAAGGCTTTCCGTTTGAAACACAGAGGAAAATCGTGCTTCTTCGATTGTCATCGACAGTTCCTGCCGAAGGACCATCCGTTCTGGAAGAACATGAATGCTTTTCGTGCCGACATTATAGAGAAGGCCAATCCACCGCCAAGGTGGACCGGAGACACGATATGAGAGGAGGTTAAGGATTTTCCAAGTGCTATCGAAGAGCCTATAAAGGGATAGTGTGATGAATTCGATCGCACTCATAATTGGACGAAAAGAAGTATATTCTGGGACCTGACATATTGGAGAACCAATCTGATCAGACATAACCTTGATGTCATGCATATCGAGAAGAATGTGTTTGACAAAATAACTAATACTGTAATGGACGTAAAGGGAAAGACGAAAGACAATCCCAAGGCCAGGTTGGACTTGGAAGATATATGCAGACGTCCTGTATTGCATTTGATAAAGGAAGGCAATGGAAAGTATAAGGAGCCTAAGGCAACTTTCTCACTAGACATGGAGGATAAAGGGAGACTTTGTAGGTGGATTCAGGGCCTAAATTTTTTGATGGATACGTGTCAAATTTAAGAAGATGCGTCGACCCGAAGGAGAACAAACCGACGGGTATGAAGAGTCACGACTGTCACTTATTTATGGAGAGGTTAATTCTGATTATATTTCAGAAATTATTACCATCGGTCGTTTGGGATCCATTGACAGAGCTGAGCACATTCTTCAGAGATCTTTGTTCTACTAAGTTGCTTGTCGATCGTCTAGCTAGAAAAGCAAAAGAAGGACATTGTAGTAACACTGTGCAAGCTTGAGAGGGTGTTCCCTCCTGGGTTCTTTGACTCCATGAAGCATTTGTCAATTCATCTTTCCTACGAGGCACGTGTTGGTGGGCCCATCGGTTATCGGTGGATGTACCCGTTTGAGCAGCATTTGAACCACCTAAAGAGAAAGGTAAAAAATAAGGCTCGGGTCGAGGGTTCTATTTGTGAAGCCTATGTTATCGAAGAGATTACAAGCTTCTGCTCGATGTATTTTAAGCCACATGTTGCTACTAATAGAACAAGAGCTCCGAGAAACGACGATGGATATCTTGAATCTAATGATGTAATACTGAAAGTTTTCAATACTTTCGGAAAGCCTTCGAGGAAAATGAAGAAAAGATATCTGAATGACGAGGAACTAAGGGCTACTCAGTTTTATATATTACTCAACTGCGACGAGGAAGAAGTGAAAAAGCTTGATGGGTAAGTAACTAATATGTCCATGCATGTAATATAGTATCCAATATTATTATTACACTAATTGGTCAATGTGTTGTTATTTTTAGCATATTTAATGATGAGGTGAGGTTGAGTAGACAGTACATAACGGATGAAGAACTGGAACAGGAAATAAGACGTCATTTTCCTTTATGGTTGAGTGCATATGTAAAATGCTCAGTAATTACTTTTCGTATATGCACTTTGTACATTAATTAACGGAACGCTAAATTAATTTCTTATCTTGTGGTATTTAGGTCGATCGTCCGGATACAATACTAGAGAATGAGTCTACTAGAACTCTAGCCAAGGGACCCATTTATTTTGTCAAAATTTGGCCAAGCTATTATGTGAATGGGTTTAGGTTCAAGTCAACAAATGCTCCGATCAGAGAGAACTTTTCGGATATTGATTCGACCAAAAATAGTTGTTTGTGTATTCGATCTACAAACTATAAAGATGTCGATCCGGGCAATAATTTCTATGGCATCTTACAGGAGATTGTGGAGTTGACATATAACTACGGCATAGCGTCGACTAGGATCGTATTGTTCAGGTGTGATTGGTTCGATCCGATCCAAGATAAAGGTTAGAAAATTGACAAGCATGGTCTTGTGGATATTAACTACCGGCGTCGATATCCAGGATATGAACCATTTGTCCTAGCAAGTTAGGCTCAACTAGTTTACTTCACTACTTATCCTAGACGGAGAACAACTAGGTTGGACTGGTGGGCAGTATACAAGTCTAAAGCCAGAAATACCTATGATGTTGACGAAATAGCTTATCAGGAGGACGAGCTACCTCTCGTAACAAATATAGTTGACGTAGACACAACGGAAGTTCCATATTACACATCTAATCGTGTAGAAGAGGTAGAAGTATCCGAAGAAAAAAATGAAGCAGATGAAAACGAAGATGAGGAGGAAGAGGAAGATGAGAACGCGGAGGTTGAAGAAGATGAATTTTCAGAAGATGATTGAAAATAAAATAAAATATAAAATATGTTTAACCACTAATTAATTTCCATACAATAATGAGTCTTCCACATTACACGTCTAATACTGTCATTTTGTTTAATCCCTAATTAATCTCCATGTTTCCATCAATCTTACCAGATGGCACCTATGACCCGAGTATGTCGCTTGAGAGAGGCACAGATGGCTGCTGAGGAGGTAGTGGCACCTCCTGCTACTGAGGTGGTAGTGTGTCCTCCTGCTGTTGAGGAGGTAGTGGTACCTACTGCAGAGATGAAGTCAAGGAAGAACTTCCTTCTACTATTAAGGACGTAGTGATTTCTAGATCCGAGATAGCTGTGAAGGAGGAGGTGGCACCAGAGGGCAGTTGCATTGGGAGTTCCAGTCATCCATCTCCTCTGGATATTGATCTTGCTGGCGTGCATCCTACTTATGCGCGATGGCTGAGGGAGTTCTATCTGTCCCAGCATAGACGACAGTAGATATATATATATATATATGATATGATTTTTGACCGAATTTGTTTCCGATAGAATTATTTCTGGATTAGACTTGGATGGTTTTACAACTCTTGATGTTTCTTATTTTCTAGACATGGTTATTATCTAGACTTGGATGTTTTTGGATGCTATTATTTAGACTTGGTTATTATCTAGAAGTTCAACGGAGGGTTGCTTCGGGTCTATTTTTATAAATTGTGATATGTTAAATGCATGGTTATTATCTAGAAATTCAACGGAGGGTTGCTCCGGGTCTATTTTTATAAACTGTGATATGTTAAATGTATGTTTATTATCTTGTAGATATATATTTCTATCAGGTATGGTAGGACGCAGAGGATCGTACCTCCGTGGCGGTAGAGTATCCCGTGGAGGTAGAGGTTCCACTAGTGGACGTCAGAGTGGTGCTCCGTTAGTGGATGACGGTATCGGTCCCTCGTCTCCTAGTGCTCCAGTGTACCAGCTACTCAGATCTCAGTCTGCGTCGACGGTACGTGGCGGTACTCCTAGGAGGGACAGTTCCAGGCCTGATACTATCCCATCCAGCAGCATTCCTCCTGCGGACGACACTATGGAGACGGAGGAGCGGGTGGAGGAGGCTACACCTACGACGTCTCCATATGATCCGAGTGATCCCCCATACGCCCCTCCGGACGAGACGAGATGGAGATTTGGTCCGACGGGCCTACAAAGTAAGTTAATTAGTTAACATTTATATATACTTATATCTATATATTCATGAATTTAATTATCGTTTTGTAGATATCGTCCCCTGTTAGTTTAGAGGGCATTGGGGCTATTTCTGAGGTCCAACTACGGGACATTTTCATCGCCTGATATCGTTTTGTAGATATCGTCCCCATGATGGAACATTTCCGTCGCCTGGTATGTATTTTACTGTAATATATTATTTTAATGAAAGTAGGAATAAAATTTCAATGTCAAACATATTATTATAATAGATAAAGAGGGGTGAGAACCCCAAAATGGTGACCATCTTCCTAGCCACCAATTGAAAAGACAGAAAGCTCATTGATGATCGAGCCACGCAGAGCTATGTAAGTATTACTTTACGTGTCACTAAATTTAGTATAACTTAAGAAATCTGTAATATATATCCATAGATGTGAAACAAGGATAGTAGTAAATATTATGCTTATCAAGATACGCACTTTTCTAGGAGGAGTATTGTAGGCTAGAGCGTGAGATGTCTAGTGCATCTATGAAGGGAGGGGCTGGTACTTCCTCGCAGCCCCTTCTGGCTCGGACGTTGGATGAGCTCTGGATGACTGGCGTTGGTGGTCTTCAGAGGGGTACGTACTATGGTACGGGATCCTACAGCGCCTTTGTGGCGATACAGTCGTCCAGGGCCCCCTCTGCTAGTGTGCATTCCCCACACCCCTCACAGGAGTCAGTCCGAGTGGAAGAACTTCGTCGCCAGCATACTGAGCTCCGTGACGAGCTGTTACGGAGGATTGCGGAGCAGCCCTCTCAGCTGCAGACAGACGATGAGGCCCTCACCACACGATTTGATATGCTCGAGCGCACCATTAGGGAGACGGGCGAGAGAACGGATTGTGTCGTTCAGGCGGTGCAGGAGAGGGCGGATCTTGTCGTTCACGCGTTGCACGGGTTGCAGATGGCCATTGGCGAGCAGGTTTCGTGGCTGTCGGCTATTATGGATTCCACCAACTCTAGACTGCTAGCCATTGAGTAGACACTTCCTGGTCGTATGTCGACATCCATACCGACTGTAGCAGTTCCACTGCCTCCTCTTCATTCTACTGATGAGTCGTCACCGGTGATGCTGACCCCGGTGCAGTATAGGTTCATGATGTCCCAGATACCAGGACTGCCTACTCCTCCTCCTCCTCATCCTCATCCTGACTAGGCGTAGTAGTCCTTTAGTGGACTTATTCATTTGTTGTGTTGGTGACCCATTGTTGGGTCTTTATGTATCTATTTTATACACTTACAATTTGTGTTATGTTATGTTGAATATTATCGGACACACTTTTTATAGCCGTTTGGTAGTGGATTTGTATCCACCCGGCTATTGCATGTCTTTCTGATCGTTAGATTCTATTTATTTAATTATTGGTAGTTCTTTTTTTATCATTTGTCTCTATATTGGTTTACCGGTGTTGAGTGTTCCACCGAAGGGGTCGGCGAACCCATGAAATTCTACGGAGGGTTGCTCCGGGTCTATTATATACAAACTGTCACTCTAAATGCAGGTACAATGCTTTATAATGTAACTGTCATTTATATAAAAAGCATACAACATTCCTTTTTTTTCATTTCTTTTGTATTTAGCGACGTTAGTAGCGATGCTTAGCGACGTAAGACAACGTCGCTAACGTGTATCATAACATCGCTAAACTGAGAATCAACATGTCGCAGAACGTCGCCAACATGCTGACGTGGCCAACATTATAGGTCAGCAACTTTAGCCAGTCCACGTCACTATCTTCGTCGCTAAGTTCGTATCAGCACGTCGCTATGCAAGTATCGTAACGTCGCTGGTTGTCGCCAAACGTCGCTAAAATGGTGACATGGCAAAACGAAATTGCCAGATATCGAGTCGCTAAACGTTGCTAAACTTTGCAAACAACATTGCTAACTGCTTAAAAGTCAGCGACTATTAGCAATGAATTATTTTGTCGCAGATTAGCAACGTTATGTCGGTAAACGTCGCTACTTGTGAAAAACCTAGCGACATTTTGCGTCGCAGAAATACGTCGTTGTAGCGACGAAAGGTGACGTTCTTTCTGTTAGCAACCATGTTTTACGCGACATCGTCCAAACGTCGCTAAGTTCGTCGCGGATTTACTTTAGCGACATCTTTTTATGTTTAGCGACGTCTTCTAACGTCGCTAATGTGACATATTTTGGTAGTGCCTTTTTAAATGGCGAATTAACAGAAGAAGTTTATATAGAGCAACCGAAGGGCTTTGTGCTTCCTGGAAATGAAAATAAAGTGTGCAAATTAGTTAAATCCTTATATGGATTAAAACAAGCTCCAAAACAGTGCACAAGAAATTCGATACAACAATTTTATCGAATGGTTTTAGGCATAATAATGCTGATAAGTGCATTTATTGCAAGATAACAAAGGAGTATACAGTTGTCCTATGTCTCTACGTAGATGATATGCTAATTTTTAGCACCAACATAAAAGGTATCATTGAGTATCTAACTTCAGTTTTTCAAATGAAAGATTTAGAGGAAGTTGATACTATTTTGGGAATAAAAGTTAAGAGACATGAAGAGGATATGGCTTAAATCAAAGTCATTATATTAACAAGCTACTTGATAAATTCAAGTATCTCAATATTAAAGAAGCAAATACTCCTTTTGACTCTAGCATTAAATTTCAAGAAAATAATGGTACAATTGTTGCTCAATTAGAGTATGCAAGTGCCATTGGAAGTCTTATGTACATTAGGCATTGCACAAGGCCGGACAGCGTTTTCCGTTTGCATGATGTCAAGATATACCAGTAAACCTAGCACAGAACATTGGAAAGCAATCACAAGAATTTTTGGATATCTTAAACAAACAAGAGAATTAAGTCTTGTTTATAATGATTATCCGGATGTGCTAGAAGGCTATTGCGATGCTAGTTGGATGTCAATTAATAATGAGAACAAATCCACTTTGGGATGTTTTTTCGTTTTAGGCGGTGGGGCGATAAGTTGGGCATCCAAGAAACAAACTTGCATTGCACATTCAACAATGGAATATGAATTTATAGCCCTAGCCGCTGCAGGCAAAGAAGCAGAATGGTTAAGAGATTTATTAATGGATATAGAGTTGTGGCCACAACCAATGCCAGCTGTTTCAATGTACTGCGATAGTGAAGCAACTATGTCTAGAGCATATAGCGAAGTATATAATGGAAAATATAGACATATCAGTATGAGACATCCATATATGAGAGAGTTAATAACAAATTGGGTGATCACCATAATATATGTTAAGTCTAGTAATAATCTAGCAGATCCTCTCACTAAAGCATTACCAAGAGACATGGTAAAAAGCACGACTTTTGGTATGGGACTCAAATTGTTAAAAGTAAGCACCGACAATGGGAACCCAACTTCGAAATTAGTAGAACACTAATTTCAAGTTCAAAGGGTAAAAACAAGTTGCTGTTATGTGCTTGTAAGCACTAGTAATTCCTATACTAATTAAAAGTACTAGTGTAAATATATAGTAGCGTGGAATAAATGGAGGATGAATTTACACTCTTAATGGAGTTTACAAGAGTCTTAAGCAACTAGGTCTAGAGTGAAACTTCACCTAAATGAACATAGAATGGTGCCGCTTCAGTAAAAGAATTGTAGTCGTGGTTCTTCTACAAATGTTCATGATAATCCAGGATTAGCACATGGCCATATATAATAGTGCTAAGCAGTTGTTGAAATCTTTTGAAGATTCTAATGAGTATTATGTGTCTTATTTCTTCGATTATAGCACAAGAAGTCAATGTTCAATCTGCGGACACCTATGACTTTGCTAGAACTTTAAGTTATATACACTAATTGAAGGTTCAAATCGAAAGATACCTACATGTATTCATAATACTTGTCAGGCAGATATTTTTGCATACAACCTAGTGGGGGATTGTTATGTAGTTTGTATGCAAAATATAGTCCTACATTGGAGAAAAAAAAATTGTTAATGCCTTTAAATATAGATGTCCAATAACAAGACTACTTATGGGTTCACCAAGCAGTAGGCCTATTCATGGGCTTTGGCTACTAGGCCTTTGCCTAATTATTTAAAAGTTTATGATAGGCACTTGGGCACTTGTTCATTCAGAATAATTTTATTTTAATTTTTGAAATTAAAATGAATGGACACATTATTTATTGGCAAGAGACTATTCTTTTGGATTAGGAATAATTAAACAATTATGACTGTTGGCCAAAAGACATCTCAAATCTCTATATAAGATAGAGTTTTAAAACATTGAGGGACATCTCAAAAAATCTCTGCTTAATCTTCAAAAAAAATTCTTTCTTTGTTTTATCCTGGAGGCTAATTTTCTTTCCCTATATAATCAGTGTAGTGGGGGAAATATTGCCTTTAGGAAAGTGAACTTTCCATCACGACTCAAAGCATTCTGTTTCTCCATTCTAAAAAATTTCTAACAATTCTAACATCCTTCATTCGAATGGGCATTTCAACAAACTTGTAATTCAAAACACGAGTCAAATTTAGTAATAAATCAACATCTACTTTACTATTTATTATACATAGCAACCATGTCTAATTATTTAGAAGATGCCAACAGACTCAAATTCTTAGTGAATGCTAGTGGCCAAGTAATGTTTACAAGCATCTATGCACTTGAATGTGTCGTTCTTCAAGTTCCTAATTTGGATACTGTGATGAACGAAGCAGTCACTGGGCTTATCAAGAAGATGCTGATTTAAAACTAGAGACCAGGAGGCTTGAACATTGAAATAGGGAAGAGACTCTCCATGTCGAGAGGGACTCGTAGGGCCTGGTTTAGAACCTCTGGTATGGCCGTCTTGTCTTTCCACGCAGAGAACCACGGTCCTCCACCTACTTCTACCGATGCCATACTACTTGTAGCATCCAGAATCAACTGCAAACAAAATGGCAGAAAATGTTGGCCGATAATAAGGGTAAAACACCGAGTTCATCAAATCACCACTGCACGAAAAGGATTGGAATATTGACCTACTATTATGTACATTATCACTACTTAAAGTTTATATTATGCAAGCGTACTCAAATGCGCACCTCTCCTTTACAACCATCATATTTTCTTTTCCACATTTGCAGCTTAAGTTCACCTGAACCAGTATCCTTGCAAGCTACAGCGTACCCAGATTCTACTGTAGGAACTCTCAGGGACGTGCCGGCCTGTTTTGTGGTGACCTCTAACTCCACCTGTAACCAAAATCGCTAACGACTAAATATCAATAATAGGAAAAATGAAGTTAATCTATACGAAAAGTTAAAATAGAGTGAACCTAATCCGATAAGATAATTTCCAACTTTACATGCAAGGTTTAAAGCAAAAGGTCGATATCAACATGAAGAATCAGATTTGGGGACGACAAATCTCTAACTCCATGATAAATATGGTATTGACCTATACCTCCAATATTGTGCTAATATTAGAAAGTTTTGGTCTGATTTTTGTGTCAAACCAATACTGGTCAAATTGGCCGATAAACTTTACCAAGTTTTTCCACAAAGGCCAAAACTACCTGAAAGATTTTGAGTTAATCCCAAGTTGGCCGAAATTTCCCCAAACAAGTTCAAAATTGGCTGAAGGTTCCCAATTTTTCACGAGACTATACTATAAATGTGTACTTTATTTGGTTTTACTCTAGGGGGGTTAGTCAACATGCATTTCAAAATCTTATTTGGATTTGCGATTAATTCTAAATGGCTGTTATTCTAGCAAGATTTTGTAACTATGGAACTGTCATTTAGATTATGATATCCAGTCCAGGTTGGATTCTTAGATCCATGTCGACACTAGGCCTGTTAATGATAACCTATGAGCACGGACACTCCAAAATCTGGATTATGTCGTGTCGGATGCGTATCTCGGATACAAAAAATCTGGGCTGTGTCCGTGTCACCTATTCCAAACTGTGTCGTGTCCTATCCATGTCCATGTGCAACATAGATAATAACCGATAACCGTTAACATTTTTTTTCAAACAAAAATGGGTTTGGATGTTAAAAGAAATAGGACCGAACAAATTCAGGTCCGAGTGCAACATCTGAAATCCGAAATATTTTTGGTTCAGGTTTGGGTTCGGATTATTTTAAATAGGAAAACTCTATTTCTTATTTATTGTCTCTTAATCCGGCATGATCTTTTAATCAAAGACCAGGTTCAGATGTTAAATTCAGAACCTGCATGAATGTTTAACATCCCAACACAGAGGGATATAGGATCTGGGTATAGAATTTGAAGCAAAATAGTTTTGGTTCGAGTTCAAGTCTTACATGAATCAGACTGTAGCCGACTTGTTGGTTACTCAAAGAACATTGGAGGAACATGACACTATGGCAGGATTTGCAAAGTGACCGACCTTTAAACTTTTAAGACTTCTATTGCCTATTATTTCTTCTTTAAGGTATATAGTCTAAATAATCCAAACGATGTGGAACATACCGTTTCGGCGACGAATAAACAAAACACAAATAAACGAAAATAATCTCACATAAAAACATAGACGATATAACATGGTTCGGCCATTATTGGCCAAAGAATAACTTTATTGGATCAAGAGAAAACCTCACAAGAATTAGTACAATAATACAGTACCACACAAACCCTCTCTTACGAGCTCTCTTCCTTCTCTCGCTCAATTCCCTTATATTTTCTTTAGTGCTCCTTAGCACAATCACCAAGCAAGCTTCCGTAATCCTCAAGCACACCTATTTAGGGTTGCAAAATCCTTATACATGCTCTCCTAAACTTTTCCAAGCCAAAAAGCAACCTGAGCCGTCGGAAAATATACCTTAAATCTAAATCGCCAGCTGAAATATGCTAGAATCGGAATTTTGGATAGGGAATCAATATGCCGTCGGTATTCCGGTTAGGCTAGTATATTTGGGAAAGCCGCTATGCTGGTTGCTAGTGCACATTGTAGGCACTAGGTTCTGGAAAATCTGGTATTCCGGTTGGGTCCAATTAGAATACTGGTTACTATTGATGATTTTGCTTTGACTTACTTTTGAGCCATTACTTTGTGTCCTCGTCTCCTTGATGAATACGAGATCTTTGAATCTCCTTGGAGGATAACTTGAGATGACATATTTCCTTCTCCTTTGTTTTCAGACACTCCTTGGAGGATAACTTGAAATGACCAATGATAGGAGTACTCACATGTCTTGAGTCCTTCATGTTGAATATCTCCAGCACTATCTCAACATATTGTCTTTTGTAACCGTAGCTTTCTATCCTTCATGTCTCGACAGATTTCCATCCAAAGAAATTTTCTTGCTCTACCTAAATCCTTCACGTCAGACTTTCTACTTAATGAAGCTTTAAGCCCTTATTTCCACCATACTCTTAGAAGCAATCAACATGTCATCGACATATAAAAGGAGATATATCAACGAACTATCATTAAGCCATTTTAAGTTTACACAATTGTCATACTCACATCGAAAGAAATTGTTCTTCAATATATTTTGAGTCGAAGTGTTTATACCACTTCCTGAGAGACTACTTCAACCCATAAAGAGACCGCTTGAGTTCACATACATGATCTTATCGAACTCCATAAAACCTTTTGACTACCTCATAAAGATCTTCTCTTCCAACATATAAAAAAGTCGTTTTCACATCCATTTGCTCCAACTTCAAATCATTAGTCGTTACCCGTGCTAACAAAACTCGAATAGACATATACTTTACTACTAGCGAGAAAATCTCATTGTAGTCAATCCCTCGTAAGCATAACCCTTCTCAACTAATCTTGTCTTGTATTACTCATTAGCCATTTTCCTGAACGACCACTTACAACCAATAGCCCTTTTTCGTTTAGGTAGATTAACCAAGTTTAACGTACCATTCTTCTGAAGTGACTCGATATCCTCTGTCATGGCGACCATCTATTAATTTATGTCATCTTGTCTAATGGCCTTCTTATGATCGCTTGGGTCTCCTATATCCATTACTAGAGCAAATAAAATCATGTCTTTGAAATCATACTTGACCGATGCCTTTTGTGGATATCCTAATTTCTTAAATGCTATTTACTATGGTCCATGCTAGGGTTGGTCCATCCTCCATCTCCGTAATCCGCTCGTTCACCTTCGCATAATAGACCGTAATATTGCTTCGTGAACATATCCTCTTAAGTGTTAGAAACCTCCATTTCTACTGAACCATCGTCGCCTGATGTCCAACTTGCCTTCTTAGACTCTTTCTTACATCTTTCAACATGAAAACTTCATCGAAGATCACATCTCGGCTAGTAAACACTCTTCCACTTTTCGGATCCTATAATTTATAGCCTTTGACTCCAAATCGGTTCTATTTTTTTAATTCAAGAGTGAATTGACATGGCACCCAAATAGACATAATGAATTATAACTGACTAACTCTCCTTTCCATATCTCTTCAGGAATCTGTAGATCAATAGATGTAGATGGTGATATGTTAACCAAATATCACACAGTTTACTGTTTTTGCCAGAAGTCCTCCGCAAGGCCTGCATGTAATCACATATTTCTGCCTCTCTTTAATAATGTCATGTTCATGCAATCCGCTACCATGGTCCGCTACCATGTTTTGCTTTGGACGTCCTGGAACAGTTTCATTGCCTCTGTACACCTTGCTTCTTACAATAATTCTAAAACTTTGTCGAGGTGTACCCATCCCTATGTTTGTCCGCAAATACTTCATCATTTTACTTTTGCTTTTTCACGGCTGCTTTTTGTAGTGTCCTGCATCTATACCGTGCCCCACTTTTCGTCCGCGGGGTGCACGATAAATGAATATTGTCGCTATCGATTTAGTCGGAACCGATTGATCGGGATCTATTTGATCGATTGAACGGGACTGATTGAATTAAGATCATTTCCTCGTTATGGAATGGCTTCTTCGGAATCAAGTCTCATATTCAGCGGGTTGCGCCTCGAGGATGGACTCTGTGGCTGAGTCGGGAGAGACCTCTCGTTGCTCTGCTTTTCATGCTGCATTTGCTTCTTTTGGCTTTTGTTTTCTAAATACGTTTTCGTGAATATTTTCGATGGTTTTCATGGCTTGCATTCTTCGAACTTCGCATTCGTATCAAACTCATTAAATAGAACGGTGTTCTGACCAATTGCTTATGCGATTTCAGGTGATCGCGTAGGCGTCGTCTAAGCGCAACCAACCGGTCTCTCGCCTCAAGAAAAGTTAAGGTGAGTGGCTGACCTTCCTTCCCCTCGACCCTCTGGTTTTAAATCTATCTTAAACACAAAGGAGATATGCTTGTCTTTATAGTGTTGAATCAATAACTTGTGGCACGATTCTTCACGAACACTTGCTATAGAACTGCTGTAACATGAAACTGATACATGCTTTCTTATGCTATATTTACTATAGATCTGTGAAAAATAAAGATTGAATCGATTAACGAGTATTGCAACGATAAGGCGAAGTAGCTTAAAATGGGCTAAGTTCTAAAGGACAAAGAAGAATAGTACGCCCATTAGACAACATGTGCATAAGGTGTAGTTTTCTCGAACGATTGTCTAGGCCAAGGAATCGATTCGGTCTAGGAGGAACAAGTATAGCAGTGCTAGCAGAACTGGCATGAGCGATTCAAAAACTTTCGAACAGGGCTCGCTATCTGCCGCGAAAGAATCATCGTCTAACCCAGCTGTAGTCCAAGATGGCTTGACACTGCCAGTGACCTTCACACCCTTACACTGTTTTATCTGATTCTTGTGGCACGGAATGAATATGGTTTATTTACTTTAGGCGTAGAGACTATGCCACAGATAATTTAAAAATGCTTGTAGTTTTCATATATTTGTCTCATAAAATGTTCACATGTAATCCATCAGGATGGTTAGAAAGATCACCAAGTATATAATATGTTTTACAAAACTTCGTGAACAAATTAGAGCTTGTATTTAATTACATATGAACGTACTGATCCTCGCTTTCCACATGTGCTACGAATCAAGTGGAATGCGCTAGCTAACAAGGCGACGTTCGTGTTTTGAAGCTTCGTCCACATGCCGAAGACTTTTGTTGAACCCGTTTGAAGACTCTATATCAGTCCAAAAACGATGTCGCGACTCCCTACCATTCCAGGTGGTTTGTAAATACTAGTTATATATAAAGGGATGTAATGTATGGAACGACTATCTCATCATCGTTCGTTTTGAGTCAAGTTTGTAAGCCCGCACGGCATAAAGATTGTAATCGAGTCATGTAAATGATGTCCATTATCAATAAAGTGAAGTTTCTTCTATATCATATGTGTCGTTCAATTTCTCTGCATACTCTTTGTGTTGTTGTGTAACGGATAACCTTATGACTTGTCTTGTGCGGACGCAACTTAGGTTTGCACGACATCACGTCCGGGGGACGACTATCGATTCTGCATAATCGGGACGTGACATTTTCTACGGTCGTTTTTCACTCCCAAAATCTAGTAAACACATCTAACTTGTGCTAGAGAAAAATAAACATACCTTCCGAGAGAAGTCATCAAATAAGGTAGTACTCGACACCTCCCTTTAGTCAAACCAGTGATGGCCCTATACGTTCGAGCGGATGTAGTCAAGAAGTCCTTCGATCTTATGCACTACCTATTTAAAGCCTGCTTTATGTTGCTTTTTTATCGAGCAACACTTGCGTAAATCTAGCTTGCACTCCTGTAAAATCTTTTAGCAACTTCCTTCTGTGAAACTCGCGAAGACCCCTCACTCATGTAGACAAGATGCATATGCTACAACTTTGCGGTATCCTTCAATGGTTTCACTGTAAAGACGATTGCACCAAAAAATGATCATACTTTCGACAATCCGATACAAGTTTGACGACATTCGATGTCCCTTCATGACCACCAGATTACCTCTAACTATCTTTAAAACTGAATCAGGGCCAACAAATTTGCATCCTGATAGGTCCAACGTGCCCATAGAAATTAGGTTCTTCTTTAATTCTAGAATGTGCCTCACGTTCACAAGTGTTTGCATCACACCATCAAATAGACAGTTTTATATTCCCTATAGCAACGATTTTATATGTTGTATCATTCCCCATGAGAATAACACTACTTTCGAACTCCTTATAGGTGGTGAACACCTCCCTATTAGGAGACAGATCATATGGACACCCTGATTCAAGAATCCAATCTTCGGTAAGAATATCATTCTCGCTATGCATGGTAAGTACATACACGGTAACTCATCCTTGGCTTCGGTTGCAACATTGGCTTGACTCGAGTTGCTTTATCTGACACTTGTACCCTTCATCCTGCCTTGATGATTTGGATTTCCTTCTGTTTCTCTTGCATTCATCTTTATTCTCCAACCTCCCCGTTCACTAGCAATCAACACAGATGACTCCTCCAATGTATTTATCCCTTTCATAATCTCACTATTGAGAAGTGTTGTCGTAACCTCTTTCATCTTGAGAGTCTCCTTCCCACAAAGGATCGTTGTCACCAAATTATTATACGACCCTGAAAGCAAAGATATGAGCAAAAGTGCTTGGTGCTCTTCTAGCTTTACTTCAAGATATGGAAGATCGCTCCCTACATTATTGAAGTTGTTTAGATGATGTAGAACTTGTGTCCGTTCCTTCCATGCGTAAAATGTAGAGTTGCGGTACAACTTGTTTGACAATGACCGTCATATACAAGCTCTCTAGCTTCAACCATATTCCTGATGCTAAAGTTTATGTTATGACGTTTTGTTAGTGCCGAGGCACAATTTTCGATAGAAAATTTTGAAACTGAAACAATTGTACACACAACGTTTCAAATGCAGCACCTTAAAGAAGATGTGCAACATCCTGGAGGATTCTGAATTACGAGGATCTAAAAAGATTCTACGTAATACACAAAAAATCTAAAGAGACTTTGTGTAAGCAACTATCGGCAGTAGAGCTTCTAAAAAGAAGTTACTGTAAAAGGCAACAGCAGCGATGACAGGCGATAATGAGATGCTGGGGTGAATGAACCACCGTTGCTCAAAGCTTTATTCGCCCCACACGAGCACGAACAGCTTCCAGGAACCAGCAAGTTCACGAGAACTTCTGGAACGCTCGTAAGTCAATATTTGAGACTTGAACGGGCTTCCTGGACTTAACAGACTCCCTCAACTCTCTTCTTGGTGCATCTTTCAAAGGAGGTCAAGGGGCTCTATTTATAGAGTGGAGTTGAGACTTCACCTCTTCTCCTATCCGATGTGGGACTAAAATACCAATACTCAAAAATAGAGTTTGGTATTTTAGATCATCCCACAATCAGCATAGAAGTGTGCCAGTCCACGCCTACCCCCCGAACACTCCCGTGCATGCACGAGACAATCCTGGAGTCCGCGTCCGAGTCCGAGTCCGAGTCCGCACAACAAAAATCAACTTGCATCCTTGTTGGAGTTAATCCTTTTTCCTTCTAGGAAAATACTCCCACATGGCACAAACTTGTGCCCCACTACACCTCATGTGTACACCTCAACACAAGCAATGCATTATATTGAGATACTCACCATTTGGTGTAGCCGATGTGGGACTATCTTTTCTAGTCCAAAGGCAAAAACACCAACAATCCCCCACATATCTCAATATATGGGTTGAGCGTTCCCCACAGTGACTGCCAATCATGCATTAGGAGAGATGTCGCTACGACTTGAATCTTCTCGCATAGGTTAAATAACAGCATGATACAAGAATGGACTAAGCCTTGAATTCTGCACCATAACTGCAATTCTTCCTACTCACATAATGACATCAACTGTGCTTCTGGCTGCACATTGAAGGCCTTGTGCCAGCCTGGTTTCAGTGTATAATTTTTGTGCGTCTACAAGTTTACCCTCAAGAGACGGCCTGATATCTCTGTCCATACACTATAGGTAAGTTCTTTATAAAGAGTCATGGCATGAAGCATTGCGCTTCTTTGCGGTGCTACGCCGCTATGACATGGCTTAAAGCCGAGGCTTTACCCCACCTGGGTACCTCATCGTAGTGTCATACTACTGTAGCATGAGGTCACAAGCCTCTTTGTAGTGCCAAACTACCCAGCATGAAGCCTTGCGCTTCCGTACGGTGTTACGCCGCTATGACATGGCTCGCAAAGCCGAGGCTTTACCCTACCTGGTACCTCTTCGTGGTGTCATGCCACTGTAACATGAGGACATCGTCCTCTTTGTAGTGCTGTCTACCTCTCTTTATTACGATTATCATACAGCATTAGGCTACCTGCCTATTTGCGGTGCTACTCCGCTGTGACTTGACTTGCAAAGCCGAGGCATTATCCCTACCTGGGAACCTCATGGTGGAGTCACCCCACTGTAGCATGGAGTTACACTCCTTGTAGTGCTGCTCTACCGTGCTTCCAGTAAAGCACTCTAGGCATTCACTCTGCCTGAGAACTCATTAAGGCATTTAAGCCAACCTTCCCACAGGATCCGTTTTCTGCAGAAAACAACAGTAGACAACAGTGGTTGTAGGTCCGTAACCTCTCCATGTCACATAGGACAAGTACCCACCGTTCCTGATATTCTTCTGGTTAATAGTCCTCCCTTGAACCAAAAGCTAGATGCCTAGTAGATTTCTCTTTGAACTAATAGCATAAAACTTTATGATAGGAATGTAATAACACAATATCAGAATGCCTTCAAGCCCATTTTACAAGCTGTGTCATCGACCAGCTGGCGCTTGAGGCCCTTGGTGAACGGATCCGTCAGGTTCTCCTGACTCCGAACATCAATCACTGCAATAACACCTCTTGATAAGATCGTGTACTGCTCTGTGCTTCAACCGCACCGTTCTCTTCTGCCCGTTGAAGAGTTCATTTGATGCCACTGCTGCTGCCGCCTGGTTGTCATAGTATATCGGTATCGCCGGTATCTGAGCCCCAACCACCGGAAGATCATACATGAGCTCCCGAAGCCACTCTGCTTCATCTGCAGCAGCATCCAATGCAAAGAATTCAGATTCCATGGAGGAGCGAGATAACATAGTCTGCTTCTTCGACTTCCACGATATAGCAGCTCCGCCCATGGCGAATACGAATTCACCTGTGGAATACTCGCTCTCCATATCTGAACACCAGCTAGCATCACTGAAGCCTTCCACTACTGACGGATCTCCGCTGTAGAAAAGTGCATATGTCTGAGTTTTCTTGAGATGTCTCATAACACGTTTCACAGCTTTCCAGTGCTCAACGCCTGGATTGCTAGTGAACCGACTCAGCATTCCCACTGCAAAAGCTATGTCAGGCCTTGTGGCAGTAGTAGCGTACATCAAGCTTCCGATGACGCTAGCGTACTCCAACTGCCTGACGCTTTCCCTCGAATTTGGCTCCAGCTTCTGATCACTCCGGTACGGTGTATCAATAAAAGGAAGATCTTGATACCCGTAGCGAGTGAGCATCTTCTCAATATAATGAGATTGTGACAGCGCTATTCCAGTGCCTGTCCGGATGATCTTGAGCCCCAAGATTGCGTCGGCATCCCCCAAGTCCTTCATACTGAACTTGGTCGAGAGGAATTTCTTTCTCTGTGACGCAGCTTAAATCCGTACCTAGGATTAGCATGTCGTCCACGTAAAGACATACGATTACTCCTCTTCCGTCAGCAAACTTCGTATAGACACACTTGTCTGTTTCACTGACCCTGTAGCCATTTGACCTTATCACCTTGTCAAACTTCTCATGCCACATTTTGGGAGCTTGTTTCAAACCATATAGAGACTTCATCAACTTGCAGACTTTGTCTTCCAGACCTCTGACGACAAAACCTTCTGGTTGTTGCATGTAGATCTCTTCGGTCAGCTCGCCATTAAGGAATGTCGTTTTCACATTCATCTGATGTATCACCAGCTTGTGTATTGCTGCTAGAGCAATTAACAATCTGATGGTTGTCATCCGAGCTACTGGAGCATAAGTGTCAAAGTAGTCGATCCCCTGCTTCTGAGCAAACCCCTTGGCCACTAGCCTGGCAATGAACTTGTCAATGGTTCCATCTGCTTTCATCTTCTTCTTGAAGATCCATTTGCATCCGATGGGTCTTGCTCCTTCTGGCAGGTCAACCAATACCCATGTGTTGTTGGAGGTGATTGAGTCAATCTCGTTGTCTATCGCCTCCTTCCAGAATACAGCATCTCTGGTCTTCATCGCCTCATCATAGGTAAGCGGATCTGCTTCCACATGATAGGTGACGAAGTCATCTCCGAAGTCTTTCGGCCTCCTCGTTCGCTTAGTTGACGGCTCAGCGAGTTCTGGTTCAGCTGGTGTCTCCTTGACGACAGCTTCATCTTGGACTACTAGTTCATTAAAGACTTTTGTCTGCTTTGTACCCTCATCATTCTCCGAAAGATCCGCGAGAACAATATTTTTGTGTTTTGCAAACTTGTCTTCAAAGTATTCAGCATCGCGAGATTCGATGATATGGTTTGACTCGATATCAAGGAATCTCCGAGCATCACTCTTCTCGGCATACCCCAAGAAGATCGCCTTCGTAGTCCTTGTCCCCAGCTTCTGAATCTTCAGATCCGGGAGCTTCACATAAGCCAGACACCCCCACACTCGAATGACATTCAAGTTAGGTCTGACTTTGAACCAGAGTTCATGAGGAGTTATGTCGGAAGTTGCATATGGCACTCTGTTCAGAATGAACGTTGCCGTTAGTGCAGCTTCTCCCCAGTAACACTTTGGAAGACCCGCAGTCAACAGCATGGAGTTCATCATCTCTGTCAACGTTCTGTTCTTCCTTTCTGCTACTCTGTTGGATTGAGGAGAGTACGGAGCCGTTGTCTCATTGATGATTCCATGTTCTTTGCAGAATGATAAGAATTCATGAGACCGATACTTTCCGCCTCGATCACTCCTTAACCTCTTGAGTTGTTGTCCAGTTTGCCGCTCAGCCTCGGCCCTGAACTCCTTGAACTTCTCGAATGCTTCGTCTTTAGACTTGAGCAAGTAGACGAAAGCATACTTTGAGAAGTCATCGATGAAAGTAATGAAATACTTCATCCCGGCCTTTGTAGAGAATTGTTTGAAGTCACAGATATCTGAGTGAACCAACTCCAGAAGATCTGTGCTTCGATGGACCCTATGAAAGGGTTTCCTTGTGATCTTCGTCTGAGCACATACTTCGCATTTCTCTACCTTACCCCCACACTTGGAGATAAGTCCTAGACTAGACATTCTGTTAATCCTTTTACAATGAACATGTCCTAGCCTATTATGTCACAACTCAAGAGAATAATCAGAAAAAGTGATTGCATTTATATTATCATGCTGGGTTACAACAAGCTGAATCTTGTACATTCTTTCAGTTTGGAAAGCTTTCCCGAAGAATGTACCCTTCTTGGACATCACCAACTGGCCAGCATTGATATCCATCCTCAAGCCTGCGTTGCAGAGCAGACTTCCAGAGATCAGGTTCTTAGCAATTACTGGAACATGCTTCACACTCTGCGTTGCAGAGCAGACTTCCAGAGATCAGGTTCTTAGCAATTACTGGAACATGCTTCACACCTTGAAGCGTCAGAGTTTTCCCCGATGTGAGTTTCAGCTCCACCGTTCCGATCCCCAGTACTTCAGCTTGTGCCTGGTTTGCCATTATGACCTTCTCTGAAGTTGGCTCATAAGAGACAAACCAGTCTTTGTCTGAACAGACATGGCAGGTCACACCAGTGTCTATCCACCAGTCCAAGTCAGCCCCCACAGTTGCAACCTGTGCTATCATGGCAACTAGATTAGTAATCATAGAAACCTTACTAAGCTCACCTTGTTCTTTGGGCTTGGACTTGCATTCGGATTTGTAGTGGCCCTTCTTGCCACAATTGAAGCAAGTCACATGGGACTTGGACTTTGCTGCTTGAAAGCAGGACCCTTCACTTTCAGATTCGTGAAGTCCTTCTTTTTGCGATGAGAAACAGCCTGCTTCCCCTGGTACTCTCTGGTTTGGACCAGATTTGCCTTCTCCAGTTGTTTGGACAGAGTATCCATCTTCTGTTGAGAGCGCATCTCGTCCTCAACATGGATCTCTCGCAAGAAATCTTTCAAGCTAATTTCCATCTTCTTTCGATGCATCCTTGCATAGAAGTTGCTCCACTCTGTAGGAAGTTTCACGACGATCCCTCCAACGACAAACTTATCGACGAGGGGCATGTTCTCGTCTTCTAGTTTCTGACGCAACTTCAGAAACTCCTTCACTTGGGACAGCATCGCCTTCTCGTCTTCGAAGGTCCACTTGTGATATTTTTCTACCATGAAGATCTTGGACCGGTTCTCGTCATCTTCATAGAGCTTTCCCAAGGAGTCCCATATCTCTTTGGCAGATGTCTTCTTGGAGTAGGACTCTGCCAGAGAGTCTTCCATAGAATTGAGTATCAGTAGTTTGCATATACTGTTTTCTCTCTTCCACTTCGCTTGCTTGGTCGTAGCAGCGGCCACAGCCGCAGCAGATCCAGTGGTTGGAACGATCGGTTCTTCTTCCGACAGCACGTGATCAACATTCACGAGTTGAAGATTTAAAGTGACCTTTCGTCTCCATATCTGGAAGTGTTCGCCATCGAATTTCTCCAACTTGTTAAAGCCGGTATCGATGAGCGAAGCACGAGAATTATCCATCTCCTCAATAAAGCTTTGAGATTGTTAGTGCCGAGGCACAATTTTCGATGGAAAATTCTGAAACTGAAACAATTGTACACACAACGTTTCAAATGCAGCACCTTAAAGAAGATGTGCAACAGAGATCCTGGAGGATTCTGAATTACGAGGATCTAAAAAGATTCTACGTAATACACAAAAAAATCTAAAGAGACTTTGTGTAAGCAACTATCGGTAGTAGAGCTTCTAAAAAGAAGTTACTGTAAAAGGCAACAGCAGCGATGACAGGCGAGAATGAGATGCTGGGGTGAATGAACCACCGTTGCTCAAAGCTTTATTCGCCCCACACGAGCACGAACAGCTTCCAGGAACCAGCAAGTTCACGAGAACTTCTGGAACGCTCCTAAGTCAATATTTGAGACTTGAACGGGCTTCCTGGACTTAACAGACTCCCTCAACTCTCTTCTTGGTACATCTTTCAAAGGAGGTCAAGGGGCTCTATTTATAGAGTGGAGTTGAGACTTCACCTCTTCTCCTATCCGATGTGGGACTAAAATACCAATACTCAAAAATAGAGTTTGATATTTTAGATCATCCCACAATCAGCATAGAAGTGTGCCAGTCCACGCCTACCCCCCGAACACTCCCGTGCATGCACGAGACAATCCTGGAGTCCGCGTCCGAGTCCGAGTCCGCACAACAAAAATCAACTTGCATCCTTGTTGGAGTTAATCCTTTTTCCTTCTAGGAAAATACTCCCACATGGCACAAACTTGTGCCCCACTACACCTCATGTGCACACCTCAACACAAGCAATGCATTATATTGAGATACTCACCATTTGGTGTAGCCGATGTGGGACTATCTTTTCTAGTCCAAAGGCAAAAACACCAACACGTTTTACATCACCTCATATGCCAGACTAGGCTCCAACATACACCGTCTTCTGATCCATGCCATTCCATGTGTCATCTGTTATGTCGGTAGGTTTCTTGTACTTACCGACAATGACCTTGAATAAATTCTTCTTTTACAATGATCGCCTTAACCTGAAGAAATATGTCCAAAAATAGTTCCATGACATTTTTTGACTTTGACTATATATTTGATTGGTTTTCCATATTTATTTGTATATGAAGAAATATGTTCAAGAAATGTCATGGGCCTATTTTTGGACATTTTTGTTCATAACCCTTCTCGGTCATATCGAGAAGTTTCCCTTACCGTTAAATTTCTCTACCTCAAACTTGGTACTATTAACTTTGTTATTTGTTATCCTTAATTACGAAGTAGAAAACTTTCTCTCGGACCTTTATGAACCAACAACTTCAAGAATCACGATATAAGAAGATAGGCTTCGGACTAATATCGTCACCTACGGTTGTCTAAATCGAAAAACTGAAGTCGCTTTTGTTCCTTTAATTTTGATACTATTTCTAAAGAATCCGAACAACACGGAACATCCCTTCTCGACGAAGAATAAACAAAGCATATTAACTGAAAATAATAACATACAAGAACACAAACAACACAACATGGTTCAGTCAAGTTCAGTCTATGTCCACGGGGCCAGAGTAGAATAACTTTATTAAATCAAAAGAAAACCTTACAAGAGTTGGTACAATAATTATGTATCGCACAAACCCTTCCTTACACGATCTCCAACTAGCGCTCTTCTCTCTCTCAATTCCCTTAGATTTTGGGCTTCTTAGCATAATCACCAAGCAAGCCTCCTTAATCCTCAAGCACAGCCATTTAGGGTTCGGAAAACCCTTATACAGGCTTTCGTAAACTCTCCAAGTCAGCAGTATTCCGAATCGTCGAAAAGCACACTTTAATTTGACTCTCTGCTGAAATGGTCAGAACCAGAATTTGGCATAGGCAACTGGTATGCAGCCGGTATTCCGGTCCTAGTGCATTCCGTGCAGTGAAAACTTGGTATACCATTTTAGGGAACTAATATGCTGGTTGCTAGTGTGCACCATATGCACTAGAGGTTCTGGACAACCCGGTATTCCGGTTGGGGCCAACCGGAACACCGGTTACAGTAGCTGCTGCTTTGGCTCATTTTTGAGCCCCTTCTTTGTGTCTTCAACTCCTTGTTGAACACGAGCCACCATCCAACATATAGCAGACTAGTTACAGGCACACAAGGTTGATCATAGCAAACAATAGATCCTAGAATCTGATCAATCATTTGCATTTTGATGGGATAGGATCAATTAATGCATGATTGTAGTGGTCATGGTGATGTACTAATTTGTGCGGTTGACAGAGTTAGCGACACGTTAGTAAGAATAAAGTTACGGTATCAGATTTGCTTTGGAGTATAGCATTCCTCCATGGTAAATATAAAAGACAAACTGCTAAATTTGAGGCTTTAGAAACTCCACAGAATAACCTCTCAGAGATCCAAACAAAAACTACATCATGATGAAATATCAACAAGCAAACGAAACACCCACATATTTCTTAAAAACAAGTACTGAAACTTAATAAGTAAGATAATCACCAAGTATGCGCCATTTTCTGCAGAGATGCTCCAGTAACCCCACGGAGATATTTCCCAGCTCACAGTACCATTCCAGGGCACAAACTCATAGAAAGTTCCTTCAAAATGAATTCCAATCTGTAAACGGAACCAAAACCATTAACATTATAGCTCCAAAGGCCACATTGATCTCCTTTTTTAGGGCAACTCAAAATAGAAATAAATAAGTAGCAAGCAAAACTCAGCAATATACAATTTTAATGCAAGGAAAAACTCCAGTTGTCAGCAATTATAAGCTGGCGATAAGCTTGAGGTCAGTTTTTGAAAGTAGTTGGGAGTTTCTATGACACTTCAAAGGACAAAATCTGTAGATAACAGTTAGTATTGGGAAGAACAATTGCATGAAGAAACGGAAGAACTTCATTTGGAAGTAGGAAGGAGTTCACCAACATGCCTAACAGAAACATCACTAGACAAAAGGGAGTACAGTGATTGAAAACTTAGTTCATAGAGAACACAAAGTAGAGAATGTCAATCATTATAAATTCTGTAGCCTTAACAACAAGAAGACATCTATTAGAGTCAACCTAGAATAAATTTGCCACTGAACAATTAAGAAATTGTCAAATCTTTCTCAACACTTCAATCCTACTTAACCTGACAGTTCATTTTACTAAATACAGATCATAAACACAACTTAATATAATTTAATTAGACTGAAAATTAACTCAGAAGAATCAGAGAGGATTTGGGCCGTTCAAATAGGAAACTCTAAGCGTGTGTATAAGGGGTGTATATGGGGTGACAAGGGTCAGGACAATTAAGTACATAATGACGAGGCCTTTTAGCAGAGAGGATTTGGGCCGTTCAAAGAGCTAAAGAAGTAGAAGTTTAGTTGGGGAGAAGAAGCATCAACGAGCTTTGCAGTAACTAATGACGAGACCTTTTATCTGCACAACTGCACAAAGAACTCGGGTCGAGTTTTCTACAAGAGAAGGGGTCTAACGAGGTGTTGGAGTCCAGTCTGGATTTGGTAACAACATATTTGTGAAATCCAAATCTAATTAAATATTTGATTTGATTAGATTTGGATGTTCATAATTGGTGTTGTGCTACTTTAGATATAATATGATTCTTATTTTAGGAAATCCTATTATGATCTTATTTGAGAGCTTCCTATTTAAGAAATTATATTATGACCTAAAATAGGATTTTCTCATCCTATATATATGGGGTGAGGGTGGAGGCACAAAGCACACAGCACAAAGTAGAAATTCGGAGTGCTCGTCCACAAGAAAATCTAAGAAAAAGTCCGTACTTTGCTCTTAAGACTTCGCCATCCAAGACAGAAAGAAGAAGAAGATCTAATCGAGGAGTCGTCAATTTCGGTTAGAAAAATTGCTACGGGTTGGTGAATTATTTCAATTGTAATATTCTGGTTTTTTTTTTCTCGAGCGTGGTGAGGGGGTTGAACCTATTAGAGCAAAGGGTTCAACATTGTTTTTGTCAATTTTGTAATTTCATCCGAGTTATAGAGATTGAAATTTGTCCAGGTGACGTACGTCACCGCCATATACTTGTCTTCATTTTGTGCTTGGTGTCCATTAGACGAGGGTTGATTTTGATCAGGTGGGTTGGCAAACGCTTCCGCACGTGCCCAACAATTGGTATCAGAGCGAGGTTCGTTCTGGTCTGATACCTAACAATTGGTATAAGAGCTTTGGGGGTTCTGACAACCATGTCAACGGAGCAGATGAACATTCGTATGATCACCCCCACAGGGAAGAACTAGACGATTTGGAAGCCAAGGATGGAAGATCTACTCTGGTGCAAAGACTTGCATGGTCCGTTGGAGGACGACAACGCAAAGCCAACGGACAAAGCTGCTGAAGGCTGGAAACGACTAGATCGGAAGGCTGTTTGATTCATCCGCCAATGGCTGGACGACTCGGTGTTTCACCACGTATCTATGGAGAGTTCGGCAAAAGCATTATGGGAGAAGTTGCATTCATTGTACGAAAGAAAGACAGCTGGCAACATGACGTTTATTCGCCAATTCGTCAACTCGAAGTACACGAAGGGTGCCTCGGTGGCACATCTAACGAGGTTCAGGGTATCATCAATCAGTTGTCTGCGATAAAGACGGTGATTGATGATGAGTTTCAGGCCCTACTGCTCTTGAGTTCTCTGCCGGAAAGCTGGGAGACGTTGATGGTGTCGGTTCCGCGTCTGATGGAGTTGTCACGATGGAGGCAGTTAAAAGTAGCTTGTTGAATGAGGAGGTCCGGCACAAGCAAGTGGAATCGTCGCAGAAGTCCGCTTTGGTGGCTTCCTACGGGAAGGGAAGACCCAAGTTACAGGCGAGGACATGGAAGAGTTCTCGGGATCGTGCAATTGTGGACCGTAAGGAGGACTGCTATCACTGTGACGAAAGGGGTCATATAAAGAGAAACTGCATGAAGCTCAAAGCTGAGAAGGCCATAGGCAAGGACGATCAAGAGGATATCACGGCGTTTGAAAATATCATCATCGCAGCTACCGACGCAGAGGAACCTTGTGACATGTGTCATGATGGCGACTGGATCATAGACACGGAGGCGTCGTATCACGTCACTCCACATAGGAGGATCTTTACGTCATACCGCGACGACAGGTTTGGACGTGTGAAGATGGCAACAAGGGGACGACTGCAGTTGTAGGCATCGGTGATGTACTCATGACGACGGAGTTTGATAAGAAGCTCGTCCTCAGGGGTGTGCAACATGTACCGAGTTTGCGCTACAACTTGGTTTCGGTAGGGACACTGGTAGATGATGGTTGTCGAGTCTATTTAGAAGCAAAAATTGGATGCTTGCGAAGGATTCCCAACAGCTGGCTCCGAGAGATTTGTCTTGTGGCACGTACAGGCTCAAGCCGCTGAATTGTACAGACAGACTATAGATACCGGATAGAGGCTCGAGGGGTGTTCGACAGGAGCTGGATCGTCGAGAACTTGCTGAGGAGGAACTTCTAGATACTTTGAGGGATACAGATGATTTGGTTCGTCGAGACAAAGCGACGGATGGTGATGATTCAAAGATTGAGGGTCATCATTCACACGGATCCAATTGGAGATTGCTCTACGGATCCAGTTTTGGCGACAGGTGGTTTGCCAAAGCTTCATGGAACGACATCGGTTTCAGCAGTTCGAAGCCAGGAAGGAGATCAAAGATTGCAGCAAACTCAATCTGAGGCGGAAGCATCATCGTTCATACAGTTCAGGGGGAGCTGTGGGTCATCAACGGTATGCACAATACGTGATGTTCTGCTCGAGGATGCATGTGTATGGGGAGCTACAAGTTCGGACACGAAGGTGGGCAGGTTCAGGAGTTCGAATCTCGTGAGAACCGCACTGTCCGCTTGGTTGGGCCAGCCAAGGGTGAAGAAGCTCGTCGGAACGTTAACACTTTTTGGTAGAAGATGGAAGTTGGGAACATGCAGTCGAGACTTACGGTGAGGCTGGTCGTCAGGGACTTCGGTCTTGGTCGTGTTATTGATATCGGCAGGATCCAGTGGTGCAGGAGGTGCTACGCATGGCAGCTAGCGTCGACGTGACGGTCGAGGGGCTGGAGTCAAAGAAAGATGCAAAACAGCTCGGAGGATTGGAGATCAGTGGCATGGGGGAGCAGGAACTCTGTCGCGTGACGACATGCATGGAGTCCAGTTAAGGATCCATGAGGTCAATAACCTCTCATCAGACTGGAGGGAGAGATTGTTGGAGTCCAGTCTGGATTTAGTAACAACATATTTGTGGAATCTAAATCTAATTAAATATTTGATTTGATTAGATTTGGATGTTCATAATTGGTATTGTGCTATTTTAGATATAATAGGATTCTTATTTTAGAAAATCATATTATGATCTAAAATAGGATAATTGATGGGCTATTTTAAGTTTAATATGATTCTTATATGAGGTCTTCCTATTTAAGAAATCATATTATGACCTAAAATAGAATTTTCTTATCTTATATATATGGGGTGAGGGTGGAGGCACAAAGCACACAACACAAAGTGGAGATTCGGTATGCTCGTCCACAAGAAAATCTAAGAAAAAGTTCGTAATTTGCTTTTAGGACTTCGCTATCCAAGACAGAAGGAAGAAGATCTAATCTAGGAGTCGTCAACTTCGGTTAGGAAAATTGCTATGGGTTGGTGAATGATCTCAATTGTAATCTTCTGTTTTTCTTCTTGAGTTTGGTGAGGGGGTTGAACCTATTAGGGTAAAAGGTTCAACATTGTTTTTGTCAATCTTGTAATTTTATCTGAGTTATAGAGATTGGGATTTGTCCAGGTGGCGTACATCACCGCCATATACTTGTCTTCATCTTGTGCTTGGTGTCCGTTAGACGGGAGTTGGTTTTGATCAGGTTGGTTGGCAAACGCTTCCGCACGTGCCCAACACGAGGACGTTAAGTATTCAAAAGAGGGCCCTAACCAGAATTACGGAATGACCAGAATTCTGGCCAAGACCCAACTGGAATTTCGGTTGGTGTTCACGTTTTCTAACTTTGTGCTGGAAAAACCGCTATTACGGTTGGGCCAAACCGGAATACAAAGGTTCGTGTTGGCTGATCCTATTTTTGGGTGATTTGAGAAGATTCAGAGGATTTAGTAATTAAATTTTCTGATTATCTTCTAAATGCTTTCCTAGTTTTTTAAAATTTATTACGTTAGCCTTCTTATAAATAGGACTTCGCAGAATAGAATAAATAAATTTAATGAATAAATTTGATATTTGATTTCCTCCATGGGAGTTTTACCTATTCTAATTCTCGTTCTTGATAATTGAGGTGTTAGTCCCCGAATCTTGGATCGTTGGTTCATTGATTGGTGTTTTTGTGTCGTGTCACTAGTAGTCGGTACACATCCTCTAACCATCGTCATTCTTCTGTACCAAAAAGACCGGAGACCGCAACGTGAAGAGCACGGTTGGATGACGTATTGCTCAAGGAGGTCGTTGATCTGCTTCTTGATCCTATCGCTCTTTAGTACTGAATTACGATGCATATCCAGATTGGGCAACAGGGCATTATCAACTATATCTCATAATAAGTCACATTGGTGGTAGTCCCTAGGGCTTGGCAAAACAACTCCCTTTAGTCCTAAGACTCAATCTTTGATGCTTTTCCTCTTCAAGAAACTAAGGTACGTGCCTTTGGAATTTGGAGCATCAGTGTCCTACCTTGACCTGAGCAGGGCAGTGTGTTTCTCCTTTGGTTGTGAAATGCTTGCTAATCACAAAGATATGGAGCTCCTAGGGGTTAGGGCTTGTGGACTCCGGAACACAATTCCTAGGGGCGTTAGGGATCTTGTAGAGTGGAATAATGTATGATTTATTAATGAAGGGTTACATATAATAGGAGAGGCCAACTCTTCTCTCTTTTGTTCCAGGCAATGTGGGACTAAAGTTCACTACTATTATTAATATACTCAACACCCTCCTTCATGCTGGAACATAGATGTCAATCATATCCAGCTTGTTACATAGAAATTGAATCCGATGACCCAAAAGAGACTTTGTGAAGATATCGGCTATCTGATCATCGGTCCTCACATGGTGAAATTTTATCATCCATTTGTGTACTCATCATGGACAAAGTAGATGTCGATTTCAATATGCTTCGTCCTTTCATAAATTATAGGATTGGTAGCAATATGGTTAGCAAACTGATTATTACACCACATACTGCTGTGCTCGATCCTGTTTTTTCTCTCAATTGTTGTAGAAGATGTTTCATATATAACACATCTACTATGCCATGAGTAATGGCTCGATATTCTCCTTCTGAACTCGACAGGGCTATTACGATATCAAGTTTCCGCCAATGAATACCGAGTAGCCAGATGTAGACCGTCGATCTGTCAGATTTGCACCCCAGTCAACATCAGTAAAGCACTCAAGACGAGTGTGTCCATGATACTCCATTCGAATTCCTTAACCTGGATTCTTGACCAGATAGAACAAGACTCTGAGAACTGCCTGCCAGTGTGGAACTCTTGGAGAAGCCATAAATCTACTTGCAACACTAAATGCGAAAGACATGTCCGGACGAGTCATGACTTCCAGGTAGTTGAGTTTTCTAACTACTCGTCGATACTGATCTGGATTGGTCATCATGACCCCCTCGTCTGGAAGTAACTTAGTCCCTGGATCTACAGGTGAGGTTGCTCCCTTAGCTTGCATCATTCCTGCATCATTCAGTATGTCCAGTACATACTTCCTTTGAGAAATTGCAATGTCCCGCTTACCCCGTGTGACCTCAATGCCCAAGAAATAGTTCAATGATTCCATATCATTGGTTTAAAATTGTTCGCCGAGAAACTTCTTGAGACTTGGAATACCCTGGTTGTCGTCTCCCGTGATTACAATATCGTCAATATAGACACCCAGTAGTATCCTTCCAGCTGATGCCTATCGGTAGAATACTGAATGATCTTTCTTTGATTGACACATGCCTAACTGAGTAACAACATGTGTAAATCGACCAAACAACGCACGAGGTGACTGTTTTAGACCATAGAGAGCCTTCCGCAGATGACAAACTTTATCCTCCCTTATAACGAATGCGGGAGGTTGCATTACATATACTTCTTCATCAAGATCCCCGTGGAGGAAAGCGTTCTTAATATCCAGCTGGAATAATGACCAGTCATTGCAAACAACCAAGGCCAAAAATATACGAACAGATGTCATTCTGGCAACTATAGAGGTCTCAAAATAATCCTCATTATATGTCTGATAATATTCTGTCCACCAGACGAGCTTTTAGGCGATCAAGAGAGCCATCTGGTTTTACCTTGATCGTGAATACCTACTTGCAACCTACTGCCTGTTTACCGGATGGTAAATCGACAAGTCCCAAGTATGGTTTTCCTAGAGAGCTTTCATCTCCTCGTTCATAGCAGCACGCCAACCGGGATGTTTGAGACCCTCATCAGCGTTTTTAGGAATCTGAATTCCATCAATAGTAGCCACCAGAGACTGAGTGTGACTTGTAAGTATTTTGTAGTTGTCAACAAACAATGGATGATAATGACATGCACGACAAGGACGAGCTGCAGGCAGAGAAGATGGGGCTGCTGGTGGAATAGGCGAAGACGAATCACTAGAGCCAGAGGAGGATGACTCTGTAGGCATTATTGGCGATGTTGTACGGGTGACATCGGCACAGACTGAGTTGGTGTCTCCGGACCATTGGACCTGGAAACTGGCTCGGTAAGGGAGGGCACCCGTACGGGAGACTGTTGTGTTTGATTAGAAAATATCAAGAAATCTTCTTCTGGATAAACTTGGGGAACCGCATCCGTTATTTGTGGAAGTGGAGGAAATTCGGTTTCAACAAAGGTAACATCTCGAGTAAAAAAAAACCTTTTTAAGACAGGAAAAAATACCGATACTCTTTCTGATCTTTAGGATATTCAAGAAAAATACATTCTATTGCCTTGGGATCTAATTTAGAAAGAGCCGGTCGGGTATCCCGAACATAGCATAAGCAGCCAAAAAATTTGAGAGGCAGAGAAAATGGCTCTCGTCCTGGATATAGCCAAGAAAATGGAGTATTACCATTGAAGACTGACGATGGCATGCGATTAATAAGATAATAAGCGGTAAGAACCGCATCAGACCAAAATCTCTTAGGAGTACGTACATGAAACATGAGAGCACGCGTTGTTTCCAAGAGATGGCGATTTTTGTGCTCGGCCACACCATTTTGTTGTAGTGTGTATGGACAAGAAGTTTGGTAGATGATGCCATTGCGGGCCAAATGACTATTGAGCTCTCGAGATAAATACTCACGATCATTGTTACTCCGAAATTTTTTAATTGGAACACCAAACTATGTTTTTATTTCGGCATAAAAATTGCACCAAATGTGAAATAATTCGGAACAATTTTTCATCGGATAAACAAAAGTGACACGTGAGTAATCATCAACAAATGTAACAAAGTACTGAAAACCCGGTGATGCAATTTTATTATGACTCACGGATAGGAAACCCGGTAATGCTATTTTATTATGACTCACAGATAGGAAATCCGGTGATGCTTAGCTAAATTACACGACTCACAATGAAAGGAAGCATGAATATCTAAAAAAAAGATAATTTTCTGGAGAGCTTGGATAGATGGATGTCCTAACTGATAATGTAACTCGAAAGGATCGAGTTTTACGCTGGCACAGATAACGGAAGAAGGTATGTCAAACAGATACAAGCCTCCAGCCACGTGCTCGTTACTGATAGTCTTCCCAGTTTTCAGATCCTAAAAACACAATTATCAGAAGAAAAAAATGTTACCGAGCAGTGCATTTCACAAGTAATTTGACTAATTGAAATTAAACTGAATGGGTTCCCAGGTGTTAGCAATACAGACAGTTCGGAAGAAAGACTGGCACTTCCACGTCCTCGGACTGTCAGAAAACCTCCATTGGCAACAGTAATGCCAAAAATACAACGGATAGGGACATAATTATGTATCCTACCCGCGTCACTAGTCATGTGAGCAGACACTCCAGAGTTAATTACCTACTGCTTTGGCTTGACTATACATGCTGCTGAGTAACTGACTGTAGATCCAGACGTGGAAGCGTCACCGCGACGTTTAGCCTGAAAATCAAGGAACTCTGTATAGGAATCCAAAGTCAGCTGAACAGATCGGACACCATCACCAAGAGCACCAGTTGTGATATTAGCAGCAGGTGATTTAGTGCATTCCCAGTAAAAATGGCCAAGCTGACCACAATTAAAGTATGTATGTGGTCGTCCTCCATTGCGACTCCCATTACCACGAACCTGTATTGCGGCCACCACGTCATCCACTATGAGTACCACGAATGCCTGTATGAGCAGCCCCAAAAGCAGAACGATCAGCAGGTGTATCACCCGGAGTGGTCTACACGACTTTTGCTGCTCGAAGCACACGATAATGTACTCCATTAAAGATGGAACTTCAGATCCAGCAATGATCTGAGATCGAGCAGAGTCCGCATCAGGACGTAAAGAGGCAAGATACGCCACAACATGAAGTTGTTCACGTTGAGCCCTAGCTTCATTGATATCTGTTGCTAGGGGCAATATACGATCAACCTCATCAGACATAGCCTTAAATGTCTTGAAGTGATCTTTATGAGATTTGTCTTCTTGATTTGCTCTGTATATGTCAACGACGGAGTCATAAATGCGAGACAAATTACGTTTGCCGTCAAACGCCGTTGCTAGGACCGTCCATAATTCCTTAACGGAGTCCGTATTCTGAACCATGTCTTCCACTGATGGTTTCATAGAGTTCATCAACTGTGTAAATAGTCAAATATCATCTATCTCCTATTGCTCAAAGATGGGATCAGTCTTTGCGGAGGGGGGGTTGTCAATCAAATGTTTGGACAACCGCATCCATAGAAGCGTTTTCTCGACCTTTTTACGCCATGTCGAGTATCCTTCTGGTCCATCCAATTTTCGATCGACAAGTTGAATAGAAAAAATCGTTGTAGTATTGCCCATTGGTCCCGCCATTGCGTTCCCAACGCTAGTACCAGTATCACTGGCATACGTACCAGTGCTATCCATCCCTCAGATATCGGTTCCAAGTGTCAAAAAAAATGCCGGTCACAATAATATCCACAGTAGAGATGTGGATCAAACAAGTCAGGACAGAGAGGACACTCTCGAGGTAGATCCTGATGTGAAGATCAAGCAAGGAAACAAAAAATCATGCAAGATAACCATTATGCCTGCTCTTTGTTAGCCTTCCCGAAACCAATCGTTGGAGAGTCAGAGTTTCCAACATGGTTGCTCTGGAGTGTCTAAGTCAATGGCCAACTTTGAGAATCAGAGGTTATTGTAAACAACCACGTTATTTACCCTCGGAGATTTCCAAGTGAATTTAGGGCAGAGTTTCCAACTTGGTTGCTCTATGAATCCCAAAAGATCAATATTGTAATTTTAGGACAGAGTTTCCAACTTGGTTGCTCTGTGAATCCCAAAAAGTAAATATTGGAAAGTCAGAATTTCCAATTTGGTTGCTCTGAAATGTCTATTTTTTTTTGAAACATAGGGTTTGGAGGAGAGTGGGTGGCGGCTAGGGTTAGGGTTTACACTATGTGGAGAGGGGGGGGTGCCGGAGGAGAAGGGGAGTCGCCGGGGGGAGGTCACCAAGGACGCCGGGGGCAGCGGCAGCAGTGGGTATTGGGGGGGGGGGGGCAGCAGTGGAGGGGGGACGATGGGTTAGGGTTAGGTTTTTTTTTTCTTTGTGGAGAGGGGTGGATGGGTTATGACTTTGATACCATGTAGAGTGGAATAATGGATGATTTATTAATGAAGGGGAGTTACATATAAATAGGAGAGGCTAACCCTTCTCTCTTTTGTTCTAGCCAATGTGGGACTAAAGTCCACTACTATTATTATTAATATACTCAACAGATCTAATTAGTTTTGACTCAACCGGATATGAACAAGAATGAGTTGAAAGAACTGGATTTAGCCTATAACTAGCAAATCTGACTCGAGCCAAGAGAAAAGACCCCACACTAACTTCCTTCAAATAAATGAATTGGATCCCATCTTAAATTCTAGGCCTAAGGCTATGTTAAATGGAACCTGGAAGGACCGAGAACTTACAAACTAATGAGAGTTTGAATACTCAACTATAAGAAATAGCCAAACTCCTTTCTTCCTATTGGTAAATCAACTACAACCCCCAAAGTCTCAATCACCTTAAGAAAACTAAGCATACAAGTTTTTCAGCATAGTACTTGCATTAAAATTCTAATCCTAAACGAAATCCCTTATGAATAGAACTACTATGAAACATGACTGAAACACCTAAGTCATTGGATATCAAGAGAATGCTGAACCTTTGAAGTTAACGGGCAAACCGAGTAGCTAAATGCTAGGCTGTGTCATATCTCAATACTTACATCACTACTGTAAATGTGCGACGAAAACACATAGTCTCTTAAGTCACATACCAGTGCTGGACTTTCAAAGTATTCAACCAAACCAGGTAATTTCCACAAGGCACCACCTGCAGTTAAGGAAACTTCCCCTGGTGCACCGTCAAAAACATTACACTGGACCTGCAAGGTACAAAAATGAGTTTTCTTCAAGTGAATGTATTGACTGCATCAGATACATATATCATAGCATCAAATGAATTAACTACATCAGATATATATTAGTTAGAAAAGAGTGAAACTCTGCATGATTGTTTCCACTGAATATATAAAATGACCCATTAATATTTGCAGAGAAATAACAGGCTCATATCCTGTAGGCATGGTAGCAAACAATTGCTTGTGGCCATCATAATGTTGACCACTCGAACACAATACTGGAACATAATGGAATTGATCTTCAAGGTACTTTTTTTATGAGGTACTCTTGTACTCAAGTTGTCATAAATAGATTCCCAAAATTTTAGACTGGGAAAAATTCTTGTATTATTGAACATAATCAAATCCACTAAATAATAAATAGCTTATGTGCAATGTTCAAGAAAATTTGAAATAACAGAAACATCTTATATTAAAAAGATCTACCCCATTATGCATCTGGCCTTGAAAATTTAATCTAACATCATTTTGTGCAGGAGGAGAACCTGGTGGGTGACCCAAGAAGCAGAAGTGACAAATAGATGGTGCACGGGAGCCAGGCAATGAAAGGGAGGGACAGGCGGCGAGGACTGATATGTAGAAGACTGTTGGCTTTAATACTTTGGGTGGTGCTTTTATCTATTGACTTTTGTTTGTCCTCGGGGCTTGTTAAACTTTGACAGGGTATATTTTGTCATTTTGCAACTCTAAAGTTTCATTAAACCACTCTTAATGAAGCAGGGGGTAAGGTTTACCTCTCACCTTATAACACCACCACCAAAGCCTTTATCCCAAATTCTTGGGGATGGCTGTTTGAATCCTCTTCCATTCGACTATGTTAAGGGTCATATCTTCAGTAACGCTAATAAAATGCATTCTTGGGGATGGCTGTTTGAATCCTCTTCTCATTCGATTATGTTAAGGGTCATATCTTCAGTAATGCTAACAAAATGCATGTCCTTTAATACTTCAAACCATGTTCATCTAGGCCCCCCTCTAGTCCTAGCGGCTCCATTAACTACTATGCTATTGCTCTTCCTCACGAGAGCATCTATTGACCTGCATTGCACATGTTTAAACCATCTAGGTTCTCTATCATGTCCTCGATGAGCGCTACCTCTAATGTACCACAAACACACTCATTTTTTATCGTATACTTTCATGTATTGTCACTCATCCATCTTATCATTCTCATTTTCCTTACAATAACTTTTGAAGATACAACTGCAACAACAAAGCATTTATT
Source organism: Iris pallida (assembly GCA_029216955.1). NCBI lineage: Eukaryota > Viridiplantae > Streptophyta > Magnoliopsida > Asparagales > Iridaceae > Iris > Iris pallida. The sequence continues at coordinate 13,990,583 of JANAVB010013397.1, forward strand.
CCAAATTTATTGGGTCGGATGTTTCAAATTATTATTCAATTCGGCTCAATTAAGGGCTATGTCCTCTGTAATACTAACAAAATCCATATCCTTCTTAACACTTCAAACTATGTTCGTTTATGCCTACCTCTAGTTCTAATAGCTCCATTAACTACTATATGATCACTCTTACTTACGGGAGTATCTATTAGTATGCGTCACATATGTCCAAACCATCGAAGTTTATTTTCGTTGGTCTTATCTACCAACTTTTTGAACATGTTTACCAATTGTCCAACATTCTGATTCATACAACATGGTTGGTCTTATAGCTGTAATCTAGAATTTTCCTTTCAACTTCTGATGTGTCTTGTATTCACAAAGTACTCCAGAAGCACTCCTCTATTTCAACCACTATGTTTTAATCTTATGCATGACATTCTTCTAAATCCCTTCATCATAATGAATGGTTTACCCAAAATATATAAAGCTATCACATTTAAATATCTTTTGTCTATCCATATAGACTCCCCCCTTATTTCTCTTTGACTTCGGGTTAAAATTATATTTCATATACTATATTTTTGTTCTACTAGTTCTAAATTCCTTAGATTTTACGGTTTCTCTCCACACTACTATTTTACATGTAACTCTTCTTTACTCTCATCAACTAACATGATACCATCAACAAACATCATACAACATGGAATATCCTCCTAGATATGCGTACTAATTTCATCCGTAACTATCACAAAAAGGAAAGAACACAATGTTGATCCTTGATGTAAGCTAATAGTAACGGGGAATTATTTACTATCTCCTTCAGTTGTTCGCACAGTCGTAGTAACATTATTATACATATCCTTAATAGTCTCAATATAACTATTAGGAACATATTTTTCCTTCAAATCTTACCACATTATCTCCCTATGAACTTTATCATAAGATTTCTCTAAGTCAAAAAAAAAGTCATGTAAATCTCTCTTTTTCTTTCTAAATTTTTCCACTAATCTTCTTGGTAAGTAAATGGCTTCCATAATAGTATATTCTTCTAATCTTTGCTCACTCTCTCTCTCTCTCTCTCTCCTAGTTTTATGGTATGACTCATAAGTTTAATTCCTTAATATTCATTACACTTTGTATGCCTCCCTTGTTCTTATACATGGGTACTATTATACTATTTCTTAATTCATCTGACATCTTTTTAGTCCTTAGAATTTGGTGAATAAATCAGTAAGCCACATGAATCCTTTCTACCTTCAAACCTCAATAGAAATATCATGAGGTCCAACCGTTTCTTCAATTTTTAAAATTTCTTTAATATATCCTTAACTTCAGAAATTCTAACTTTACGACAATAGCAATATAACTTATCATGAGATAACTCCGAATCTAAACTAAGCTTTTCCAAGTTGTTCTCATTAAATAGCTTGTGAAAATAACTCGTTTACCTCTCCTTAATATCAAATTCTCATACTAATACAATTTGGTCCTTACTCCTTATACACTTAATATATTAAATAAGTCCATGGTCTTTCTTTTTCTACTCTTAACAAGCCTAGAAATCTCTTATCTCCCTCAGTAATGCAGGACCATCCATGACCTGAGTCCAAGTTCAATTTAGTTTTATATAGTATTTTTATTTGGGATTTTGGAATTATTTAATTACTGATCATTTTATTAGATTTGAGCTAGGAAAAGGAAAGTTATTTCTTATAGGTTGGACTAATGTCCTAATTTAGCATTAGTAAGACTTTAGGTATGTACATGAACACTTTTTAGTTGGAGAAGAGAATAAGAGAATTTTATTTATTGAATTTTGGTGTTTGATCTAATTTCTTATAAATAGAAGTATAAAATTATGATCAAATCCTAAATTATCCCCATTCATTGCCAATTTCAACTTTGCCATGCACCGGATTCATCGCCACCTTGTGTCCAGGATTGAAGCTTTGATTGCGCCTCACTACTTTTTATTGGTAACTTTCTTATGATCTTCCTTTCAATTGTTAGATTTTATGAACATTATAATTAGTTGTATTAAATAAGACAATTTTAATTGTTCACAAGAAACCTAAAGCTTCTGCAAATACTTAAATTTTTAATTTTTAATTCATACAGGGTTGCAGCCCTTAGTTTCTAACCTCCAATATAAATAATCATAGACCTTAGATTTAGCTTCACTAACCGCTTTCTTAGCTTTCACTTTTGCTAATACCTTTCAAAGTTTCTCACTTATACATTTTTACTAAGCTATATAGGTAATTATGTTTGCCTTAATAAAATTTTGAACTTCCTCGTTCCACCACCATATTTCGAGGTCCAACCATTGCCTTTTAATACTCCTATAATCTCTCTTGCTACTTTCTTGATACAAGTTGTCATATTGTACCACATAACATTATAATCTTCTTTTATGTCTCATTTTCTTTCTTTACCATCTTATCCTTAAAATTAATAAGTTTTCTCTTTTCAACTTCCACCATTTGGTTCTCGTCTCATCTCCACCCTAGCCTCTCTTCCATTTTGTAATACTAAAATCTAAGACCATCAACCTATGTTGAGTAATTAAGCTTTCTTCTTATATAACTTGACTATCTTTATATGGTAGTCTATTAATCTTACTAGTAAAAAAGTAATCTACCTAACTAATATTGGATCCGCTCTTAGGCCATGTTTGGTTCGCGGAATCAGGGCCTTCCTTTCCTGTGTTTGGATGCCAAAGGAAATCAGTAGGAAGAAAATTGATTCCCTAGAGGAAAGAAAATAAGAGGAAAAATAGTTCCCCCCATCCACCTAAGGATTCACTTTCTCCCTCTAAGGATTCATTTTCCCTCCCAATTTCCTTGACTATTCCAAACACCGAAAAGGAAATTGATTGGAATTGCAATTTTCCAAAGGAAAGGAAAGAGCAAAGAATCAATTTCCTTTCCTTTACGCGAACCAAACGAGGCCTTAAACTAACCTTCATACATGCTATCGTAATTGTTGTTCTCCTTTCCAACATGAGCATTTAAGTCACCTCCATTATATGACTTTTCACATTTAGGTACTCCAATCAAACTATCCATATGTTCTTGGGACTAGACAATTTAGTTCCCTTTCCTCATGTGTACAGACGTAGACAAGGTCATCCCTAACACGATACCCGTAACCTCCATACACACTATCATAATCATTGTTCTCATTTCCAATATAACCATTTAAGTCACCTTCTGTATATAACTTTTCAACTCTAAGTATTTCTTGAATCAAACTATCCATATGTTTCTAAAATTATTTTTTTCGTATTTTCATCTAAACCTACATGGGGTGCATATGAACTAATTGCATTAATAACATTTTATGTAAGATTGTAAGTACTGTTTTTACATATGGTAGGAACTGTAACTGAGTTGTATCCTTTAAGTATCTTACTATCCAATACAACCAAAGGCAGTTATGGCACCTCGGTTGAAGTATCCATGCAACATTGATTCTTGAGCAATCATGATTTGTCTTTACTATTTTGGCTAAGGCTGAGCGAGCATGATCAAGCTTGCAACCTATCATTATATAGCATATGTAACATGATCTGATAAGCTAATCCTTATTGACTACCCTTGAAGCCTAGTGAAACATTACTGTTCCCCGCACAGTGTGCAGCACCTGAGGGTGGCTTATATAACAAAAGTCAGATCTACTGCAGAAAGTCCAGTGGGAACCTTATAACTTGAAGGGATTACTAGGAAGCCTGAAAGAAATAAATTGAGTCCTTAGGTAGGATAAGGCTTACCCAGATATTTGTACAAATAAAATCAAAGAAAAATAGGTAGGATCTTGTGCTTCTTGAAACTTCCCTAAATACGAAAAACTTGTACTGATTTTATAAAGAATAATTCAGGCTGTCCTGTTTATAAAAGAGAATAAAAATAGGGTACATGAAATACCTGGTATATCCGATACTACAACACTATAGATGAAAGCAAGACTTGATATGTGGTATGAGAGACATGAATATACCCAAGACTCCAAATGGGACCATGGGCTTTTTACAGATTTCTCGACTTCTAACGACTAAAGCGGCAAATACTAGAAGCTATATGTGAAAGTTAAGTCCATCAGATATGTATGCCAAAGCTTTTGGCAACTCTGTCAGCATTGGAAGTATCACTAGAACTATTGTAAGTTAATTATTCTTGTATACCTCACTTTAGTCCCACATCACCTTAGAGTAAAGGAGGATGTATGACTTGCTTCTATAAATGTACCAAGGATATTCATATCAACAAATAAGTTCTCTCTAAATTTTATGGTGACCTAGAGATAACCCTAACTCTAAAAACATATCTTCTCTCTTTCTTACTGTCAAAACCCTAATCCTAGCCGCTGCCCTCTCTCTCTCTCTCTCTCTCTCTCTCTCTACACCAAAACCCTAATCCTAACCGGTGCTCCCAGCCCCTTCTCACGCCTCTCTGGGGCCTCCCTCCACCCCCCGCCTCTCCCTCCAAGCCCCCTCCTGCTTCCACCTAGTTCCCTTCTCCCACCACCATATATCACCGTTTCAGATCTGGCCCTAGATCTCTCCACCCCTCCCATCTATTCAGATGCCAGTTATGGTTCTTTACAACCTTTTGATCATGTTCCTCCGACAAAGGTTTATCTCTTCTTATTGTTATACACAAGGATAAGAGCTTATGTATTGTTGCTCATCCTATTTCTAACTTTGTTTCTTATCATCGATTGTCTCCATCTATTCATACATTTGTTTCTTCTTTGGATGTCATTACTCTTCCTTCCTCTTTTCATGAAGCTCTTCAACATTGGCATGCAACTATGATTGAGGAACTTAACGCACTACGCTCTAATCAATCAAACTTGGACTTTGGTATCCTTGCCCTCAGGTAAAAAGGCGGTAGGATGTAAGTAGATATTACAGTTAAGCAAAATCTAGATGATTCGGTCGATTGACTCGAAGCCAAATTAGTAGCTAAGGGTTTTACTCAACAATATAAGTTGTATTATGTTGAGACTTTACTTGTGGCTAAGTTGAATTTTGTTCGACTCCTTCTCTCTTTAGCAATTTCCAGGAATTTACATCTTCATTAGTCGAAAGTTAAGAATGTCTTCCTCAACGAGGATCTTTAGGAGATTATTTTTATGCAGTTGCCTTCAGGCTTCGAGCGATCAAAGGATTCTATGGTATATCTCTTGAAGAAATCCTTGTATGGTCTAAAACAGTCACCACGTGCCTACTTTGACAAATTCAGCAATGTCTTGTAGCAGATTGGGTTTCTTCGTATCAACTCATATACGCCCCTATTTACACATAGACGATCCTAGGGCAGTCATTTTACTCGTCTATGTCAATGACATCACCATCACTGGATATAATTCTGTATGTATTTTAAAGAAAAAGAACACTTAGCTTCTCATTTTTCATAAGAAGGACCTTGGACCGCTGAGGTATTTTCTAGGTATTGAAGTATCAATAAGTTCTGGACAATACAGTTTTCTAAGCACAAATACGCATTGGATCTTTTATATAAGATAAATTCCGAGGTTGCAGACCAACAGTCACACATATGGATTCTATGGCCATGCTATCCCAATTTAGCTCTCCATCGAACCCTTCTCTCTCTGACTTGGGACATTTCTAACAAATAATTGGGTAGGAAGTTGATTTATCAGACATTGCTTATATTGTGAGTAAGGTGAGCCGGTATATGCATAATTGTTGGTATATTAGAATGTAAGGGGTTTTATGTAAGATGGAGGGTTGTAAGGCTATATATAGCCGAGAGATTATCAATAAACACATTCATTACTCATAATATTCTACATGGTATCAGAGTCAAAATCCTAGCCGCCACCCCCACTTCCAAACCCTAGCCGACACCACCGCTTCCAAACCCTAGTCGCCACCACCGCTACCGCGCCACCATCGCCGCCGCCGCCACCACCATCGTCGCCGCCGCCGCCGCCGCCGTACCGCTTGCCCGCCACCACTGCCACCTTCACCATCACTGCGAAGCCGGAACTCCCGTGGAGCCCTCAGGAGCCTTCTGCCGCGGTTCCCGACATCTCCTGCGGGTTGTTTCGGACGTTGACATCGAAGGCCTAGATCCGATGGGAGGGAGACATGATCGAGTCTAGGAGAGGACGAAGAGGACGAACGTGAAACGTAGGATGGGTATGAGGTGAACAGAGAAGAGGAGGATCGATGGAGGATATCATCAAGAAGTTGGACTCTGTGGAGGTCGCAACGTTGATGAAGCTGATGAAACTGTCGGCTGGTGAGAGCGCGACACGAACATCGACGAAGTTGGAGCTTTCCTCCATCGATCTGAAGCTTGATGAACCAGCTACCCACCTGAGTTGGTCACGATGGGTGAGAAAAACCCTCGCAGGGAAGAACCTGGAGGGTTTCTTGTCAGGAGAGAAAACAGAGCCGGATGAGGGCTCGGTAGGACGCGACGAGTTAAAGTCTACTCATATGGTGATATACATTTGGCTCCTTAATTCTATAGTCCAGTCGATCGCCGCCACAGTGGATGGCCTTGAGATGGTGAAGGACGTGTAGGAGAAATTGAGGAGGACCTACGATGGTGTGGAAAATAACTTGAGAGTTTTCCAGATAAAGAGGGAGATCGACGATATCGTACAGGGGAAGAAGACGGTGCAGGATTATGCGACGGAGTTGGAGCGTCTATGGTTGGATTACGATCACTCCTCAGATTGGGCAAGCTGCGAGGACCAGAAGAGTAAGGAGAGACATGTATGTCTGCAGGAGAGGACGATAAAGTTTTCTTAAGGGGCTGGACGCAATGTTTGCTCAGAGAACAGCGCTACTTCTAGCCCAACCGAAGATCCCTACACTTGAGGAGGCTATCTCGGCCATGATCCAGGAGGAGACTCATATCAAGATGCAGGCAAGAACATGCGGTCCTCCTGAAGTGAAGTCAGCACTGGCAGCTGCCAATTCAGGCGAGTAGGACCTAAGGGAGAGCCCGGCAGTGCTACAACTGCGAAGAGTTGGGTCATTTGAGGTATGCTTGCACCAAACCATCTAAGGAGGGAGATTCGGGTGGTGAAGTGGATAGTTTGTAGGACGTGGCCGTGGTCATGGGGGTCGAGGAGGTAATCGGGCAAACCTACTAGTAGCAGAAGGCAAGGAGGGAGATGATGGTGCCTATACTGAGGAGAATCAGACACTACTGGGCATGCTGGAGGTACTCAGGAGGAAGCAGAGAGCGTCACGCAATGGAGACAGAAGGAGTGGGATCGACGAGGCATCCACCTTGCTCTTCGCCAGAGGCAACGCTCCCATGTATGCCCATCCATCGGAAGGTACTGACGACTCACTCGCCCGTGCATCTATGTCTTCCCTTAGATCGTCGGACTGGATTGTCGATTCGGGTGCGTCTTGACATGTGATAGGTAATGCTAATGAGTTCTCTTCCTATACTCACCTAGCATCAGCGGACAATATTCAAACAGTCGATGGTACTTTCTAGCCAGTAGTCGGTAAGAGTATTGCCGATTGTACATGTTCAGTAAAATTATCCAATATTTTGCATGCTCCTTTTCTAGTCAGTCTTTTGTCCATTAGCTCCATAACCCTCCAACTAAAATGCATTGTCTCTTTTGATATTCCTAAGGTGATCTTCCAGGAGAAGGAGACGGGACGAAGACTTAGGACTGGCACTTGGCATGATGGACTGTGATACCTAGATCGGGAAGGACTGGGGCATTGGTGTCTGTAGAAGAGAGGGCAGGAATAGAAGGACCGAAGATGAGTGCTGAGGATACATTGATACTCCACCACCAGCGGTTGGGGCACTCCTCTTTTGGGATTTTGAGTAGGTTGTATCCATCTATTTATAAGAAAGCAAATAAGAGAAAAATAGTATGTGATGCATGTGACTTAGGCAACCTTACTACGCTACAATTACTATGAATGGTTACAAGTATTTCATTTCTTTTATTGATTGTTTCTCTCGTGTCACCTGGCTGTATTTGATAAAGAATAAGAGTGATACTTTTGCCTATTTTTGGAACTTTCATAAACATATCTAGACTCAGTACAGAGTAGTGGTGAAGGTATTGAGGTCTGACAATGTGACAGCGTATACCAACAAAGCACTTGAGAAATACCTGTTAGCCCATAGGATACAACATCAGACTATCTGTGCATATACACCAGCACAGAATGAAGTGACAGAAAGGAAGAACAGACACCTTCTGGAGGTGGCAATGAGCATAATGATCGTCATGAATGTCCACGAAGGTACTAGGATGAAAGTCTCCATGTGAGATATTGCAAGGAAATAATAGTAGGATACTCCCGCTGAAGGTATTTGGCTGTGTATGTTTTATGAAGGACAACAGACCGTCTGTTGGGAAACTTGACCCAAGAGCAGTTAAGTGTGTCTTCGTAGGCTATTCGGTGACTAAGAAGGGGTACGCGTGCTGGAGCCCAGTACAGAAGAAGAGGTTTGTGAGCATGGATGTTTACTTCAGGGAGCATGAGCCATACTACCATCAGGAGAGAGTCTCATCCATGGACAACTCACCTGATATTGAGAGTATGAGGCGAGAGAGGGAGATTGGTGAGAGTGTGGTGACCGATTTAGGAGTATGGCATGGAGGAATGGTTGAGGAGGAGCAGGAGCGTGAAGAGGAAAAAGGGAAGGAGATGAGAGGTGTTAGGCCTACGGCTCAGGGGGAATTACTTATCTACAGTAGAAAAGGGAAGCAAACTGCAGGACCAGTACCTATAGTGCCAGTGCCAAGTCCCTTGCTTGCGTCTGTCTCGACTCCTGAGACACCTACACTACCACCACTAGATTCTCCTTCAGGTGATATCATTCTTCCTACTCCCACACCATTATCAGTATGGAGGACCACTCGCAGCAATACAGAAAATCTTCCTGATAGATAAGGTTGGGACCTTGCTCAGTTTGTTTCATATGATAATATCTCTTCTTCTCATGGAGCATTTATTGCGTCTTTGGATAGTATTACTGTACCTAACAATTGACAGGTTGCCAAGAACGATCCAAAGTGGAAAGCGGCGATGCACGAGGAGTTAGGGGCTCTTGAGAAAAGCTACACTTAGGAACTGGTAAAGCTGCCAGAGGGGAAAAAGGGCAGTCGGATGCAAGTAGGTCTTTACTGTAAAACAGAACCCAGATGGACAAGTTGAGCGCTACAAGACTCGATTGGTGGCAAAAAGATACAGTCAGACGTACGTCATTGACTACAACGAGACCTTTGCACCAGTAGCGAAGAAGAGCACCGTCAGGACCTTGATTTCTTTGGCAGCGAATGGTAGATGGAAGCTACACTAACTGGATGTGAAGAATGCGTTTCTTCATGGGGATCTAGTGGAGGAGGTGTACATAGAGATACCATCAGGATTCTGCACCTATAAGACAGTGGGCAAAGTCTACAGGTTGAAGAAGTCCCTCTATGGACTGGAGCAGTCTCCTCGAACATGGTTTGACAGATTCAGGAGGACGGTGATATAGATGGGATACCGGCAGATTAATGCCGATCATACTTTGTTCTTCTGTCGGAATGGAGGCTACATCACCATGCTTGCAGTGTACGTGGACGATATGATTATCACAGGAGATGATGAGGAGGAGATTACCCGACTCAAGGAAAAGCTTGACAAGGAATTCGAGGTGAAGGACGTTGGCCTTCTTCGGTACTTCCTTGGGATTGAGATTGCTCGAGGAGCAGAGGGGATTGTTCTTTCTCAGAGGAAGTATACGCTGGACCTTCTCACAGAGACAGGAATGTTGGGATGCAAACCTGCAGTGATGCCGATCAATCAGAGGTTCAAGCTGGGTGTTGAGGCTAGAAAACCAGTTGATTAGGACAGATACCAGAGCCTGAAGGACAAGTTGATCTATTTGAGTCATACATGTCCTGATATCTTCTTTGCAGTAAGTATAGTGGGCCGCTACATGCATGATCCAAGGAAGGATCATATGGATACAGTATTCCAGATTCTGAGATACTTGAAGGGTGCCTCCTGAAAGGGGCTGATATTCAGGAAGAATGATCATGTGAGCATCGAGGGTTACTGTGACTCTGACTGGATTAGCTGTACTGATGACAGGAGGTCTACCTCGGACTATTGCATATTTGTAGGAGGCAACTTGGTCTCTTAGAGGAGTAAGAAGCAGTCAGTAGTAGCAGATCGACAGCTGAAGCGGAGTACAGAGGTATGGCCTTGGGAGTTGCAGAGCTACTATAGCCGAAGAGTATGCCGGTGGAGCTGAAGCTGGATCAAGGAGCCAAGATGAAGTTGTGGTGTGACAACCAGTCAAGCAACAGTATCGCCAACAATTCAGCGCAGCATGATAGGACCAAACACATCGAGATCGATAGGTTCTTCATCAAGAAGAAGTTGGACAATGAACTACTGAGGCTAGGCGACAATGTAAACCCCCTCGTCCAAATTAGGTATTTTGCATGTATTAATAATTATTTAATTATTTTCGTGGTTTATTATTGGTTGTTTTAGACCTCGGCTTCGCCTAACTAATGCCCCTACTGTCCCCATACCCTAACTGAGACTACCCATGCCCATTTAGCGCCCCCCCCCCCCCCCCCCCCGTATTGATGTACATTTCGTATTATTTTATATAATTTTTCTAGTATTTATAACCATATGAAAACCTATTTTTTGAGTCTATTTAATTATGGACTTTGATCAAACTTGTAATTAATCTCCACCATTAACACCCCCATATATATATATATATATATATATATATATATATATATATATATGCCATTCAACCCTAAACCTAATCATATATCTCTCTTTCTCTCTCTCTCTCCCTCCTCAAGCCACCGACCGCTGGAACCCTCCTTTGGCCGACGGAACCCCTTCTCCATCTCCTTCTCTTCATTTTAAGGTATTCTCCCCCTCCTCCAATCTCCATATTAAATATAAAGTTAAATTGATATATATATATTTTTTAAATTGATATATATATATATATATATATATATATATATATATATATATATATATATATATATATATATATATATATATATATATTTGGAAAAAGGGTAAATTTTATTCCAAAATCAGTCAATACTCATACAACATACAGACATGATGGACGCCCACCCGTCAATCGACCATTTCTTTTACATCAAATTCCAAATTATGAAGGATACCCACTGGAGGGGTGATAAGTCCCTCGAAAATGCGTCGATTCCTCTTCCGCCAAACATGCCAGACAACGGCTGCCAGCCGAATCCTAGCAGTCTTGAACCAGACCATGCCTCGCCCTCTGTAATCTCGAATACCCGTGATGATTGCTCCAATCGACCTACCAGAGATACCTCCACCCAGCATACGGTTTTGCTCAGACCATATGGCCCATGAAACTCTACAGTCAAAAAATAGATGTGTCATCGATTCCTCCTCCAGATCACAGAGTGCACACTTCGGGTTGGGGACCGGGATCCCAAAGGAGATGAGTCTGTCCCTGGTCAGAAGACGACCAAGGAGCAGGCGATACATACATAGCGGCATTTTTTTGGCCAGATCCTTGCACCAAATGAAGTCATAATCACAAATTGGGGGATGGACACTGCGCATAAGGTTGTAGCCACTCTGGAAGGAGAACTCCCCTGCGGTTGTACCTCCAGTCATGCCAGACGAATCCCAGACCCAAGTATCCTCAGGCTGAGAAGAGTCAATCTCAATCCCGCGAATAATCTCACCAAGCCCCACAGTATGTCGGTAGGACTCCGGACTCCAAGCATCATTCCTGATGATGTGCTGACAAGACAGACCTCTGTCGACCTCCCTGTGATCTCGATCGCCCATAATGTCCACCAGAGACTGGTGCTCTATCCAAGGATCCAGCCATAGGCCAGTTCCAGCCCCATCGCATATGATCCTCCTGATAGACGATTGAAGAACAGCTCTGTGTCTCAGAATTTGTTTGAAGGTCACAGAGTGGTTGTCAATGCCACACCTCCAGAAGTTGTCATTCCTCACATATCGAGACTGCATCCACTCCGTCCAGAGGGATCTCCCTTTGATGAACCTCAATGCCAGTTTCAGGGCCGAGGCTTCCCTGATAGCCGACAGAGGACGAAGCCCCACACCTCCCTCCTTCTTTGGCCGACAGAACTGCTCCCAAGAGATCGCATGAAGGCCCCCCTCCATATGAAATCAGCACAGATCTTTCAACTTTCCTGATGGTAGCCATGGGTATCAAAATAGACTACAATCAGAACTGGGCCAGGGCAGAGATAACCGATCGGACTAACTCGATACGCCCCCCAAAAGATAACCCGGCAGCTTGCCAACCTTCAACTCTCCGCTGGGCATACTCCACCAGGCTATAGCAATCCTGGTCACGGGCATAATTGACTGTCAAAGTAACTCCCAGGTATCTCACGGGGAGCTCACTCCTCTCCACGCCTAGTGCATCAGCGCGCTCCTCCTTCCGAAGGCACAGAGAACTGAAACAGACCATGCTCTTCTCTTTGTTCATCTGAAGCCCCGAGTGCGATTCCAGCTCACCCATAATCTCAGATAATGTGTTCATACCCTCTAACGAAGGCTGTATGAACACCAGTAGGTCGTCGACAAAGATGAGATGGGTGACTAGAGGCTCAACTCTCCTGTACAGTGGGACAAACCTCCCAGAATGGACCGCCCTATCCATCAAGCAGGTAAAGTACTCCATGACAAGCGTGAACAGGTAGGGCGACAGGGGGTCACCTTACCGGAGTCCACGGTTGCTTTTGAAGAACCCATGCGGAATACCCTGGATAAGGACCGAGAAGGTGGGAGTCGATATGCATTCCCAAATCAACGCAACCCAGCGATCATCAAACCCCATAGCAGACAGAAGGTGGCATAAGAACTCTCTGTTGACTATGTCATAGGCCTTCTTCAGATCCAGCTTTGCACATGCCTTCTCTCCGCCAGGTTTGTTGAAGCTCCTCACCATCTCATGAGCTAGAAGGCTATGCTCCGCTATAGATCGGCCCTTGATGAACGCCACCTGGTTCGGAGAGACAAGGTCCTGCATGATCCCCTCTATATGCCGGCACATGAGGTGTGTAATTATCTTATAAAGGTAATTACAGTACGTAGTAGGCCTAAAGTCCGCCAGCGAGGTCGCCCCTTCCTTCTTTGGAACCAGAGTCAAGAAAATGTGGTTCAGTTCCTTCAGCAACTTTCCCTCAGCGAAGAACTCCTGTACCGCCTTGAGAACCGGGACCTTCAAAATATTCCAGTGGCGTTTGTACAACCCACTGCTGAATCCATCCGGACCTGGAGCTTTATTGGGGTCTGCTATCTTGATAATGGCCTCCACCTCCTCCATAGTGACAGGGGCAAGCAGGAGGCTATTCCTATATTAAGTCACCAATCTCTTCGTGACTACATCTGGGAACACAGAAATATAGTCAGTCTGAAAGTATAACTCAGAGTAGTACCTGACCGCCTCTCCAGAGATCTTGGACGGCTCCCCAATCAGATTACCCTCGGTATCAAGAAGCTGAGAGATGGTGTTCCGATGTTGTCAGGTGCGAATGACATCATAGAAGAACTTGGTACATCGGTCGCCATTCTTAAGCCAGGAGCATTTAGCGCGCTGAGCCGCACTAATCTCCTGCTGAAGCCGCAGAGTATTGACTTCCCCAATCAGCTCCTTCTCTCTAGCTGCCATATCTCTATTTAACATGTCAGATTGCATGGAATGCTGGATGACCCTAAGCTCCGCCTCCTTGTCTTCAAGAGAGGACTTGGGCAACTTCTTCACCCAAGACTGAAGAGCCTTCTTTGTTTACTTGAGTAGATGCACCATCCGATATTGAGCAGTCCCCACAACCTGATGAGCAACTCCCTCCGTAATAGCCTCAGAGAAACCCTTCGATAGGAACCAGCTGTTGTTGTACCGGAAGGGACGAGACCTCACCATAGAGCGATCAGTGAAACCAATCCTGATGGGGGAGTGGTCACTCGTACCAGCGGCCATACCCTCAGCCGAAGAGTTGGGGAAGCGACGGAACCACTCCCCATTGCCCAGGGCTCTATCTAACTGGCATGCCACCCTGTTGCGGACAACCTTGTTATGCCAAGTCCAGATAAATCCCGAGCGAGACAGTCCCTGGAGCCCAGCCTGAAGGAGACAACTCTAAAAATTAGATAGCACCGAATTAGGAACCGGTCTACCGCCCATTTTCTCCCCTCTGTGTAACAGGGCGTTGAAGTCTCCCATCATGAGAAGAGGCAGATGTGCGGAGTCTGCAACAGTAGCAACCCTGGTAATGTCGCTCCACAAGGTCACCCGCCGCCGCCTGTCATTATGGCCTTAAACCGCGCCCAGTAAGAACCGAAAGCCACCCTTATTAGTGAAAGAGATAGCAATCAGCTGCTCCGTCAGCAAGATCAAATCTCCATCCAAAGACTTGGTGTTCCATCTGACCCAGATCCTAGCCATGTCACAGAGAGCTAAGTTGTGGATTTTGGCCCATAGAGATGGAGTCTGGCGAGTCAGAGTCCGCTCCCCTTTGATCTTGGTCTCCAGCAGGACAGAGATGTCGCACCTCTCTGCGTAACACACCACAAATCTCCCTTCATCTACCCAGCAAACATGTCCCCTCACATTCCAGACGATAACCGCCATTAATTAATAAGGGAGAGATTCCCCTGAATGTCTCTAGGACTAGTACCCAGGGGTGGTACCACATCCGTCTCTGTCATATCCTCCTCCGTCCTTGATGTATGGTCACTCTGGGGCACATCTTGGGTAAGCATCAAGGCCCAAGCCGGATTGTCAACACACAGCGCCTCATCCCTATCCGTGCGTCGTCCCACCTCCCTTTGGGAGCTCTCTCTTAGTGGCCCAACATGTCTCTTCCTACTGTAGAATTTCTCCGCAGATGGTCCGCCTTCTACCCGCTCTGCTCTATCCGACGCCACCATGCCTCTGGTGACCATACTCCTCTGCACCGAGAAGATGACCATCGTTCCACGAACAGGAACCGACTGGGCTGGCTCAGTCACACTCGGATCACTCACTGCCCCCATCGGTCGGTCTTCCTCTTGCATGATATCATCCACTCTGTCCTCCCCAGATAAAGGCTCCGTCGCCCATGAAGAACCTGGCACCTCAGTAGAAAAGGAGGGCGTGGACCTCCCTGGTTGATCCCCTCCTGACGGACATGAACTTCCAGGTGACCGAAGCAAACGCAATGTGAACAGGTTGGTGGAACCCATTCGTACTCCACCTTCTGGGTTAGAACCTCTCTAGAAGGTACTTTGTACTCCAAGAAACTCGGCAATTCCCCGCCAGCCCGAAACTCGACAAATATCCGGGCGTACATCAGTCTCGATCGGAAGGTCGTAGCATCATCAGCCTTGATCGGAGTGCCCACCAAGCTCGCTAGTCGCATCAGTAGGGGAATGCTCCAGAACCGCACAGGGAACTCCGAAAAGCGAATCCAGATAGGGATAGCGTTCAGAACTTCCTTCTCGCATCGCAACTCAGGCGTCCACTCCTTCAGTATGATCAGCCTGCCATCGAACGTCCACGGACCTCCTTGTAGGATCTTGGCGACATCTTCCGCAATCCCAAACTTCACATAATAGAAGCCATTTTCTCTAGCAAACAACTCCACACTGCCTTTAGGCTGCCAGACACGCGCCACATAGCCTCGGATCTGGCCGTAGAATGGCCTGTTTCCCAGGACATATAGAACAAGCGTGTTTTCCCAGAAGGTTGTCACCTTCTCAATCTCCTCTGCTGGAAACGAGGCCCGGAAGCCACTCCCTACCTTCTTCGGCGGAAGAGGTGTGGCTTTTAGGACCCACCGGTTTGCAGATATCCGCCCAGGATCTTCCCGCTGGGTGGGGAGCCACCACCTGTGCCCGGAGAGCGACCCCATGCTTATATGTTCCTGGGCCCTGGCCTTCCAGGTCCACTACTTTACGCTTCCCTTTTTCCGCCGTGGTCGCCTTGGGGCGCCAGTCTACCGATCTCCCAGAAGTCGTCACAGGGCCACGAGACGACGTCCGCAACCCCGATCCCTCGATCGTTCTCCTCTCCGCATAGAAGCGCCTTTTGGGGGGTCTACACGCCCTCCACCTTTTCTCCCGTCTTGGCCCCCCGCCGTCTCGTAATCGTCGTCCAACCGCCTCCCTCCCCCTGGACCCCCTGAGAACTGGGCCTAGATTTCGGTTGAAAATTTGGGTTTCCCAAAAAATCAGGATGTTCAGGAACCCACCGCTCCGCCAATCCCGACGAACCACCCCTGGCACCCGCCAGCGGCCTGCCCCGGACTCTAGGATCCTTCCGGCCACCCCCCGCCTTGCCGCCTGCTAGACCATAGGCGCCGCCCGCCGAAGGACCTGAGCCAGTAGCGGCGATCGCCGCCTGGCCGGCCCCCACCTCCTGGCCGAACGTCTGTCTCCCGGCGCCCGCCTGACCGCCCGCCTGTGCGCCAGCTCCGTCCCGTTCGCCCGCCTGGCCGTCGCCTGCGCCTGACCCGACGTCGCCGCCGCCTGCCTGGTCGCCGCCGCTCGTCGGCCCGCTTCCGCCCCCGACGCTGAGGTCCTACGGAGGGGACCCCCGAGGGCCAGTCCTCGATTCCTCGAAAGAGGGAAAGCCGTGGTCGTCCGAAGCCCTAATCGCCATATATATATATATATATATTTGGAATAAGGATAAATTTTATTTCACGCAAATCGCAGTAAAGGTATTATAATACACTATTCTCACATCTCCCCCTCCCCTGTTAGGGGGCCATTACATATACATCGAATTCTATATTATGAAGAATTCCTACAGGCGGAGTAGCCAGCCCCTCAAAGATACGCCTGTTACGCTCCCCCCAGACATGTCAAAAAGATGCTGCAAGTCGAACTCTAGCAATCTTGGCCCAACCAGAGTCCATGCCTCGGCGATCTCTGATCCAGCTGAGGATCCCCCGTATATCTCTAGCACTGCCAACTCCGTCCATCGATCGCATGCACTGCTCAGACCAAATATGCCAAGTCATCGGGCACTCAAAGAATAGGTGGCCCAAAGATTCGGCCTCACCTAAATAGAGTACGCACTTCGGGTCTGGAATCTGTACCCCAAACCTGAGAAGTCTGTCCCTCGTCATCAACCTGCCTATAAGGAATCTGTATGAGCAAAGCTGCATTTTGCGAGCAATCCCCTTTGCCCATATAAAGTCATACTCCTCGATCCTGTCCTGTGGAGTCCGAACCAGATTGTAACAACTTTTAAAACTGAATATCCCTGACCCTCCATCCGAACCAGGGTCAGCCCATCTCCAAGAGTCAGCAGGCTGGCTAGTATCAATAGTGATCTCACGAATCGCCTCTCCAAATTGGGCAGTAAATGGATACTCATCAGGCCTCCAGATTCCATCCCTGATGATCCGACTACATTTCACCCCCCTGCTCGCCTCTCTGTCCATCTGTGCACCCAAGATCTCCAGAAGGGAACCATTATCCATCCACGGGTCGAGCCAGAGATCAGTGTTCGCCCCATCTTTCATAATCCTGCAAATAGCGGACTGTAGAACTGGTCTGCACCTAAGGATAACCTTAAATGAGACCGAGAAATTGTTATCAATCCTGCATGTCCAGAAGTTCGTCCGTCACAAATATCTGCTAGCCAGCCACTCTGTCCAAAGCGAACCTCCCTTGATGAACTACCACGCCATCCTCACCCCAGATGCCTCCCTAACCGTCCGAAGAGGTCGCAACCCCACTCCTCCTTCCTCCCGGGTCCAGCAGAGTTGTTCCCAAGCAATCGCATGCATACCTCCTCTCCAGATGAAATTAGCACATATGGTCTGTTGAGAATCAATAAGGGACTTTTAGTCCCACATCGGAATTTGTAGTATGTAGAGGAGCTAGACTCCCTATAAGTAGTGAAGTAGTCCATCAATAAAATTACACCAACTATTATTTTCTACATGGTATCAGAGCCATAACTCTCTCTCTCTCCACAAAAAAAAAAATTAACTCTCTCCCCCCCCCCGGAGCAGCAGCCCCCCCCAACCCCCCTCCCGACCCCCCCCCCCCCGGAGTAGCCCTCCGACCCCCCCCCCCGGAACAGCAGCCCCCCCCCAACCCACCCTCCCGACCCCCCCCCCCCCCCCCGCCCCCCCCGGAGCAGCCCCCCGACCGCCCCCGGAGCAACCCCCCCCCGCCCGACCCCCCCTCCCGGAGCAGTACCCCCTACCTCCCTCTCCCACTCTCGACATGGAAACCCTAAACCTAGCCCTAGCAGCCCCATCAAAACCCTAACCCTAACCCTAGCCACCAAAAAAAAAAATAATAAATAAAAATAAATATAAATAGAAATTAGTACCTTCTTTTTAGAAGATCTACTGCAGTTGCCTTCGAGAACCAGTACCTTCTTTTTAGAAGCTCTACTGTTGTTGCCTTCGAGACTCAGTATCTTCTCTTTAGAAGACCTACTGCTACGCATACGAAATCTCTTTAGATTTTTGTCTTGCTTCTGTTACGAAATCTCTTTAGATTTTCGTACACTCAGAATCCTTCTAGGATTTCTGTTGCGGCGTGCTGCATACTTCGCCATGTAAGGAGGCACAACTAAGTTTGGGTTGTCCGAACACGTCATAATGACGCGGTTCTAGTTGGTCGCATACACTCCAACATATCAGTGAGGAAACTAGTTTGTTATTTCCCCCCCGATCTCTATCTCAACTGTCAGAATATACAGTTGACGAAGACGCTACCTGAGATCAGGATTCACAGCAGATTGCTGACTAAGACGAAGACGAAGCAAACGACGACGACTCAGGAAACAACAAAACCTCACTGATTACAGTTGCAGAAACCATGGATTCCATCTATGGGAAGTTGACAGCAGAAGAGATAAAGGCCCTGGTCGAGGATCTCCTGACCAAGAGATTACCGGAGGCAACCTCACGCGTGACCCATACTGATTTGGATCCGTCACCGTATAGAATGGGGAAGTTGGACAAACTGGAGACGAAGCTGGAAGGAACGACCAACTACTTAAAATGGTCGCGGCAGGCGATGCGGACGCTGAAGGGACGTGGCTTGGTTGGCTATGTAGATGGCCACACCAAGGCCCCGGTCGATCACTCCTCGAAGGAGTTTGCTGTATGGGAGATTGTCAACAATGTCGTGGCTGGTTGGTTGACAGCCTCTTTAACCGATCAAGTGTCGGATAATGTTGAAGCAATGGAGGGAGCTGCTGATATCTGGAGAACATTGAAAGATATGTACTCCGGTTCAGGTAACCCAATGCGAGTCTTCCAACTGCAGGATGAACTCGAGCGGGTAGTCCAAGACGATCGTACCATATCTGAGTACGCCGCCTTGTTGAAGAAGTACTGGTCTGATCTTGACCATTATAATCCTCTTGGAATGGAGGATGCTCAGGTTGAACCGTCCTTCGCAAAATATTTCCAGAAATTTCTGGATTATATCTCGTGGCAACGGATGATGAAGTTTTTGAAGGGGCTCAACCCTGCATTTGAGCAACGGAGGAATGTACTTCTTGCGCAACCGAAGCTGCCGACCTTAGAGGATGCCATAGCTGCCATGGCACAAGAAGAAGCACGGTTGAAGCTGATGCCCACCAGGGGCATCTCCCAGGGGGAGCAAGTCGGAGTTGCCACATCTGCTCTTGATGCTTTCAACCAGCCTCCTTCTGCGGGAGGCGTTTGCCACAACTGTGGTGACACAGGGTATTACATCCGCTTTTGCCCAAAACCAGCACGGAGTTCCTCGCGTGGTCGGGGCCGTGGTCGGGGTGGACGACGAGGTGGTCGAGGCAGCTACACTAGTGGAAGGGGCACTTACTCTGGAGGCAATACGGTGAATCTGGCGGATGAAGGCCGGGACAATCAGCTGGCGGACATAACTCCATTTGAGAGAGAAGTTCTTGAGAAACTGTGGGGCTCAAAGATTGGTTCTGGTGACCGACAAGTCAATTCTGAGGTGCCGCCCACCTCAGGAGATTACTGCACTTACTTTTCCCAAACCAGTGACGGTATACCTCCGCGTGCTCTTGCATCTGTCTCTCAGCCAGTCTGGATTATGGACTCTGGGGCATCCCGCCATGTCACGGGGTCCCGAGGTGAGTTCCGGGAATACTCTAACCTAACGCCGCCAGAAAGCATTCAGACTGCTGATGGTACCTCCAGGCCTGTTATGGGTAAAGGCACTATTGATTGCACTCCTTCCATCACTCTATCTAATGTCTTACATGCTCCTTCCTTTCCTGTCAATCTTATATCCATTAGCGCCATTATCCTTGATCTAAACTGTACTGTTTCCTTTGATATTCCTAAGGTAATCTTTCAGGAGAAGGGAACGGGGAGACGACTGGGCACTGGCACATGGCATAAGGGTCTATGGTACTTGGACAGGAACGGTCTGGACAGAGCACTGGCATCATTGGTGGCAGACACAACCAGAAGTCCGAAGTCGAAGTGTCGAAGCCGAGCTACTCCTACACCATCAGCGTGTAGGACATTCTTCCTTTTCTGTTATTAGTCGCATGTTTCCATCCTTATATCAAAAAGCGAATAAAGAGTTGTTAGTTTGTGATGCTTGTGAGTTGGGAAAACATACCAGAAGCTCCTATGTGAGTTCTGGGCATCGATGTACTGCTGCTTTTGATATGATTCATTCAGATGTGTGGGGTCCTTGTCCTACAACCGGTGTTAACGGTTATAGATGGTTTGTCACTTTTATTGACTGCTCTACCCGCGTAACGTGGGTCTACCTACTGAAGAATAAAAGTGACGTTTTTGAAGCATTTCAGAGCTTCCATCAACGCGTAAAGACACAATATAATGCTCGTGTTAAGTGTTTCCGGTCGGATAATGGGACGGAATATACCCATACGAGGTTTGCTGCATATTTATCCTCTCATGGCATACTGCATCAAACCTCTTGTGCATATATACCGGCTCAAAATGGTGTTGCAGAACGAAAGAACAGGCACCTGCTGGAAGTAGCTCGGACGATGATGCTAGTTATGAATGTGCCTAAATACTTGTGCGGGCAGGCTGTCTTGATAGCCTCTTATCTCATCAACAGGATGCCCTCTCAATTGCTGGACTGGAAGACGCCGTTGGAAATGCTCACGGGGACAACTGCATACACCGTTCCTCCGAAAGTATTTGGATGTGTATGCTTTGTCCATGATAACAGACCTGGAGTTAGTAAGCTGGATCCTAGAGCAGTTAAGTGTGTCTTTGTTGGGTACACCGGGACACAGAAGGGGTATGTATGCTGGAGCCCGGTGGAACGGAAGCTGTTTGTAAGCATGGACGTTACATTCAGAGAGGTGGAACCATATTATGGTTCAGATGAGGGCTCCGCGTTTGGAAACACACCTAACACAGCGGGTGTTAGCCGTGAGGGGGAGATAATACGTCCAAGCGTGGTCGTCGGATCGGTACCTTGTCCTGTTGTTGCAAATTGGAAGGAAAGAGGAGAAAGCATCAGTAATACCGATACGGAGGATGAAGAAGACGATACATATATTACGCATGGGGAGAAGCAGACAAGGAAAAAAGAGCTCCAAGTGTACAGAAGACGACAGCAGAGGTCCAGTACTGTGCCGTGCCCTGTGCCAAATGTGCCAAGTCCCTCGTCTACTCCTGCCCCAACTCCTAAAGATGTTACTCCCGTACCGGATCACTCGGATTCGGAAGCGGGTCTCTCCGACTCGGATGGTATGCTTTCCCCACCTCTCATTGCTCCCTTAAGGAGGTCTTCTCGCATTAATGCGGGAAAGGCTCCTATTCGTTATCGAAATTATGAACATGATATCGCCAACTACTTGTCTTATTCTAATATCTCTCCGACTTATCAAGCCTTCCTCACTTCGTTAGACTCCACTTCTTTACCTAAGAATTGGCAGGAAGCAAAGAAGGACCCAAGATGGAAAGCTGCAATGATGGAAGAACTTGGGGCACTAGAGAAAAATAAGACATGGGAGCTGGTGCCATTACCTGAAGGGAAGAAAGCTGTGGGATGCAAGTGGATTTACACAGTGAAGGAGACACCAGAAGGAAAAGTTGAACGATACAAGGCGAGACTGGTTGCAAAAGGCTATACCCAGACATATGGTATCGACTATGATGAGACTTTTGCCCCAGTAGCGAAGATGAGTACCGTAAGAACGCTGGTCTCCATTGCAGCAAACTATGGGTGGAAGCTACACCAGTTAGACGTAAAGAACGCATTTCTTCATGGAGACCTACAAGAAGAAGTATACATGGAGACTCCTCCGGGGTGCTACTCTGTGTCAGATTCAGGTGAAGGAACGTCACATGGAAAAGTGTGCAAACTGAAGAAGTCGCTGTACGGGCTGAAGCAATCTCCTCGAGCCTGGTTTGACAGATTCAGAAAGGCTGTCACTGGCATGGGGTACCATCAGACAAATGCAGATCACACGGTCTTCCTCCAGCATGCAAGAGGCCACATAACTATACTTGCTGTATATGTGGATGATATAGTGATCACAGGTGATGATGCTGATGAGATCACTAAGCTGAAGTCGAAACTCGCTAAGGAGTTTGAGGTGAAGGACTTAGGACAGATGAGATACTTTTTAGGTATCGAGGTGTGTGATGGTGAACAAGGAATTGTTCTCTCACAAAGGAAATATGTACTAGATCTACTGAAGGAGACAAGAATGCTGGGATGCCGAGCAGCAGTCACTCCAATTGACCAGAAGTGCAAGATGGGAGCAGAAGCAGGAGAGCCTGTTGATCACGAAAGGTATCAAAGGCTAGTAGGCAGACTGATTTATCTAGGGCATACTCGCCCTGATATCTCATTTGCAGTAAGCGTTGTAAGCCGCTATATGCATGATCCAAGAACGGGTCATATGGATGCAGTATTTCAGATCCTAAGATATCTGAAAGGGACGCCGGAAAAAGGACTGTGGTTCAAGAAGAATGGATGCACAGATATTGAGGGATACTGTGATGCAGACTGGGCAAGCTGCATAGACGACAGAAGGTCTACCACGGGGTACTGTGTTTTTGTAGGAGGAAACCTGGTTTCATGGAGAAGCAAGAAACAGTCAGTGGTAGCACGGTCGACAGCTGAAGTAGAATACAGAGCAATGGCTCTAGGGGTGTCAGAACTACTATGGGTGAAAGCACTGCTGACAGAGTTGAAGTTGGATAAGGGGACACCGTTGCATCTTCTGAGCGATAGTCAAGCCGCAATAAGTATAGCAAATAATCCGGTTCAGCACGACAGAACGAAGCACATCGAAATCGATCGATTCTTTATCAAGGAGAAGCTGGAGCAAGGGATACTGAAGATTGGCCATGTCCGCTCAGAAGAACAAGTGGAAGACTGTCTGACTAAGGGTCTTAGTTCATTAAGTCTGTCGAAGCTATGTAACAAGATGGGGATGATCAATATCTATCGTCCATCTTGAGGGGAAGTGTTGAGAATCAATATGGGACTTTTAGTCCCACATCGGAATTTGTAGTATGTAGAGGAGCTAGACTCCCTATAAGTAGTGAAGTAGTCCATTAATAAAATTATACCAACTATTATTTTCTACATGGTCTCCACCTTCCTTATGGTAGCTACTGGAATCTGGATCGACTGCAACCAGAACATAGCGATGCCAGAAATAACAGACCTCACCGGCTCAATACGGCCACCAAAAGACAGTCCCGCTGCCTGCCAGCCTTCCACTTTCCTTTGGGCAAAATCCACCAGGCTGTGACAATCCTGATCCCTAGCATAATTGACCGTCAACGGGATCCCCAGATACTTCACCGGTAACTCTCCTTTCTCCACTCCCAGAGCAAGGGCTTGTTCCTCCTTGAGGGTGCACTGAGAGCTGAAATAAACCCTGCTCTTCTCCCTATTCAGCTGAAGACCGGACAACCTCCCAAACTCCTCCATAATATCTGAAAGCGTCGTCAACCCCCTCATAGATGGATGCAAGAATACCAAGAGGTCGTCAGCAAAGATCAAGTGTGACACCACCGGCTTGACCAGCCTGAATAGAGGGGCAATCTTCCTACTATGCACAGCCAGGTCCATCATACAAGTGAAGTACTCCATCACCAAAGTGAACAGGTACGGGGAAAGAGGATCCCCCAGCCGTAGTCCCCTGTTGCTCTTGAAGCACCCATATGGAGTACCCTGTATGAGGACCGAAAATGTGGGAGAGCATATGCACTCCCTCACCCTCGCCACCCATCTCCACCATTAACACCCCCCTATATATATATGTATGCATGCCATTCAACCCTAAACCTAATCATATATCTTTCTCTCTCTCCCTCCTCAAGCCGCCGACCCCCCTCGCTCCGGCCACCCAAGCCGCCGACCGCTGGAACCCTCATTTGGCCGATGGAACCCCTTATCCATCTCCTTCTCTTCATTTTAAGGTATTCTCCCCCTCCTCCAATCTCTATATTAAATATAAAGTTAAATTGATATATTTTTTTTTTTGGAATAAGGGTGAATTTATTCCTCGCATATAGCGGAAAAGGTATTAGAGTACAACATCACAACTTTCCATGCCCCAATAAAACTATTGTGGGGCCATTACAGATACATCGAATTCTATATTATGTAGAATTCCAATAGGGGGTGTAGTCAAGCCCTCAAAGATACGTCTGTTGCGCTCCTTCCAGATGTGCCAAACAGACGCAGCAAGCCGAACTCTGGCTCTTCTAGCCCACCCCGGATCCCGTCCTCTGTGATCTCGGATCCAACTGAGAATGCTCCGAATGTTCCGATCCATCCCCACTCCTCTCAGCTGTGCACACTGCTCAGTCCAAATGTGCCAGGACACCGGGCAATCAAAGAAGAGATGCCCCAAAGATTCATCTTCAGCATTACATAGCACACATTTGGCATCCGGGATCTGCATCCCAAACCGGAGGAGCCTGTCTCTCGTCATCAATCTACCCCGGAGAAGGCGATAAGCACAGAGTTGCATTTTGCGGGCAACGCCCTTGCCCCAGATGAAGTCCACGTCCTCAGAATTGATATATATATCAATTTTACTAATTATCCCAGAATTAACATGATTTATTTAGTAATTGTTTTGATGTGGTTTTTGGTGTAGTTTGGTAACTAGTTTGTTTTGGTCTGGTTGTTTGATAGTGTAGTCAACCTAGTAATTAATAACTAGATAATAACTCAAAGGAATTAGTTAAGTAGAGCCTAATTAGTGTTACCTTAACTTGGTAGGTGTTCGCGACGCGTCTCTCGAGGACGCCGGAGCAGCTTCAATTGACTTACAGTTGGAATTGGAAGGCAAGTATACCTTGCTAAAATTTCTGCATTTACATTTATATATAGTCAGTTTTGTTAGCTAGGAACGCGCGTCTGAGCTTACTCGGGTGCAAATCGACTTTGAGTCGGTATGTCATGTGAGTTCGTGACCTAAGGGTTAGCCGACTTGACCCATATATTTGAAGGTACATGATTATCTTCAGGTCTAGACAAAGATCTGACACGTTTTGTCTAGTTAGCTGAGAGCATTTGAGGACGTGGATTATTGTGGTGACTGGCCATCAGTGCGTATGATCACGTCACGGATAGTTATAGAGGACTAGAGTTAGCTTGGTAGCTTTGAGTCGACTTGCATGTTGTCGTCACAGTTGGACAGTACATTGGGAGGGGAGCATCATCTAGTAAACGTATGGACATCTCACTTTTCTTCCTTATATGGTCCTACACGCTTTCGAGCGGTCTTGGAGATGTCCGGATTCTTTATCCCTATCCATGCATCCTAGCGATGACTCGAGTGCATATCTACATAGTTTGTTAGCTTACCCAGTTATATATTTGTTTATTGTTTTACATTCAGCATGCTATTATGTATACTTGTATGTCCCCTCTGGACCTGACTCTTTCTAGATCCATACGAGCACCTGTATCCTACGGACTACGGAGTTGGAGCTGCTATCAATGAGGATCTAAAGGTTGATCCCCTGGAGTACCCTTGATGCGTCGGAAATTTTCTGCTTAGTTTTGGTGCCTCTATCTAGCTAGCTGGCATCCCATCAGTTTTTCTTTATTGCTTAGAGACTTCTTTTGTTTTATTACATTTTATCTGTGGATTGTTCTCCATATGACTCTGAGTTGCACCTGTGGATTTTTGAAACGTTACTTATATTTCAGTCAGTTCCTTCATTATGATATTATCTGTGGATGAGACTAGATAACCTGCATGTGTTGTTGTATAGCTTGTTTATATTAGAGCGAACTACATCTGGTTAGGCTCCTTATTGGTGCTCTATACTTGTTTGTACAGCTAACATGTATTCGCATACCTAATCCTACGTAGTTCGGGACTGAGGCGTGACACCCATTCCAACCAAGGATCAGGTGGCAGACAGTTTGACCAAGGAACTTAGTTCTGGAGATATGATTAGAGGATGTAACAAGATGGACTTAGTGAATATCTTTCGCCTATCTTGAGGAGTGTTGGTATATTAGAATGAATTAAGGGGCGTTTTATGTAAGATGGAGGATTGTAAGACTATATATAGCCGAGAGATTATCAATAAACGCATTCATTACTGCTAATATTCTACAATAACCCATCTCCAGGCTGTTGAGAGAATTTTTCGCTAAATAAAATAAACTCCTAGATAGGTTCTTTTCTACATACCTTCTTCTATATCGTGCTCATAGCCTTTGCAGATGTTAATTTCTTTGGGTCACTTAGTGGTCGTCTCTCTACGAGGGAGTACGTTGTCTTCTTAGGAGACAATCTAGTTACGTAGCGGAGTAAGAATCAGAATGTAGTTGTCCGTTGTTATGTTAAGGGTTGAACATAGAGTAATGGTGCATGTTGTCTACGAGTTGATTTGGCTCAATTTGCTATTTACATATCTTGGGGTCACCCCTTCTTTGAGTTGCTCTCTACTTTGACAACAAGCTTGCGATTCATATTGCTGAGAATCCGGTCTTTCATAAAAGGGCAAAGCAAATCGAGATAGATTGTCACTTTATTGGAGAGAAAGTGACATAAAAGAAAGTTGCCTTATAACTTGCTCATATATATGTACCAATGCTACTCATGTTTTATCGTATCATTAAAATGAGCTCTCTCTAAATTTCAATTGCCTTCAAAAAAATTAATATGGTTAAAACAATAATGTAGTGGTTCCGATTAGTTATTGCATATTTAATAGTATTTTTAAATGAGCTCCATGCATCCAACTTGATAGCCTATAAGCTAAGACTTCAACTGGTTTGGCTTTAGAATTGGATCCTATAGACTAATCTATCTTGGACTTCCGAATTAAAAACCTAAATGGAGTTGGATGATATAGATATTATCCAATATCCAACAATTCTAGTGATTTAATTTTTTTAGGAATTAGAGTGGCTGTCTTGGGATAAAGCTTAAATGATCTAAAGCATGGAGTGTAGAGAGAGAGAGAGAGAGAGAGAGAGAGAGAGATCTAACTAACAAGCGACTCTTACCTCATATACCAAGAATAAAAAATTTCGAAGATTTTTCACAATTAGCAGTACCAATTATTAAGGTCATCTTTATGTTAACTAAGTGGTTCATATGTTTAGACCTTCAGATCACAAAAGCAATTCACACAACAACAGGAAAATGAAGGAATTCAAGCCAATAAGAAACACAAATTCGGTATGTTGGCAGATCACCAAGGAAAGAGATGAAGGACCTCACCCAAAACCATTTTCTTGGAAAACCTCCACCCCAGTTTTTTTCCAAATATGAAGGAGCATTTTCAAATTCAAAAAGTTCACCACCCCACTCTATCCAACCTGAGAAAATACAAAGATTAATAGGTACGCGTGGTACAACAACATAAGAAAAACAAAGATTTTAGATTAACAGATGGTTGAAAAAAAGAGAGCTTATAAGTATGAGTATGAGAAAAAGTTCATCAGTTTGAAAATAAATTTATTAATTACAGAAAGCCTACCATATCGTTTTCGGTTTTTTTCATTCCCCTCAACCATTATTTATTTTTATTTTTTGCAAAGTTCCCCATGTTTGTCAAGTTTTTTGTTAAACCTTTTGCTTAGATGTACAATTACCCATATTTAATGACCTTCTGTTCAAAAAACAAGTAAAAATTCGGTTGAAATTTTAAAACTAAAAATCATCTCTCCCCCACCTTCAAAGTCACCATCCCCTTACCATCAATTGATGCCGGTGGATACATTAGCAGTGGTTCTGGAAAACGGAGAGGTACTGTTTTGGAAGTGGGGAGACAGGGGTAATGATTGTAGAGGAGGGAAGAGCGGCGGGGTGCGAGGATCTGATGATGTTGTTGGCGACATGTATCTTGCTATCACACAATACTCCAAAAGTAATCTTCCATTTCAACCCTCTTAGTTTAATTCTATGAATAACATCCTTCTCAAGCGCTCTCCATAATGATGAACGGTAGATCCTAAATACCGAATACTATTGCTTCTAGGTATCTCTTGTCCAAAAAACACTACTGGATAGTGGATACAACAGTTCCACTTTCATAGTTTTAGGAAGCAAAATTTGATATTTATCTTCACCGAAGTTCACAATATTGGTATCAAAATCAGTTTCTTATTGTTCTTATAACTATTGGTATCGGTGGTTTTCACACTTTTAGAGTTTTCGGACCGAAGTTTCGGAGTTCTTCATTTACCAAGTCAAAATTAATAATTAAATATTATTAAAAATATATTAAAAAAAATTTCATATATCTAGGCATAATTATGCCTTATTTGTTATTTCGTGTTAGCCATGAATGAAATAATATTAAGATAATAAATGTTGTGGATTAATAAATATACAACTTCAAAAAGTGGAATGGTTATTGTGTGTCGATAAGGTATCTTATTGACACGTAGTATGTAGATCTTCGATACCAAATCATTGTGTCAACATCGTTTTCCACATATTTGTTTCTTTTCCTTGTATTTTTTAATTTTTACTTTTACCTAATTGACCAGGAAAGAGAGTCCTAATGTCGGTACTGGACGATATAGGTGGCGGACGGTATCCAATCCGGACATGGAAAAAAATGATGTGATACAGCAAATACGTGTCGGTATTGGCCGATATGTATCGGTATCAATATCGAACGATAGTACAAACCTTCATCTTCACATCACTTCTGGATTGTCAAAACCTGTTCGGTCATGTTCTAAAAAGGGAATGTGCTTAACTTGGAAAAGAACGTGAAAAGATAAGATACATCCAACCTTGCACTTATGGAAGCAGAATACAAAATGGTATACATAAGCCGACCTTTGTTATGCCTGTGTAGCAGAATGCACAACCTCTAAGGAGGCTCTTCAAGGGTACAGTTAATACTGTCTAACAGATTAGGGACCATGCTGATGGTGAAGAAGGGCTAATGAAGAAAATACTTTTAGTCGACCCTCCAAAAAGACCATGTGAGGAAATTAGAATAAGACCATCCGTAAAAAGATAGCTAACAGAAACATGAAGATCCAAAGAAAGGACGAATGAGGAAGTCAAAACAACCTCCCAAGTGGCCAGGAGAAGGGTTGAGGCCAGCGACAGAGGAGCTGGAGAAGAGAGAGACACCTGAGGTCAGTATCATGGCAAATGGCAAAGGGACATAGCAAAATGATCGGACAAAGAATACAAGAGAGACCGGGTTATGTGGGATTGAACAGAATAATTTATACAGATTTTGCTAGCAGCTTCAGAAACTTGAGAGGTTTAAGGTTTAAGTTCAACCTGTTGTGGGTCTATGACTTCAGGTTAGATTAAGCATAAAAGGCATTAAGAGTTTGGTTAAGCTTAAAAGAGATTAGAGCTATATATTAACACCTGGATTGGAGTGATGGAAGATGTTGAGAAAAAGGTAAACTACTGGTTATTGTGGCATTTAAAGATTGGCGATGGCGACTCTTTTACCGCAGTGGCATTTTAAGATTGGTAACCCAAGAAAAAAAATCGAAGTCTGTACGAAGCTCCTAAAAGAAAGATGTCAGTTACAGAAGAAGTTTGGCCCCATATTCCAGAGTGATAACCGACCATGACCAGCTGTTCGCTGGCAGACCACCAAAAAGATACACTGTCACACTTCAAAAAGAAAATTGTTCTCTATAGCAAAAGTCGAGTGATAACAACAGGAACCCATCAACAGAGGAGGCTCATAAATTGAATGGTAGTGAAAGAAATTTTCTTGAGGCTAGAGATCTGGTATCATGCAAGATAAATTTGAAGTACATAGAGGAATATTGGGTTAGTTGGCCTCACTAGTACCACTATATGAGAATAAACACAAACAGAATTGAACACAAAAACCTTGGTTGGGTGACGGAATATAAGTGGATCGAGCCACAGAGGCGTATTATTCCTTCCATTTATAAAAATGGTGGGAGTTGGGAGCTGTTGATATATGTGTTAAGTGTTATTGGGCTTTAGTCCCACATTGCCTAGAATGATAGGAGAGGAGGCTAGCCTCTCCTATATATATGTAGTCTCTTTTCCAATAATAATCAATCACTTAAAAATCTCAACATGGTATCAGAGCCTAAACTTGCTTAGAATACCGTCAGAGCCACCTTTTCCACACAAACCCTACCCCTAACCTCGCCCTCCCTTCCCCCCCCCCCCCCCACGCCGACGCTGCCGCTGCCACTGCTGCGCCGCTCCCGCTGCCGCTGCAGCCGCCGCTGAGCCGCTGCTACTGCCGTGGGTGCCTCTATGCACACCACTTTTAGGGCTCCTACTGTGTAGGTAAGCCTAAACTTGAGATTTATCTCATCTGTGGCACCTACTGTGTATGTAAGCCTAAACTTGAGATTTATTTCATCTGTGGCACCTACAGTGTAGGGAAGCCTAAAATCGTTCTTGGAGATTTATCTCATTTGAGATTCTCAAGGAGATGCCGATGATGCCTAGATCCGATGAAACCAGACATATTCGGATTTAGCAGAGGACGACGAGGACAAGCGTGAGTCGTGGAGCAAGTGTGACGTGATCGAGAAGAAGCATCGATGGAGGCGATCCTCAAGAAGCTAGATGCTGACGATGTGACGACGTTGATGAAGTTGATAAAGGTGTCGGTGGTGATAGCACGACACGAGCGCCGCCAAAGTTGGAACTACCCTCTATCGATCTGAAGTTGGATGGACCAGCCACCTATCTGAGTTGGTCACGGCGGGTGAGAAGAACCCTTGCAGGAAAGAACCTGGAGGGATTCTTGACGGACGAGAAGACAGAGCCGGAAGAAGGCTCGACAGGACGCGACGAGTGGAAATCCACTCATATGGTGATTTACATCTGGCTTCTCAATTCCTTAGTCCAGTCTATTGCTTCCACAGTAGATGGTATTGAGATAGTGAAAGACGTATGGGAGAAGTTGAGGAGAACCTATGATGGCGTGGGAAACAACCTACGGATCTTCCAGATAAAAGGAGAGATCGATGACACCGTACAAGGGGGGAAGACGGTGCAGGAGTATGCTACGGAGTTGGAGCGTCTCTGGCTGGATTATGATCACTCCTCGAAATGGACAAGCTGCGGGTCCCGAAGTGCAAGGAGAGACATGTGTGTCTGCAGGAGAGGACGATGAAATACCTCAAAGGGCTGACTGCCGCATTTGCACAGAGGACAGCCTTACTCCTCGCCCAACCAGAGATCCCTAGTCTTGAGGAGGCTATCTCAGCCATGATCCAGGAGTAGACGCGGATCAGACTACAGACAGGGACTGGTGGTCCCCCCGAAGCAAAGTCAGCACTAGCAGCTGCTAGCTCGGGCGACACAGGATCCAAGGGAGAGCTCTGGCAACACAATCGACAGTGCTGCAACTGCGGGAAGATGGGTCATCATCGATATGCTTTTACCAAACCACCTAAGGAGGGAGACTCAGGTGGTGGACGAGGACGAGAATATATTGGACGTGGACGTGGTTGAGGAGGCCGACGAAGCGGCCGAGGAGGCTATCGGGCAAACTTGCTGGTGGCAGAAGGGAATGGGGGAGCTGGTGGCACCATTACTGAGGAGGATCAGGCACTGCTGTACCTGCTGGAGAGAAAGCAGAGAGCGTCGACCGAAGGAGACAGGAGGAGCGGAGTAGAAGAGACATCCACCCCATTCTTCGGAGGCAACGCCGCTATGTATGCTCACCCATCAGAAGGTACTGACAAGTCACTCGCTCTTGCATCTATGTCTTCCCTTAAAACGTCAGACTGGATTATCGACTCAGGAGCATCTCGGCATGTGACCGGGAACGCTAGTGAGTTTTCTTCGTACACTCACCTAGCACCAGCAGACACCATTCAGACTGCAGATGGCACTTTCCAACCAGTGGTTGGTAAGGGTACTATTAATTGTACAGGTTCAGTACGATTATCCAATGTGTTACATGCTCCATCCTTTCTAGTCAGTCTCTTGTCTATTAGTTCTATAATTCTCCAACTAAAATGCACTGTTTCTTTTGATATTCCTAAGGTGATCTTCCAGGAGAAAGGGACGGGACGAAGACTTGGGACTGGCACTTGGCATGAGGGACTGTGGTACCTAGATCGGGAAAGACTGGACTCAACATTGATATCTATGACAGAGAAGGCTGGAATGGGAGAGCTGCAGCAGAGGACTGAAGATACTTTGATACTTTATCATAGGAGGATGGGACATTCTTCTTTTGATACTCTAAGTAAGTTGTATCCAGAGATGTATGCAAAATCAAATAAACAGAAATTAGTATGTGATGCATGCGAGTTAGGAAAGCTTACTAGAAGCTCATATGTTGGTACTGGTCATAAGAGTTCTCTTGTTTTTGAGGTAGTACATTCTGATGTTTGGGGTCCATGTGCTACTAACACTATGAATGGATATAAGTACTTTGTCTCCTTTATTGATTGTGCATCTTGTGTCTCCTGGCTGTATTTAATAAAAAATAAGAATGAAGTATTTACTTGCTTTCGGGACTTCCATAAACATGTCCAGACTCAGTACAATGCAGTAGTGAAGGTACTGAGGTCTGACAATGGAACGGAGTACACCAACAGGACACTTGCAGAGTACCTGTCAGCATACGGAATACAGCACCAGACCAGCACAAAATGGAGTAGCATAAAGGAAGAACCGACACCTTCTAGAGAGCGCAAGAAGTATGATGATTGACATGAATGTCCCACAAAATCTATAGGGACATGCAGTATTGACAGCAACTCAACTTATCAACAGGATGCCTTCAAAAGTCCTGGGATGGAAGTCCCCATGCGAAGTATTACAAGGCAATAATAGTGGGATACTCCCACTAAAGGTGTTCGGGTGTGTGTGCTTTGTGAAAGACAACAGACCATCAATTGGAAAAATTGACCCCAGAGCAGTCAAGTGCATCTTCGTGGGCTACTCAGCGACTCAGAAGGGATATGTGTGCTGGAGTCCAGTAGAGAAGAAGATGTTCGTTAGTATGAATGTCCACTTCCGAGAGCATGAGCCATATTACCGCCAGGAGGAAACTTCGTACAACACGCCTAATACTACCAGTATAAGGTGAGAGGGGGAGATGGAGAACTTGGTGGTAACCGATATAGAAGTATGGCATAGAGGCACGGTTGAGGAGAAACATGAAGGTGAAGCAGAACAGGGGGAGGAGATAAAAAGTATCAGGCCTACGACTCAGGGAAAGTTACTTACCTACAGCAGGAGAGAGAAGCAAACTGTAGGACCAGTACCTACAGTGCCAGTGCTAAGTCCCTTACATGCGTCTGTCCCAACTCCTGAGACACCACCATCCTCCTCATCTACACCACCACCCTCCTCAGGTGATACCATCCCTCCTACTTCTCCCATACCACTACCTACACGAAGGACTACTCGCAGTAATGCGAAAAATCCTCCGGACAGATATGGTTGGGACCTTGCTAAGTTTGTTTCTTATGATCATATCTCTTCTTCTTATTGAGCATTTATAGCATCTTTGGATAGTATTACTGTACCTAACAATTGGCAGGTTGCTAAGAACGATCAAAAGTGGAAAGCGGCAATGCATGAGGAGTTAGGAGCTCTTGAGAAGAACCACACTTGGGAGCTGGTGAGATTGCCAGAAGGGAAAAGAGCAGTCGGATACAAATGAGTTTTTACTGTGAAGCAGAACCCAGATGGACAGGTTGAGCGCTATAAAGCTCGACTGGTGGCAAAAGGATACAGTCAGACGTACGGCATCGACTATGACGAGACCTTTGCACCAGTGGTGAAGATGAGTACTGTTAGGACCTTGATTTTTCTGGCAACCAATGGAGGGTGGAAGCTACACCAACTGGACGTGAAGAATGCATTTCTTCATGGAGATCTAGTGGAGGTACATGGAGATACCACCAGGATTCGGTACCAAACAAACAGAAGGCAAGGTCTGCAGACTGAAGATGATGGGATGATGGGATACAAACCAGCTACAACACCGATAGACCAGAAGTTCAAACTGGATGCTGAAGCTGGAGAACTAGTTGACCGGGATAGATATGAGAGATTGGTGGACAATTTGATCTACTTGAGCCACACTCGACCTGATATCAGCTTTGCGGTCAGTGTAGTGAGCTGCTACATGCATGACCCCCGGAAGGGTCATATGGACGCAGTATACCAGATTCTGAGGTACTTGAAGGGATCCTCCGGGAAGGGACTGATCTTCAGAAGAAATAATCATGTAAGCATCGAGGGCTATTGTGATTCTGACTGGACTAGCTGTGTTGATGATAGGAGATCCACATCAGACTACTGCATATTTATAGGAGGCAACTTGGTCTCTTAGAGGAGTAAGAAGCAGTCAGTGGTGGCCAGATCAACAGCTGAAGTAGAGTATAGAGCTATGGCCTTGGGAGTCACAGAACTATTATGGTTGAAGAATATGCTGACGGAGCTAAAGCTGGACCAGGGAGCCAAGATGAAGCTATGGTGTGACAACCAGTCAGCTATTAGTATTGCCAACAATCCAGTGCAGCATGACAGGACCAAGCATATCGAGACTGACAGATTCTTCATCAAAGAAAAGCTGGAGAAAGGAGTACTAGAGCTGGGCTACGTTCCAACTAAAGATCAGGTAGCAGACGGACTGACAAAGGGGCTTAGTTCTATCAGCATGATGAGAGGATGTGACAAGATGGGTTTAGTGAATATCTTTCGCCCATCTTGAGGGGGAGTATTGATATATGTGTTAAGTGTTATTGGGCTTTAGTCCCACATTGCCTAGAATGATAGGAGAGGAGGCCAGCCTCTCCTATATATATGTAGTCTCTATTCCAATAATAATCAATCACTTAAAAATCTCAACATGATCAGTGGGCCGAAAAGACATGCAATGTAGTATGCACAACGTCCCATGCGTAATGTCGTACATCTCAAAAAATATATATATACAACATCTCAACTTTAAAGAAAACACAAAAACAACAAAACTTCAGGTTTATACTTTTACCCTGCGTTCGCGTATGACCCAATTACCCTATGGGCTTAGGGCAACCCTTGTCATTATATATATATATATATATATATATATATATATATATATATATATATATATATATATATATATTCTCCATCTTCAATGAATAAAATCTAGGTTAGACAAACACAATATTAGGAGTTTGTACATGGTGTCAGAGCAACCCTAGATGCAACCCTAGGGTTCCCATATTTTCTACTTTTTTTCTAAATCTGTACATTTCCTACCCACCATCAGACTCTGGCATCGTTGACCCTGAAAAGATTTGCTCATGTCATCGTCCCCATCCTCGCCCTCGCTTGCCACCTGCCCAACTTTCCTCGCCATTGTCAATCCATCCTCTCTCCCTCGACCATGTCGACCCATCCACGTTGTCTCTGCCACAGTCTCACGCACTGTCTCGCCACTTCCGCCCTTAAAGCATCTCGTCGTACACCTCCGATGCCATACACTTCGACAATCTCTGCGATTCTCACTGCCACCATCCATGCCAACACCAATTGCCTCCTCTACTTCTAGATCAATTAGGAAACCCTAGATTGAATTTTTTCTTTTTTTTCGGATTTTATAATTTGCCCCAAGTCAAGCCGACTTGTAGTCGTGCTGTACGGAAGCCAAGCTGTAGTCGAGCCACTGTAAAACAAATTCCAACAAGTTCTTTTTCTATGTGTTTTCTATGATTAGACGCGATGATATCGGCTTGGGCTTTAGGAGATTACTATGCTATGTATGGATCAAGGAGCTTTGTGATTGGGATGAGGGGTTTGATTGTTCTTGTGTCGACTTGGAGGATTGTGATTGGGTTGACGGATTTTGCACTTTGGTGCTCTATGTTTGGACTATTTGGTCTATGCCTTTTGGAGATTTCTTCTACTTTGATTATTGTGTCTACTACTCCTTCCATGGTTTACTACTTGTAAATTTCTAGCACTTCACTATGGCTAGCTCTTCTTCTACCATGGATGCTGCGCTCCTACTCCCTCTTCTACACCTACTGCTACTCCTCCCGTTACTACTAATATAACTACACCAGTGTCTTCTCCTATTCCCTTTTCGATGACTATTCCTCTTCAAGGGGCTACTGGTCATGAGCCCAAGTTCATAATTGGAACTACAATGAAGTTGAATGCGTCCAACTACATTTTATGGGCTCAAGTTTTCACCGTTCCATCATTGCTCGAGTTCTCTCATCTGATGCGCCTTCCTATTGCATTTGGTCCTCACTAGACTTCAACTATTGCTACTCCCGATCCTCCTTCTGTTAACTCTATGACTTACTATGCATTACGTGTTCACAAGCGTGCTCCTATTACGGGCCATGGTCGCGTTCAGACGTTGGACAAGTACCATCAATGGGGGGAGAGAGGGGGGGTTCTACCTCGTCTGCACGTTCATTGTGGACGAATGAACCGCACTTCAAATTTTTGTTCGGCAAAGTTTGGCAAGTTATCTTGGGCACATGACCAGCCTTATGCACTTCATTCTACTCATTCCTGGTTGATTATGAACCACTGACTCCTCGTTATCCTAGTGTTATCCCTTCTGGACGTTCATAGTTCGTAGTATCAACCAATACCGATCCGATACGGTCGATACCGATACGGTTTGGCATGTCCCGGTCCGATACCGACCAATACCCGATGCTGACCGATATCGACATTGGGGGTCTCTTTACCGGTCAATTCAGCAAAAAAAAAATTGAACGAAAAGGACCAATCAACATGAGTGTAAAAGCATAGAAATGTTATAAAAGCTTGTAAAAGGATAAAATTTATCTATCGTATGTAAATCAATCAGTAAGGATGACTATTATTTCATTCAATTTCAAAACTAGTAAGAAACAACACTAAAATATTAAAGTTAAGCATAAATGTATAAAATATATATTTTCTAAAACGTATTTGCTTTCCGATACCAAAAAAATCCGATACTCGGATCCAAAACCTCCAATATTGCCGATACCGTCAATCCCGATACTTATAGGAATTGTCCGATACCGATTCCGATACCGATACTTTGAACCTTCAGTGATTATATCTGCAAAGGAGTGTAAGCTTTTTCTTGCATCCCAAATTGTTCCACCTAACTCCTTTATTGTTGCTCAGGCTTCCTCCTCAAGTACTAGTGCATTCAAGTTGGCCAGTCTCTTCTAAACTATGGTGCTTCTTCGTATGTGACAAATAATCCTTCCCTTTTTTACTTAGACCTTATTCTAGTCATCTACATATATATATATATATATATATATATATATATTGTGGATGGGCAACCCCCTCTCTAGTTACTGGGACCGATAGCGTTAGGCCATCCTCGTTTATTACTCTTGATCATGTTCTCTATGCTTGTTACTTTTTCAGTTAATATGCTGTCGATTACTCGTTTTACACCAGTCTCTTAACTGTTTCATGTCATTTTTCCGTCTTATTGTGTTTTTCAGAATCTTCGCATAAGGGCGCAAAGATGGGGGTGTTAGGCGTAATGATCTGTTGTACTAACTTGAGCAGGTTCCTACTTCCACTTCTTTCTCTTATATTGTAGCTTTATTCAGTTCTTCTATTCACCCATCCAATGGCATCGTCATCTTGGTCACCCTTCTATTTAGAAGTTCAAGAAGCTATTTTCTACGAGGACCTCTTTGTCATTTCTTCAATGAGGCTTGTCAACTTGGCAAGCATCGTTGTGTGTCATTTTCTCCTAGAGTTGAGAAACAAAGCTTCTCTTAGTTCGATATTCATTCTGATATTTGGTGTCCCAGTTGTATTGTTTTTTTCCTGGTTATTGATACTTTATCACTTTTATTGATGACTACTCTCGAGTTACATGGATCTTCATGTTAAAGTCCAGGTCTCAACCTTGTAGTATGTTTCAACTATTTCACTAAGAAATTAAAACTCAATTTGGATACATTGTTAAAATTCTTCGCACTTATAATGCCTTAGAATATATGGGACATGATCTTTCTGCTTATTGTGCTTCTCATGGGATCCTTCACTAAACTTCATGTGCTTATACCTTTCAACAAAACAAAGTTGCTAAACGCAAGAACCGCCATATTCTTGGAATTGCTCACAATCTTATGTCTCATATGTATGTTCCTCATTACTTGTGAAGCGATACAGTTCTTACTGCCTCGTACTTGATCAATTGTATTCCGTCTTCTGTTATGTGTGATCTTATTTCTTACTCTTGTCTTTACCCCGACACACCATTATTCTCTCTTACACCACGTGTCTTTGGTTGCGTTGCTTTAGTCCATAACCGCAGTCCTAATCTCGATAAGCTCCCCTCTCGCGCCACCAAGTATGTCTTCCTTGGGTATTCTTATCTTCAGAAATGATATTGTTCTTTAGATCCTATCACTCATTGGTCCTATGTATCTGCCGACATTACCTTCTTTGAAGATACACCATAATTCTCCATCGACACCACTATATCTCCTTTCTCTACTTCTATATCTTCACCTATTCCTCTTACGACTCCTTCCACATTTATAGCCTTTTTTCCCCCACTACTTCTCCCTCATCAGTCTCTCCATCTTCATCTCCTCCACCACCCACAGCCTCTCCACCTCATCAACCTCTGCAACTGCAGGTTTACACTCGTCGTCCTTAGCCTACGCACTCTACTATGGCTACCTTCGATTCTCTGCTTTCCATCAGAGGTCATGTTCATTCTTTTGACTTTTGGTCTTGACCTTCACATTGCTCTCGGGAAGGGTACACATACTCCGTGTCCTTATCCCGTGGATGCATGTGTCTTTTGCTCACCTTGGTTCCTCTTTTCACAAGATGGTCAATATACTATTTTTATCACTCTGATACTATAGGAGGCACTTGCTATACCTGCCTATAAACAAGCCATGATGGAGGAGATGGATGCCTTATTGTCTCGTACCTGGGACCAGTCTCTTATTGATTGTGATGTTGTCGCTTGTTGATGGATTTTTACTCCTAAGTATTTGTCCGATGGATTTATTAACTGCTACTATATGAGACTTGTGGCTAAGGATTTTACTTAGACTTATGGAATTGACTACTTCGAGACGTTCTCTCCTGTTGCTTGACTTAGGTCTATTCGGATCCTCTTCTCTCTTGCGGATAATCATGATTGACCAAAGTTTCAGTTGGATATTAAGAATGTCTTCTTGTATGGTAATCTTACTAAGGAAGTCTATATGGAGCAATCTCTTGGATTCGTTGCTTAGGAGGAAAATGTAGTTTGCAAACTCAAGAAGGCCATCTATGGAATCGAACTGAGTCATGCTTAGTTTGAAGCCAAGTGGTCTCTGCAGTTGGATTCAGGCGTAGTCACACGTAACACTCAGTCTTTATTGAGAACACCAAGACTTGGATAATTATTCTTATGATATACGTTAATGATATTCTGCTATTAGGATCTAACCTTGCAGGTATTGAGGAGACCAAGGTCCATCTTCACAAGCATTTTGTTACTAAAGCCTAGGTAAACCAAGATACTTTCTTGGGAATGAAATAGCAGGAGTTCTGAAGGAATAGTTCTCTCCCACCGAAAATTTGTTACACAACTGTTACAGGACACTGGTCTACACGGTTCTAAACCAATAGATATTCCTACGGAACCCAATCTGAACCTGTGGCCCAAAAATGACTACGACTCGTCCAGTCATCTCCTTTGTTGTAGGCTTGATTAGTCAGTTCATAGAACATCCCAAACCGTGTTACTGGGATGCCGCTCTTAGAATCTAAAGATAAGTGAAGGAATCTTCGAGGAAAGGACTTTTATACAAACACCATGACCATATCAAGATTGAGTCCTACTATGCTGACTATGTTGGGTCGAAGAGTGACATGCATTCTCCACTTATGGATATTGTACCTATGCTGCCAGGGGCAGATTTACATAGAGTCTATGCCCCCCACCACCATTTAAAAAAAAATGTTAATTACTATCGATTTTTTTTTTGCAATTTTAGCATATAGATTAGTTTGACCCTCTGTTGCACAAAGAATAAGTTGGCTCTAGTGGTAGCACTTTGGGTTTTTAAATGAAAGACATGCGTTCGAATTTTTGCTTCCTCTTATATATATATATATATATATATATATATATATATTTTTTTTTTTTTTTTTTTTTTTTTTTTTTTTTTTGCTTCCTCTTATATATATATATATATATATATATATATATATATATATATATATATATATATATATATATATATATATATTAACATGACAACTTTTTCTAATATGTAGTACCACGGCCTCCCCAAGATTTTAGTCATGGCTCCGCCCCTGCTAAGGGTAGTCTAGTCACTTGGTGTAGCAAGAAACAAACAATTGTGGCTAGATCTAGTACAGAAACAAGAGTACAAAGTGATGGCTCATACAGTATGTGAGATAGTGTAGCTCAAGTAACTATTGGTCGAACATGGTGTTCAGTATACCAATCCTCTTCCTATGCACCGTAACACCCAAGCAACCATCTTTATAGCCAACAACCCAATCTTCCATGAAAGTATTAAGTACATTGATGTGGACTGCCATTTCATTCGTGATGTTTGTGATTGATAATTTGGTCTTCACTCCATTTACTCGGTCCAAAGACCAGATTGTTAATCTTTTCACCAACCTCTTTTTATGTCTCTTGTTTTCTATTTCTTTGTAGTAAGTTGGGTATGATTTTTATATATGCTCTAGCTTGAGGGGGAGTGTTAGCGTATGACCCAATAGCCTTATGGGCTTTAGGGCAACACTTGTCATTGAATATATATTCTCCATCTTCAACGAATGAAATCTAGGTTGCACAAACACAATATTGGAAGTTTGTACACCCTGAATTACTCATCTCAAAATAAAATTAACAAGATCTATAATTGGAAGTACCTAAGCTGGTCATTATGGTCCGTGTGTTCTAAGATGGAACATCACATTTCTCAACAACTTGACAACTTGATTTACATAGCTGATCTCATTATTAAATAATTGTTACGTAGCATGTGATAAGGTCATGACTTGTGTCTACCTGTGAACTATGGATGTTTAAAAACTGATTATTCTTCTTGTAAGCATTTTCTATATAGTCTACTTAAGTGTAGTCATTTTAGATACAGCGACTATAGTCAATCTTACTTGGCTATGTCCACATAGATCAACATGGCTTTCCATGTAGTTTCCAATGATTGGATATGTGCTCCAACCCTATGGGTGAAATTCATTCCAAAACCTATATGTGCCAAAAGTGCTAGTAAGCACATAGTATGTGGCTATATGCAATGTCTGTCTGTGTGCACCAATGTTTGTTTGTACATATACGTGCTCCATGCCAAACAAGTGCAACAAATGCTTTCATGGATATATTATATGTTGAATACCTGTTGACAAACCACTTGCCATGCATATTTGCCAATGAGGTTCAAA
The DNA here is from genome assembly GCA_029216955.1 of Iris pallida. Lineage (NCBI taxonomy): Eukaryota > Viridiplantae > Streptophyta > Magnoliopsida > Asparagales > Iridaceae > Iris > Iris pallida. The sequence goes on from JANAVB010013397.1 coordinate 14,032,426, forward strand.
TACAGGAATAGCTGCAGGCCAGCCTCCTGTTGACTTTTGCTTAGACTTCACGTCACCCCAGCCATATACTGGATGTGTTCGGTATTCCCACCGTGCAGTCTTTACAGTTTGCACATGCTTTGACCTATCGTTGAATCAAAATATGTTGAGAAGAGATCACTCAAATACAAGTGAAAGATAGTAATGCAGTGACCTTTTTTGCAAGTACACATGACAAGTGAACATTTAGGACGATGGATAATTTTAATTTCGATAAAATTTCTGAAACAGAACCAGGCTTAACTACTATAACCATAAAATTAAACTCTTTTTCCGTCTTTCTCAGAAACCCGTGTGGCTTTAGAGAGGAAAGTTAATAAACTTTTTCATCTTCATCTAAATCCCATATAACAGTCTTGGTGAAAATGCCCCGATTATAGGTGAAATTGTATAAAGTCATATGTAAATCTCTCTCTTTGTTCTTAAGAAATTAGACATTCTACAAGAAAGCCTGGTGCACTTCTCAAGATCCACAAATTTAAATCCTTCTATTGACAATGAGCATGAATACAAACTCACCATTTAGAGGGAGGTTATGCCAATCAATTTCACCGAAATTATCCTAAAACACTAAAGAAAAGACTAATAAATAGAATGGTGAAGCTGTAAAGTTTTTGTGTAACTTATAGAAGGAAATGCAAAGATATACGAGCAAACGAGAATTTTATCATAACAATATTCTCTTGTTCTTTTCTATATCAACAGAATGTAAACATACATAAAGTTATTCTCTTTTTCTTATTCGGACACGAGATTATTGTGGTGGTCATTTCTTCTTCGAACCCGTGATTCTTGGGGAATAGTTTCTGTGTTTATTCCCAACATATGCTTCCTAGACATTGTATTTTTAGAATTTTGGACACAATAATGATAGATGATTTACTATATGAACTAGCATTGAAAGTGTTCAAATTTCGTCATCTAAAGTAACCTGATGCTAAATAGTAGTATCAGTTTTTTTCACTGTTGTAAAAATCCGACTATTCCCCGACTAGTCCGTAGTCGTCCTTCGCCGACTCGATTAGGAGGCTAGTCGGCAAAAAAAATAGACTCAAGCAATAATCGAACTTAGACAGCCGACTAGGCGGCTAGACGGGCCTAGTCGAACTAGGCCTTGGTTCCAAAAAAAGGGATAAAAAAGATCAAAATTCGAACCAAAATTCATATCTTTCAAAAACCTAAAAGCAACCGACAGAGAATGTAATGCCCCGCTCCGCGCAGTGCATTACGATGAGTCGCTGACTCAAAGAGTTGCGTTAACCCGATGAAGTATTGATGCAAATCGATGCAAGTGTTAAGTTGGCCCGAGAGAAAGCATTGAGCCGGTTTGAAGATTCTAAGAAATCGAATCGTTGCAATGCACAAGTCCAATTGTATCAAATATTGTTTTTGGTTGGTTTCGTGTGCAGGCTACACTTTTACACTGAATGATAAGAGGTAAGCATTTTGCCTTATTCACAAAAGTATCTGCGAAACCAAAATATTACCTTGCATTGAACTGAGGCAAAGTCAATGGACTTAGCTCCTTCAGAAGAATCCAGACTGAGACTTTCAAAGGCGTGCTCGGAGTCTTGCTCGACCAATGCGATCATCGCTAAGGTGGGTGGCTCCGATGGCTTAGCCTAGACACATAATAATACGGACAATATTGCTAGATCGTTAGGCGATAACCCCCTGCATGCTAATAAGAGAACTCAACGTACATAGCTAAGGGAATAATTTCATCTTGTATGCTTGTGTAGAACATGAAAATGAAATTGAAAATTTACATGAATACTCACACCGTACTCCATGTTCGTACCAAGGCACAACTTACGTTTCAAGTACCTTATGCGCTCAAGTATGCAATGAAACAATGAACACAACTTGAGGCAAGAAACAATGAATAGTTTACTGAATTGAGGCAGGAAGACTATCAAAATAGTCGTTTCGAGCAAAGTAATAGAAACATCAAAAGGCTTCGGAACCGTTGGGTCGCCAAGACAGTTTCCGTAACGGGAGCTGCATAATGAATGAATGAATGAACGAACAAATGAAAGGAAGAACAAATGAAAGAATGAACAAATGAAAGAAAGGAAAGAAGAACTCGAATGATCATAAGCTGGGTGTCCTAGGGATCGTGTCGAGAATAAGTAAATGAAAGAAAGAAAAGAAGAAACGATGATTAGCGATAAGTATGACGGGGACGTGCAACGGGGCTCGCTACCCGTGCTGCACGGATGTCGCCGCTAATCTAGTCGATAATCCATTATGGCTCAGGAAGCTTGGCTCAGAGAGCCGATAAGATAAAGAAATGTAAAGAGAATATGAAATGGTCGCGGACAACTCGTGCACGAGTAAAGAGAAAGAAGGATTCATCGGATAATCAGAAGCTGGGCAACCAGGGATCGTGTCGGCCTAGGAGGAATCACGTCTTACGGGCGACTTGGGTGAGGGCTTGGTCAGCTCAAGTGACGTAATGCCGGTATGCGTAGCCTATCAGGATGTCTCAGCCATCACCGTCTGATAGATACTACGAATAGCACGTTCAGGAAGTCCAAATGGCTTGTAGTACTAGCGACCAATGCATATAGATTAAGTGGGCTCACTGGTGGCAATCCACGTACGAGTCCTTGCATTGAAACAAGTAAACTGAGTAAGCTGAACAACTAAGTAATTAGATGAACATCTGAACAAAACGTGAATACAAGACATCTTGAAAACGAGTATCTCGTCCACCCGAGACAGAAACACGCCCATGAGGCTCGTAATACTTACGCAATCAGTCAATTCATTATGTATAAAATGTTGGCTAACTTGGGTTAGCTTGGACAGGGAAGATCGAACAATAAGTATGGTAAGTTGTGCATGTAAATTCCTATATGATACTTGATATCGGTAACACGAGATAGGTCTTGCAATATGCCATGAAACTGATCCTAAGGCAAGAAAGACAATAAATGATAGATGGTGTACGAAAGTAAATTGAACGTGTTTGGTAATGATAGCGAGCGGACGAGCTAGCCTTCCCACTAGTGCGTGCAATGTACTGATAACCACATAGTCTGCTTGCAGGGTGCGGGAGAACCTCGTCTGGTGCGGAGTCTTCCCTCGAACGCGCTAAGGCGCGGAGCTAACTCCGGAGCCTTGGAGCGTTGCAAAGGAGCTCAAGCACCATATACAGGACATAATGTATCGGAACATCGCCATGTATCATTCCATCTTGTAAGCCGCTTGGCACGTCTTTTATGTTTCGAGAGAGAGAGAGAGCTTGAACAATTTGTAATCTCGGCCTAGCGCCGCTTGTAACACTTCTTGGATATCAATAAAGAGTTTTGGATTTTGCTTTAACTTGTGTTCAATTACTTCTGCCGCAATGGGGACTCTGTGTGACTCTGTGGCCTAGCTTAAATCGACCATTTCTGGACTTGGCCTTGCACGATTGCAACCTAGGCTCGTGCGGCATCACGCCTTAGCGAGGACGATCGCTCCTCCGGGAGCAGAGCGTGACAGAGAATGAGAAGAAGAAAAAAGAAGAGAAGGAAAAGAAGCTTCAGAAAAGGTGCATACCAAGGACATATATTGCGTATATATATTTTTGGGTAATTAAGTTAATACTTTGATGACATATATCATATATTGCCTATATATATTGTTATTTTTTTAATGCATTATATATATATATATATATTATATATATATATATATATATATATATATATATATATATACACTCAAGCCGATTAACCCAGCTAGTCCCCGACTAGTCTTCCGATTAATCCGGTTAGTTCCTAGTCCCCACAAACCGATTAACGGCCGACTAGCAATTTTTACAACCTTGGTTTTTTTAACTTGTAACTATTGGTACGTAAGTTTGTGAATAATCGGAATCGGTATCAGACCCTTCCTATGAGATCGGTATCGACAGTATCGGTGATTTCGGATTGGGGTATTAGATTTTTTGTATCGAAAAACAAATAATTATTAATAAATTATTTTAAAAAATGAATTTTTTTTTTATAGATTTAGGCATAATTTTAGTTTCATGTGTTGTTTCTTGATAGTTTTGGAATTAAATGAAATAATAGTCACCCTTGCCGATTAGTTTACATGCGATAGATAAGTTTCGGTCGGTATCGGATCGAGACATGCCAAATCGTATCGGTATCGGCCGTATCGGATCGGTATCAGGCGATACTGCAACCTATGGAATAAACCGTCAATTTTGTTCTAAAATTCTGTCAATGCCAAGGTTTACAGTGTAAATTATGGTATCAGTTACGGGCTTTTCCTATGAGTATCAATTTCTACAGTTTTGGGAGGTTTCGGATCAGCCATTTCGGTATCTTTGCCGGTTTTGGTATCCGTTTCGGGTATAGGTACTTAAAACCTCAGTCAACACCCATAGTTCTATAGGTTATGGTAAGTAAGAGTAATTAGTAATTGAATCTTACAATTGGAAAGACTGAGTTGTGCCATGGTCTGGTCCCATATATTCTTATTATCCTTGATTTTGGCAGGTAACACATCTTACTAAGTGCTCATCAGTTCAAGGTCGAAGTTCTTGCACATATGGACATTTATGCCGCACTTTTCTGTATAGAATTGGTAAATCTCTATGTGCAAAGGTTATTTTCTCATGAAGAACATATACAACTTGGAACTTAGAAGGAGTTGAACGTGTACTGAATGGATCTTTCATCAATCATATTAGGTACTGATGCAAAAGATCTACTTAAGAAGATTCAAAAAGAAGAGGAAGAGTATATAACTTATAGCAAAAACATTTATATAATGTAATTTCAGTTAGGAAATGTAGATCTTCACAATAAATGAAATACCTTCCATCATCAGTAATGGAACCTTGATGCCAAAGAGGGCTGACCTGGAAACCTTCTAAGACACGACTGCTAAATTCCTGCATGCTTAGGTCCAATTGAAGAACATTAAAACAGCATCAACAAGAAATAATACAGAAAATATCTGACAGATGGGAGGCTTGAACCAAAATCCTATTCTCAATGTTCAAATATGAATATCAGTAAACATGAAAAAATTGTTACGACAAAAGTTGCTGCAATGAAAAATAAAGTAGAAAAAAAAAATTACCACCAAAACCCTAAATATCATTAATTACTAAAGAAGATTGTAGTCTCTCATAATCCAACATCACACTCGAAATCCCAAAATCCTACATCTTTCCTCTCCAAATATTTTATGTTTGCTCAAAAGAAACACTTATATTTATAGCCAAAAACAAACCCTATAGCAAATCCTAATTGAAAATTTCCCAAGAACTTATTTTATTAATAGGAATGAAACAGGAGCAGTATTGGTACATGTTGGTGCTCATGCTCCTTGACATGAAGAGAGCTTGCTCTCAACATGCTTTGTAAAGTTTAGTCCCACATTGAAAAAGCACCATGAGTTATCTCAACATATATATGAGTATTTGTTGGGATATGCACATGGGGTGGTGACCCTAAGGAGGGAACCATGTGGGTGATTTTACTAAGAGAAAAAAGATTAATTCCAACAAGGACGTAAGTTGATTTTTGTTGTGCGGGCTCGGACTCGACACGGACTCCAGGTTGTCTCGTGCATGCACGGGAGTGTTCGGGGGGAAGGCATGGGCTAGCACTCGACTATGTTGATTGTGGGATGATGTAAAACATCAAACTCTATTTTAGAGTATTGGTGTTTTAGTCCCACATCGGATATGAGAGATGGTGAGGTCGCACTCCACTCTATAAATAGAGCCCCCTTGCCTCCTTTCCAAGATGCACCAAAGAAGAGAGTTAAGGAAGTCCGTAAAGTTCAGGAAGCTCGTTCAAGTCACAAATATTGACTGACGAGCGTTCCAGAAGTTCTCTTGAACTTGCTGGTTCCTGAAAGCGGATCGTATAGAGGCGAATCTTGCTTTGAGCAACGGTGTTTTTACACCCCAGCAGATTTAATCCTCCTCTTCTTCTTCTTCTTCTGTTTCTCTGAAACTCGTTCTTCAGGTTTTAAGGCACCTACTGAGTAGGGAGGCCTAACTTTGTTCTTGAGATCTATCTCATTTGTGGCACCTACTGTGTAGGCTTGCTAAACTCCTCATTTGTGGCACCTACTGTGTAGGCTTGCTGAACTCCTGTTTTTCATCTATATCCACGCCTCGGGACCAACAATCTCAAAGCAAGATTAGTACGATGGAAAACATTAATGCTTCACTCCTCCAAACTGACTACTGCAAGTTGGAAAAGTTTGATGGAGAGCATTATCAAGTCTGGAAGAGAAAGGTCTTTCTCACCCTTCAACTCCGAGACGTTGATTACGTGCTCTTTGAAGAGGAACCTACTGTTCCAGATACTGGGTCTGTTGCTGCTATAACTGCGGCTACTAAACTTCAGGCCAAATGGAGAAGGGAGAATAGCATTTGTAGGCTTCTGATCCTAAATGCTATAGAGGATTCCCTGGCAAAATCCTACTTAAAGAAGGATAGTGCCAAAGAAATATGGGAGTCTGTGGAAAAGCTGTACGAGGAAGACAAAAACAGGAGCAAGATATTTTTCGTCGAAAAATATCACAAGTGGCTCTTTGAAGACGAAAAGGCGATGCTTCCTGAAGTGAAGGAGTTTCTGAAACTTCGTCAGAAACTGGACGATGAAAAGATGCCCCTCGTCGACAAGTTTGTCGTTGGAGGGATCGTCTCGAAACTTCCTGCTGGATGGAATACGTTCTATGCAAGAATGCATTGGAAGAAACTCGAGATCAGTCTGGAAGATCTCTTGCAAGAAATCCACGTTGAGGACGAGATACGTTCTCAACAGAAGATGGACGCTTTGTCCAAACAATTGGCCGAGGCCAATCTGGTGCAGACGAGAGACTCCAAGGGGAAGCAGGCGGCTTCTCACCACAAGAAAGACTTCACTAATCTGAAAGTGAAGGGACCGTCTTTCAAACAGAAGAAGCCCAAGTCCAATGTGACTTGTTTTAACTGTGGCAAAAAGGGCCACTACAAGAGTGAATGTAGATCCAAGCCCAAGCAGTCATAGCAATGTGAGCCTAATAAGGTTTCATTCATTACTGACGGTATTGCTATAATTGCTCAGGTCACTTCGGTGGGGGATGACTCTGACTGGTGGGTAGACACTGGTGCCACCTGCCATGTCTGCTCAAGCAAGAAATGGTTCACCACATACCAGCTAACCTCTGAGAAGGTGATGGTGGAGAACCAGGCACAAGCTGAAGTTTAAGGGGTCGGAATGGTGGAGCTGAAGCTGACATCCAGGAAAACTCTGACGCTTCAAGGTGTGAAGCATGTTCCCGTGATTGCCAAGAACCTGATCTCTGGAGGCCTGCTCTACAACGCAGGCCTGAGGATGGACATCAATGCTGGCTAGATGGTGATGTCCCTGAAAGGAATGTACTTCGGAAAAGCTTTCTATACCGAAGGAATGTTTAAACTCCAGCTTGTAACCCAGTCAGAGAACATTAATGCAATTTCCAATTCTGCTTATACTCTTGAGTTGTGGCATAATAGAATAGGACATGTCCATTGTAAAAGGATAAACAAAATGTCTAGTCTAGGACTTATCTCCAAATGTGGGGGAAAGGTGGAAAAATGTGAAGTGTGTGCTCAGACTAACATCACAAGGAAACCCTTTCATCGGGTCAATCGAAGCACAGATCTTCTGGAGTTGGTGTACTCTGATATCTATGACTTCAAACAATTCTCCACGAAGGCCGGGATGAAGTATTTCATAACCTTCATCGATGACTTCTCAAAGTACGCGTTCGTCTACTTGATAAAAACAAAAGACGAAGCATTCGAGAAGTTCAAGGAGTTCAGGGCTGAAGCTGAAAGGCAAACTGGACAACAACTCAAGAGGTTGAGGAATGATCGAGGTGGAGAATATCGATCTCATGATTTCACATCGTTCTGCAAAGAACATGGAATCATCAACGAGACTACTGCTCCGTATTCTCCTCAGTCCAACGGAGTAGCAGAAAGAAAGAACAGAACGTTGACAGAGATGATGAACTCAATGTTGTTAACTGCGGGTCTTCCAAAGTGCTTTTGGGGAGAAACTGCATTGACGGCCACATTCATTCTGAACAGAGTGCCGTATGCAACTTCTGATATTACTCCTCATGAACTCTGGTTCAAAGTTAGACCCAACTTGAATATCATTCGAGTGTGGGGGTGTCTGGCATACGTAAAACTTCCGAATCTAAAGATTCAGAAACTCGGAACAAGGACTACGAAGACGATCTTCTTGGGGTATGCCGAGAAGAGTGACGCTCAAAGATTCCTTGACTTGGAGTCTAACCATGTCATCGAATCTCGTGACGCGGAGTACTTTGAAGACAAGTTTGCAAGGCACAAAAATATTGTTCTCGCGGACATTTCGGAGAATAATGATGGTGCAAAGGAAGCTGAGGTTTCCAACGATGTCGTAGTCCAAGAAGTGTAACGCCCCAGTCCCAAAATACGTAGGACTAGGAACGTAGACATGCCAGCCGTATAATAAATATACGTAAGCTGTAAAATGCAGTAGAACCATGACTAATCTCATCCACACAAATAAATGAATAAAAGATATAATATAATGATAATGAATTGTCTTGATACGATATGTTGGACGGAGACAAATCCACTACAAACAAATAAGAGAAAATACATGAAAAATGAAATGAGTTTGGCGAGCGAAGCGAAGACGACCCAAGCGCAATCATCCTCGAAGAAATGAAGATGGTCACCGCTAGAGCTAGAACACCTGCGAAAGACAAGAGCACACATCTAGAGAGATAACCAGGTCCTCAGAGGGACGTAACAAGACACATAATATTATGCCAACATAACTGAATATAAATTGTTCAAATAAATAAGTCAATTGGATTATAACATGGTCCAATATACACCTATTGAACTAGCGTACCATCCCTCCAACCAAACAAGGACAGGAGATGGTAAACTAATTCACGGTGACGTATCTTTCCATGCTATGAATCCAATATGGTATCCGGACCCCAACAAGGTTCAATACCTTCTCATCGAAGTAGTAAGCCACACCTACAACCAAACAAGGACAAGATGTGACGAACTAATCCGCGACAAGTTATTGTTTCAAGCCACGGTCATATACAAGTACCCAAACCAAAAGTACTCGTACCAAACGGATAAAGGTGCCTAACCGCTCTAAGTGAAATGTAGTTAAGAACAATCCTTCCTACGCATGGACCCTGGCTAAAATGGGATCGGCATGGTCCCCCGTTGGGGCACCAGGGGCCCAATCAATAAGAACATAACGTTCCGCATAACGTCAGTGGCCGTCAGTAATCATGGGTCATCAATCCCTTATCTCCAGCGGAGCTTCCGGGTCACAAGGGAAAGTGCATCGAAGCCCATACGCTAAGGAATTGTCCTTCCCGCCCAATGCCTACTATGTTGTATCCACAACAGAAAATCTCTATAACCGCTAAGTCAAACTAGCATGCAATTCTATTAGCGGTTAATCCTATCGCACGGCTTGTATGTACTGGTGGCCAGCCAATCACGCACGTCCGTGTTCTACATGCGACACACAACTTCGTGGTACGTGTCAAGGCAACACACAAAGGTGGTCCCTTAAATCTAGGTTTAATGTGTAAGAAAACTAATACATAGCAGTAAAAATAAATGAACAGTAAGTTCTAACAGGTTATGCCATGTATTTTAGTTTATTTTGCATAAAAATAATAATAAATAATGCATGAAATATGAGCTAAAATAAATAAACAGTAAATGGCAAGGTGTCTTGCCTGATAGGACGTCTGGTGTGCTGCAATGATCAATGTGGCACGAACTGCGACTTCGGGTAACAACTAAACAAGGTGACCTCTGATGGTGGCACGGACAGTTCATTGGGTCCAGAAGGGTCAAATTAGTTAGGTTCGACATAAGGTAGGCTTGAATTGGCGAGAGAACATGAATAATAGGATTTAGTTATGGACGAAAAGATAGTCGAAGTAAATAATATATATTCAAATTTAGAAAAAAAAATATTTATAATATTCGAAACTAGTTTGAGTCTAAATAATTATTGAAAAAATACTTAAAATCAAGAAAATCATTTGTGGCTAAAGACTTTAAGTTCGTTGAAAATAGAATTGGTAGAAAACTATATTTTTAATAGTAAAAATACTTTTAGATAAATATACGATATTATTATAACTTATCAAATATCACAGAAATCACATATTTTAGGGTAACCTACTTTTATCAAAATACTTTTTAGCACACAAAAATAATTATTAATATTGTAACAACATATCTAGTCTTCGAAATCCAGTTTTTAAAATAATATAGGGCAAGCCTAGTACCATATATTTAACATACTATGAAAATACTAATAAATTTATTTACAAATAACAATAATACTTATAATAAAAATAACGACTAGAATATTGTCAATAATACTAATATTAATAAGGTATACTAACTAATATACAGTTGTCGTAAAGTACACATGCTTACATATAAACAGTTGTCCAAAAATACATCTCAATAAAATATATTTAAATATTTAAATTACAGATGTTCACTATGAAAATACTAAATATAGTAATAATAATAATAATAAATAATTTTGTTAATAAAATATCTAATGGAGCCGAGTGCTACTCTTCTTTAAACCATTAAAATCATCAAACAACCAAGAAACATAATAAATAACTGAACAGAGAGAACAGAGAAGGAATAACAAATTGGGGGGAAAGAGAGACTGTAGAGTGAGCGATTGAAAAAGTCGGAGAGGGAGAGAGAAACGGATAGGAGAGCGGGAGAGAAGCTGAGAGAGTGAGCGAGAGAAGATGATGATGGTGGTGGTGGCTTCCACGGGTAGAGGGGCGGCGCGGCTTGTGTCGGACGGTGGTGTATAGGTAAGTGGCGGTGGCGGTGATTTATTTGCTTTTTGTGTTCTTTTCTTCTTCTTTTTTTCCTCTCTGGGGATGTGGTGGTGTGGCCTGGGGACGGCAGCGTTTGGAGGGGATGGCCGACGGTGGTGGAATCCAGGGTTTTTGTGAAGGATTTTGGGGAAAATTGGGAGGTTATAGTGTACTGTGGCGGCGCCAAGTCTGGGGTGACCTTGGTAGAGGGGTGCTTGTGTCGTGGCTGTGGCGGCGCCGGCGATGGTGCCGGGTCACATTGAGGAGGAGGATGGCAGCGGGGTGGCGGTGCCTTGGTGGCAGTGGTGGTGATTGGTGATGGGTCTCGGTTGTTCGGGTGCGGTGGACGGGTCGGGTAGTGGTATTGACGGGTGGTCGCCAGGGATTTGGGGCTGCGGGTGTTTGGTATGGTAGGCGGCCGTTGGTGGCTGTAGCTGTGGCGGTGGTGTGGGGGTTTTAGTCAGGAACTGGGGACGGTGAAGGTGATGGTCCGGGTGGTGGTCGCATGACGGCAGCGTCGGTGATGGCGGTGGAGGAGTTCTGGGCTGGTGGTGTCCATGGGGAGTGGGGACGGTGGGCGGTGGTTGACTGGGTTAAGTTAGGGATTTGATGATGTCGAGGTGTGTCCGACACGGAGAAGGAGATAATGTACATGTAATATGGAATAAGATATGGACATGGACACGAGGCACTCACTTTGTGGTGGAGGAAATTGTGGAGAATAGAAATTTATGGATGAGTACCTCCTTTTATAGGATGTGGGAGTCCCCAGTTGGATAAGGATTAGGAGTAGTTTAAATCCTTAATAATCAATCAATCCAAATCCAAATCCAATTTAAATATAATTACATTCTATCTTTTAGTTTAAAATCAAATAAGACAAATCAAATTTCAAATATAGATATTAATTTACTATTTAAATCAATCCATAAAATCAAATCAAGATTTAAATTGCCACAATAATTTCAAAATATGTTTTCCAAAAATACTATAATAATAATTTCGAAAATGCATTATTATTTAAAAATAAACTTAATAAAATATTTATAAAATATATATGCATGCACGAAGAATATTATTTATTATTAATAATTGTTTTTACGAAAGACTTTTTATAAATAAAATAAATAAAATAACGGACTTGAAGATGTTGGTATGACAGCTAAAGTAATTATTACATATATTATTTGGAAACTATAAGAATAGAAAAAATATTTTTCTAAAAATATGTACGCTCGCACATATTTGCACTCGTCGAGCAATTACGAAAAACGAAATTTCGCACGCGATGTACAATGCAACTACGCGACGTATAAATATAAATAAAAAAATCAGTATCAAATTTATTTTTAAAAAATATAGTAAAAATTTGGGGATTTTACAAGAAATTGTTGTCGATGAAATAACGTTTGAACCAGAACTCGAAGAGCCGTCAGCCAAGCGAGTGAGGAGACCAAAGGACTTCGGAGATGACTTTGTCACCTATCATGTAGAAGCAGATCCACTTACCTATGATGAGGCGATGAAGACCAGAGATACTATCTTCTGGAAGGAGGCAGTGAATGACGAGTATGACTCTATCACCTCCAATAACACATGGGTGTTAGTAGATCTACCTGAAGGAGCAAAACACATCGGATGTAAATAGATCTTGAAGAAGAAGATGAAGGCAGATGGAACTATTGACAAGTTCAAGGCCAGGCTGGTAGCCAAGGGGTTTTCTCAGAAACAGGGGATAGACTACTTGACACATACGCTCCAGTAGCGCGGATGACCACCATCAGAATGTTAATTGCTCTAGCAGCAATACATAAGTTGGTGATACATCAGATGGATGTAAAGACAGCATTCCTGAATGGCGAGCTGACCGAAGAGAAATACATGCAACAGCCAGATGGATTTGTCGTCAAAGATCTTGAAGACAAAGTCTGCAAGTTGGTGAAATCATTGTACGGTTTGAAGCAAGCTCCCAAGATGTGGCATGAGAAGTTTGACAAAGTTATTAGATCAAACGGCTACAGAGTTAGCGAGACGGACAAGTGTGTTTACACGAAGTTCGTTGATGGAAGAGGAGTCATCGTTTGTCTGTACGTGGACGACATGCTAATCCTAGGAACGGATATAGGCAATGTCACGGAGACAAAGAAGTTCCTCTCAACCAAGTTCAGTATGAAGGACTTGGGGGATGCAGATGTCATCTTGGGCATAAAGAACATCCGGACAGACACTGGAGTGGCGCTGTCACAATCTCATTACATTGAGAAGATGCTCACACGCTACGGGTATTAGGATCTTCCAGAGATCGATACGCCATACATGTGTGATCAGAAGCTGAAGCCAAATTCGAGGAAAAGCGTCAGGCAGCTAGGGTATTCTAGCGTTATCGGGAGTTTGATGTACGCAACTACTGCCACAAGGCCTGACATAGCTTTCGCCGTAGGAATGCTGAGTCAGTTCACAAGCAACCCAGGCATTGAGCACTGGAAAGCTGTGAAGCGGGTGATGAGATATCTCAAGAAGACTCAGACATATGCACTGCACTACAACGGGTATCTGACAGTAGTGGAAGGCTTCAGTGATGCTAGTTGGTGTTCAGAGGTGGAGAGCGAGAGATCCACAGGTGGATACATCTTTTCCTTGGGTGGAGCTGCTATATCGTGGAAGTCGAAGAAGCAGACTATACTCTCTCATTCCTCCATGAAATCTGAGTTCTATGCACTAGAAGCTGCAGCAGATGAAGCAGAATGACTTCGGGAGCTAATGTATGATCTTCCAGTAGTTGGAGCTCAGATACCGGCGGTACCGATATACTGTGACAACCAGACGACTACAGCAGTAGCATCAAATGACCTCTTCAACGGGAAGAAGAGAACTATGCGGCTGAAGCACAGAGCAATAAACGATCTCATTAAAAGGGGAACTATTGCTGTAATTGATGTTCGGAGTCAGGAGAACCTGGCAGATCCGTTCACAAAGGGCCTCAAGCGCCAACTGGTCGATGACACAGCAAGAAAAATGGGCTTGAAGGCATTCTGATATTGTATCTGTGTAATCCTACTATAAAGTTTTATGCTATTAGTTCAAAGAGAAATCTACTAGGCATCTAGCTTTTGGTTCAAAGGAGGACCACTGATTGGAAAAATATCAGGTAACAGTGGGTACATAGTCCTGAGGGACATGGAAGGGATACGGACCCATAACCACTGTTGTCTACTATAGTTCTCTGCGGAGAACATGTCCTGTGGAGAGGATGGCTTAAACGTCTTAATGAGTTCTCAGACAGAGTGAATGTCTGTTGTGCTTTACAGGAAGCACGGTAGCGCAGCACTACAAAGGAGCTCATGGACTCCATGCTACAGTGGGGTGACACCACAATGAGGTTCCCAGGTAGGGGTAATGCTTCGACTTAGCAAGCCATGTCACTGCGGCGTAGCACCGCTTATAGGCAGGTAGCCTAATGCTGTATATTATAAATGAAGAGTGGTAGACAGTACTACAAAGATGCCAGTGTCCTCATGTTACAGTGGCATGACACCACGAAGAGGTACCAGGTAGGATAAAGCCTCGGCTTCGCAAGCCATGTCATAGCGGCGTAACACCGCACGGAAGCGCAAGGCTTCATGCTGGGTAGTTTGGCACTACAAAGAGGCTTGTGACCTCATGCTACAGTAGTATGACTCTACGATGAGGTACCCAGTTAGGGATAAAGCCTCGGCTTTAAGCCATGTCATAGCGGCGTAGCACCGCACGGAAGCGCAAGGCTTCATGCCAAGGATTCTTTAAAAGAACACACCTAGAGTGTATGGATAGAGATACAGGCCGTCTCTTGAGGGTAAACTTGTAGACGCCCAAAATACATACACCAAAATCAGGCTGGCACATGGCCTTTAATGTGCACCCAGAAGCACAGATAACTACATTATGTGAGTGGGAAGAATTGCAGCTATGGTGCAGAATTCAAGGCTTAGTCCATTCTTGTATCATACTGTTATTTAACCCATGCGGAAAGATTCAAGTCGTCAGCGATATCTATCCTAATGCAAAATGGACAATTACTGTAGGGAACGCTCAACCCTAGACACATATATATATATGATGAGATATGTGGGGGATTATTGGTGCTCTTGCTCCTTAACATGAAGAGAGCTTGCTCTCAACATGCTTTGTAAAGTTTAGTCCCACATTGGAAAAGCACCTTGAGTTATCTCAACTTATATATGAGTATGTGTTGTTGGGATATGCACATGGGGTGGTGACCCTAAGGAGGGAACCATGTGGGTGATTTTACTAAGAGGAAAATGATTAATTCCAACAAGGACGTAAGTTGATTTTTGTTGTGCGGGCTCGGACTCGACACGGACTCCAGGTTGTCTCGTGCATGCACGGGAGTGTTCGGGAGGAAGGCGTGGGCTAGCACTCGACTATGTTGATTGTAGGATGATGTAAAATATCAAACTCTATTTTAGAGAATTGGTGTTTTAGTCCCACATCGGATATGAGAGATGGTGAGGTCTCACTCCACTCTATAAATAGAGCCCCCTTGCCTCCTTTCCAAGATGCACCAAAGAAGAGAGTTAAGGGAGTCCGTAAAGTTCAGGAAGCCCGTTCAAGTCACAAATATTGACTGACGAGCGTTCCAGAAGTTCTCTTGAACTTGCTGGTTCCTGGAAGCGGATCGTATAGAGGCAAATCTTTCTTTGAGCAACGGTATTTTTACACCCCAGCAGATTTAATCATCCTCTTCTTCTTCTGTTTCTCTGTAACTCGTTCTTCAGGTTTTAAGGCACCTACTGAGTAGAGAGGCCTAACTTTGTTCTTGAGATCTATCTCATTTGTGGCACCTACTGTATAGGCTTGCTAAACTCCTCATTTGTGGCACCTACTGTGTAGGCTTGCTAAACTCCTCATTTGTGGCACCTACTGTGTAGGCTTGCTGAACTCCTGTTTTCTATCTATATCCACGCCTCGGGACTAACAGTACATGTATAGGAGAATCATGACAACCTCCTTTAGTTTAGGCAATGTGGGACTAGTCGAGGCACGATGTCTGCCAGGTGAACTGAGAAGGCACATGTTGTAGGGCAACTTTGTATTCTCTCACCGGCTCTCGAATAAAGTAACAATCTATCTCAATGTACTTGTCCTTCATGAAAGACTAGATTCTAAGTAATATGAATCACAACCTTGTTGTTACAGTAGAGAGCAATTCGATAAAAAAGGTGACTCCAAGAGCTAAGTAGCAAAAACTCAGAGATAGCATGTTATCACGGACTGTGTTTTTGCCTACATGTCATTCCGTGCGGTGCACGAAATTCCTCCTCGTAGACCCATACAAGCCTTCTCCAAACGCTTAGATCGCTAATGCGAGAATGAGAAAAATGTAGAGCATAAGAGATATAATAGAATATTGAAAACTTCATTATACTAGAGACATTTTACAACTACATGGGTGGTGAGGAATAAATGAGCCTCCCACTTATTTATAGGACCTCAAAGGATTTACATGGAGCTTCTGGAAACATAATATTCGAAGGATTATTCTAGGTCCTAGGTATATATAAGGAAGACTCTAGAACATCTAGAAAGCTATAGAGACTTCATGAATCTTCAAGAAGGCTCCACCACATTCTGGAGGATTCAGGAAGCATCCACCAAAATCCCGGTCCGTGAAGGGTTATACAGATCCGTCTCGGTTGGACGAAAAATCTTGTGCGTGACATTCTCCCCTACATGTTTTGTTGACACCCTTGTCGAAGGGTGCACCGAGCCTCGGAATTTCTTTCACTCTATTAGACATAGTCATTGCGCGTTGTTCCTTCTTCGTGCTTCTCATGCGGCCCTTTCTAGACTTGTCCAACTTCTTCTTAAGATTGGAAACAAACTGGTTTGTCGCATCAACATTCACCATGGTCTGTGCCATCCTCAGCACAGAAAGAGGCTCGAGCGGGCTATCAGGTCGTAGATCCACCTTATTTTGTGGGTGCACATAGTTCTCCACACTTCCGCATATGCGAGTCCTAGTGCAATTCTGTCGACCCGAACGTCCACCGCGATCATTAAGCGACTCCTTGCATGAGCTACTCTACTTTATCACCTCTGCCTCCACGTAGACCACGACATGCTTCTCCTTACTCGTGCCCAGCTTGGTAGTACGATCCACCTCCTTCAAGAAAGTGACTCATCGGAATACTCCTCTGCAACGCCCTTGGTCTCACTCGGAAGATCTTCCTCCTCGAAGTCCTTCTTCATCTCGAGCACCGCTAAGTAGGCCTTCTCCCATTTGCTATCCTTCTTGAGCTGAATGGCGGAAATAGCCTTCCTCTTTGATTGCTCACCTCGTACAATTTTCACCATGCATGATGAGCCTTCCTCTATAAAGCTGATGACGACTCCCAAGCATCAAAACCGCCTTCATCGCGATTAGAAAATCCATACCAAGTATCATATTGAAGTCATCCAATAACGTAGCGTATAATTGGCAACACCCGACTAATGTCCCACCTCTACGCGAACTCCCTTGGCTACCCCCTGCATGGGATGCGCCTCCGCATTGATCACCTTCATCTTGTTTGAATCATTTTTAAATGCTAGAACCAAGCGGTGGACCTCCGCGTCCGAGATAAAGTTATGAGTGGCGTCCGTATCAACCAACGTCCGTGTCTCATACCATTGATCGTCATGTCAATGTACATGAGCTCCATGTTCGAAGTTTTCGACACAACAATCTTGGTCTTGACGCCGTTGAGTAAGCGCAACACTCCCATGTGCGCTCCCACTTCGTACTCCTCATCCTCTACCTCCTCGCTTCAAACGACATTGACACGCATGCTCCTTTTCTGGCAATCCCGAGCATAGTTATTTTCCTCACATATGAAGTACGAAACCACTCACTTAGGTTGGGCCTTTTTACGCTTCTGGTGGTCTTTGGCTTCGCATTGGCATCGTTTTCGCTCCACATGTACTTGACGAGCATTTCGGCTGCTGCCACGACGACGTTCAAGTCTTGCACCCTATGTCGTTGCAATTCTTAAGCCGCCTAGGGTTGAAGTGCATCGAGGAAGAAGAACAAACGATCCTTCTCATCCATGCTAGATATCGCGAGCATCAAACGTATGAACTCCGCAATGTACTCTTTGATTGACCCGGTGTGCATGAGTTGTTGCAAGCTCCGTCTCGCTACGAACTCCACGTTCTTCGGGTATAACTGAGACTTGATCACCTTCTTGAGATCATCCCAAGTCTCAATCGAGCACAAACCTTCTATATTTCCATGCACTTTCGGCGTTATCACAACATAGCATCATCAGTAAGATATAGTGAAGCAATGTTTAGCTTCTCGGTCTCATTATTGATGTGCAACGCCTTGAAGTATCGCTCAACGTTCCATAAGAAGTATTCTACTTCCTTGGCATCTCGCACCCTACAGAAGGATTTCGGCTCAGAGATCTTCCTTCTCTGTGCCTCCCTACTCGAAGGTCCACCATTCGCAACGGCTTTTCCAAAATGGAAACTTTGGCCTTGAGTTCATAAACCCTTCTCTATTTCCATGCACCTATGACGTCACAACAACATAGCATCATCGGTAATCTAGAGTGAAGCAATCTCCACCTTCTCGGCCTCATCGTTGATGTGCAACACCGTGGAGTATCGTTCTATGTTCCACAAGAAGTTTCCACTTCTTTGGCATCTTGTACCCTACTGAAGGATTTTAGCTCGGAAATCTTCATTCGCGGTGCCTCCCTACTCGAAGGTCCACCATTCATAACGATATTCTCCAAAATGGCAACTTTGGCCTTGAGTTCTTTGCAACTTCGACCACAGTATTTAGCTCCTTGTAGTCTCGGGCCTTCCCGCCCAAGTGATTAATCTCCGTACGATGTGCCATGAGCTCCTCCTTAATGAATCAGATCTCTTGGAATTGCTCCTGGAGTATTGCCATGGGCGAAGCTATGTCACTCTCCAGCCCATCATGGAACTTCTATAGTCTCGTATTGCTTTGCTCCACGGAGCACATGTCATGTCTATGTCTGTCAAACCTATCTCCAAAATCTCAAAATGTTCTGCAAGATTGAAGGGTATGCTTCGTCATAAGCTCCTTGCTTTTGCCCCCTCTTGTGGGTCATGGTGTGTCCCTCCTTCGACAACAAGCCTCTTCTGGACGTTCTCAGATGTCGACATAGCACCAACGGATCTTCGTTCTGATACCAATTATCACGGACTTAGTTCGTGCGGCACACGAACTTCCTTTTCGAAGACCCGTGTAAGCCTTTCCAAACACTTAGATAGATTGCTAATGCAAGATGAAAAAAATGTGGAGCAAAAGAGAGCGATTGGAATAATGTAAACTTTACTATACTAGAGAGAGTTTACAACTACTTGGGTGGTGAGAAACAAATGAGCCTCCCACTTATTTATAGGACCTCAAAGGACTTACATGAAGCTTCTAGAAATAGAATATTCCAGAGATTATTCTAGGTCCTAGATATTTATAATAAAGACTCTAGAACATTTAGAAAGCTATCGAAACTTCATGAATTTTCAAGAAAGGCACTACCACATTCTAGAAGATTCCGGAAGCTTTCGGCAAAAATCCAGTCCATAGAGGGTTATACAGATCCGTCTCGATGGAGGAAAAATCTTGTGCATGACAACGTGTCATGGCTCTATATTCAGCCTCAGTAGAAAAACGAGGAACTACATTATGCTTCTTACTTTGCCAGGTGACCAAATTGTTTTGCAGCAATACAAAGTATCTACTGGTAGAACAACGATCATCAACCGATCCAGTATAATCAGCATCTGCAAAGGCTGTAAGGAAAAGCGTTAAAGAAAGTATGTAGAGAAGGCCCTGTCTAGTTCCTTTTATGTAGCAAAAACTCTCTCAACACCCTGGAGATAAGAGATGAAACGGTTATGCATATACTGGCTCATAATACTCATATCAGGAGGAATGTCTAGACAAGTAATAGTGAGATAAATCAAATTCCCAACCACTCGTCGGTAACGTCCTGAGTCGGAGAACTTCCTGGGTGAGAGAGAGGAGGGTTTAATGAACAACTAAATCAGGATATCTTTATCATGGAATTTATATGTGTGCCTAATAATCTGCAACCTAGAAATCCTATTTCAAATAGAAAATCTAGTGCATACTTGCGCTGAAAAAGTTATAATCGTCCAGAACTTGGTGATGCTTCAATACGTAAAAAATACCTCTATAATCCAAGGTCCTTTGGATGAAAATGCAATACTTCAATACCTAGAAAATAGCTCAGTAGTCCAAGGTCATTTGTATGAATAAGAAGCTAAGTGTTCTTTCATCTTGGAAATGCCTGCAAAATCATCTCCAATGATGATGATGTCATCTACAGAGACAAGAAAATGGCTGCCTGAGATTGCCATATGTAAATAGGGACATATCTAAATATGAACAAATCCAATTTGCTGCAAGACTTTACTAAATTTGTCAAACCAAGTACGTAGTGACTAATTTACACATAAAATGACCTCTTTAGGAGACGGATCATAGACTGTTGAAATTGATTGATGATTTCATTGATAGTCTTATAGGCTTTATATAGTCTTTACAGTGAATTACAAAATGGAATATTTTGTGGCATATTCTGACATCCCAAATATGTCCTCAGAATATTTCCATACTAAATATGACATATATTCTCATATTAAATATGACATACCAACACTCCCCCTCAAGATGGCGAAAGATATTTACTAAGCTCATCTTGTCACATCCTCTAATCATGCTTACAGAGCTAAGTCCTTTGGTCAGTCCGTCTGCTACCTGATCCTTGGTTGGAACGTGGCCTAGCTCTAGTAGTCTACTAACCAACTTCTCCTTGATGAAGAAACTATCAATCTCGATGTGTTTGGTCCTGTCATGCTATACTGGATTGTTGGCGATACTAATAGCTGACTGGTTGTCACACCACAGCTTCATCTTGGCTCATTGATCCAGCTTCAGCTCCACCAGCATATTTTTCAACCAAAGCAGCTCTGCAACTCCCAAGGTCATAGCTCTGTACTCCGCTTCAGCTGTCGATCTGGCTACCACTGACTGTTTCTTACTCCTCTAATAGACCAAGTTGCCTCCTAAAAATATGCAGTATTCCGAGGTAGACCTCCTGTCATCCGCACAACTAGTTCAGTCAGAATCACAATAGCCCTCGATACCCACGTGATTATTCTTCCTGAATATTAGTCCCTTTCCGGGGGCACTCTTCAAATATCTCAGAATCTGGTACACTGTGTCCATATGACCCTTCCGTTGGTCATGCATGTAGCGGCTCACCATACTAACTGCAAAGCATATATCAGGACGTGTGTGGCTCAAATAGATCAACTTGCCTACCAGTCTCTGATATCTGTCCCCGTCAACTGGTTCTCCAGCCTCAGCATTCAGCTTGAACCTCTGATCGATCAGCGTCGCTGCTGGTTTGTACCCCAACATCCTTGTCTCTGTGAGAAGATCTAATGCATACTTCTTATGAGAGAGAACAATCCCTCTGCGTCTCGAGTGATCTCAATCCCAAGGAAATAGCGAAGAAGATCAAGGTCCTTCACCTCAAATTCCTTGCCAAGTTTTCCTTTCAGTCGGGCGATCTCCTGCTCATCATCTCCCGTGATAATCATGTCGTCAATATTCACTGCAAGTATGGTGATGTGGCCTCCACTCCTTCTGAAGAATACAGTGTGATCAACATTGATCTGCTGATATTCCATCCTTATCATCGCTCTCCTGAATCTGTCAAACCACGGTCGAGGAGACTGGTTGAGGGACTTCTTCAGTCCGCAGACCTTGCATGTTGTCTGATTGGTGCCAAATCATGGTGGTATCTCTATGTATACCTCGTCCTCTAGATTTTCGTGAAGAAATGCATTCTTCACGTCCAGTTGATGTAGCTTCCATCCACCATTCGCTGCCAAAAAGAGTAGGGTCCTGACAGTGCTCATCTTTGCAACTGGTGCAAAGGTCTCGTCATAATCGATGTCGTATGTCTGATTGTATCCTTTTGCTACTAGTCGAGCTTTGTAGCACTCAACCTGTCCATCTGGGTTCTGCTTCACGGTAAAGACCCACTTGCATCCGACTTCTCTCTTCCCCTCCAGCAGTCTCACCAGCTCCCAAGTGTGATTCTTCTCAAGAGCTTCCAACTCCTCGTGCATTGCCGTTTTCTACTTTGGATCGTTCTTGGCAACCTGCTAATTGTTAGGTACAGTAATACTATCCAAAGATGCTATAAATACTCTATGAGAAGAAGAGATATGATCATAAGAAACAAACTGAGCAAGATCTCAGCCATATATGTTCGGAGGATTTCTTGCATTGCTGCGAGTGGTCCTCCGTACAGATAGTGATGTGGGAGGAGTAGGAGGAACGATATCACCTGAAGGGGATGGTGGTGTAGGTGTCTCAGGAGTTGGGATGAGCGCAAGCAAGGGACTTGGCACTGGCACTGCAGGTACTGGTCCTGCAGTTTGCTTCTCTCTCCTGCTGTAGGTAAGTAACTCTTCCTGAGCCGTAGGCCTAACACATCTCATCTTCTTCCCATGTTCCGCTTCACCTTCATATTCCTCCTCAACCGTGCCTCCATGCCAAACTTCTAAGTCGGTCACCACCAAGTTCTCCATCTCCCCCTCTCGCCACGTACTGGTAGTATTAGGCGTGTTGTGTGAAGTTCCCTCCTGGCGGTAGTATGGCTCATGCTCCCAGAAGTGGACATACATACTGACAAACTTCTTCTTCTCTACTAGACTTCAGCACATATACCCCTTCTAAGTCGCTGAGTAGCCCACGAACATGCACTTGACCGCTCTAGGGTCAAGTTTTCCAACTGATGGTCTGTTGTCTTTCACAAAATATACACACCCAAACACCTTCAGTGGGAGTATCCCACTATTATTGCCTTGTAATACTTCACATGGGGACTTCCATCCCAGGACTTTCGAAGGCATCCAGTTGATGAGTTGAGCTGCTGTCAACGCTGCATGCCTCCACAGACTTTGTGAGTCATTCATGTCGATCATCATACTTCTTACGGCCTCCAGAAGGTGTCGGTTCTTCCTTTCTGCTACTCCATTCTGTACTGGTGTGTATGCACAGGTAGTCTGATGTTGTATCCCGTGTGCTAACAAGTATCCTGCAAACGTCCTGTTGGTATATTCCGTTCCATTGTCAGACCTCATTACCTTCACAACTGCGTTGTACTGAGTCTGGACATGCTTATAAAAATCCCAAAAACAAGCAGGAACATCACTCTTATTTTTCATCAAATACAGCCAAGTGACACAAGAGGCACAATCAATAAAGGAAACAAAATACTTATACCCATTCACAGTGTTAATAGCACATGGACCCCAAACATCAGAATGTACTACCTCAAAAGCAAAAGAGCTTATATGACCCGTACCAACATATGAGCTCCTAGTAAGTTTTTCTAACTCACATGCATCACATACTAATTTCTTTTTATCTGTTTTTGCATAAATCTCTGGATATAACTTACTTAAAATATCAAAGGAAGAACGTCCCATCCTCCTATGATGAAGTATCAAAGTATCCTCAGTCATCTACAGCAGTCCTCCCATTCCAGCCTTCTCTGTCATATATACCAATGCTGAGTCCTATCCTTCTCGATCTAGGTACCACAGTCCCTCATGCCAAGTGCCAGTCCCAAGTCTTCGTCCCGTCCCTTTCTCCTGGAAGATCACCATAGGAATATCAAAAAAACAATGCATTTAAATTGGAGAATTATAAAACTAATGGACAAGAGACTGATTGGAAAGGATGGAGTATGTAAAACATTGGATAACCTTACCGAACCTGTACAATTATCAGTACCCTTACTGACCACTGGCTATAAAGTGACATCCGCTGTCTGAATGTTGTCTGCTGATGCTAAGTGAGTGTAAAAAGAAAACTCACTAGCATTCCTCGTCACATGTCGAGATGTTCCCGAGTCGATAATCCAGTCTGACGATTTAAGGGAAGAGATAGATGCAAGAACAAGTGACTCATCAATACCTTCTGATGGATGGGCATACATAGCAACATTGCCCCCAACGAAGAATGAGGTAGATGTCTCCTCTGTTCCACTCCTCCTGTCTCCCTCGGTTAACGCTCTCTGTTTCCTCTCCAGCATGTCCAACAGTGCATGATCCTCCTCAGTAAAGATGCCACCAGCTCCTCTATTCCCTTCTGCTACCAGCATGTTTGCTCGATAACCTCCTCGGCCGCCTCGTCGACCCCTCGACTACGTCCTCCAATATATCCTCGTCCACGTCTACCACCTGAGTCTCCCTCCCTAGGTGGTTTAGTACAAACATACCGATGATGACCCATCTTCCCGCAGTTATAACACTGTCAGTTGTGCTGCCAGGGCTCTTCCTTGGACCCTGTGTCGCTCGAGCTGGTAACCGCTAGTGCTGACTTTGCTTCGGGGGGACCACCTGTCCCTACCTGTAGTCTGATGCGCGTCTCCTCCTGGATCATGGCTGAGATAGCCTCCTCAAGACTAGGAATCTTTGGTTGGGCGAGAAGTAGGGTCGTCCTCTGTGTGAATGCTGCAGTCAGCCCTTCGAGGAATTTTATCGTCCTCTCCTGCAAACACACGTCTCTCCTTACACTTCGGATCCCCGCAGCTCGTCCGATTTGAGGAGTGATCATAATCCAACCACAGATGCTCCAACTCCGTGGCATACTCCTGCACCGTCTTCTCTCCCTGTATAGTGTCGTCGATCTCCCCTTTTATCGGGAAGATCCGTAAGTTGTTTCCCACATCATCATAGGTCCTCCTCAACTTATCCCACACATCCTTCACCATCTCAATGCCATCTACTGTGGTGACAATAGACTGGACTAAGGTGTTGAGAAGCCAGATGTAGATCACCATATGAGTGGACTTCCACACGTCACGTCCTGCCGAGCCCTCGTCCGGTTCTTGTCTTCTCGCCCTACAGGAACCCCTCTAGGTTCTTTCCTGCGAGAGTTCTTCTCACATGCCATGACCAACTCAAATAGGTGGCTGGTCCATCCAGCTTCAGATCGATGGAGGGAAGCTCCAACTTCGGCGACGTTCGTGTCATGCTCTCACCAGCCGACATCTTTATCAACTTCATCAATGTCGTAACCTCTGCAGAATCCAGCTTCTTGATGATCTCCTCCATCGATGCTTCTCCTCTCCGATCACGTCACGCCCGCTCCACGACTCACGCTCGTCCTCGTCGTCCGCTCCTAGATCCGAACATGTCTGTTTTCATCAGATCTAGGCATCGGTGTTCTATTTCGAAATGATCCGAACAATGGCAACAAAGGCGCCGTTGCGTACGGAAAGTGGGGGGCGGCGCGCACGTGGGGGAGCGGTCGGCACTCATACCACCGCGGTGGCAGCGACAGCCGCAGCAGCAGTAGCAGCCGCGGCAGCAGCAGTTGCAGCAGCAACAGCCGCGGGCCCTGGTACGGGAAGGGGGGAAGTGGGGGGCTGCTGCAGGTTACGGTTTTGGTGGTAAGGAGAGAAGTCAAGGGGAGAGAGAGAGAGGGGAAAGGTTAGGGTTTGGTGGCAGCTAGGATTAGGGTTTGTGGAAAGGTGGCTCTGACACCATATTGAAATTGATTGATGATTTCATTGATAGTCTCATAGGTTTTATATAGCCTTTACAGTCAATTACATAATGAAATATCCTGTGGCATATTCTGGCATCCCAAATATGTCCTCAGGATATTCCCATATTAAATATGACATATATTCTCATACTAAATATGACATACCAACAGACACTTCTGGTCGTTGAAAGTCTGGAGGTTGTTGCATAAAAATAGTCTCCGAAAGATCCCATTTAGGAAGGAATTATTGACATCCAATTGATGAAAATGTCAATTCTTAAAAACTGTTAAGGGGCGAAGAACTAAAACATGTCAACTTAGTCACATATGAAAAAGTCTCAACATAATGCAACATTATATTGTTAGGTAATTCTTTAGCCACTAATCGGATTTCTAGCCGGCCAACCAAACCATTAGGATTTTTCTTAATAGTATATAACTCCTTACATCTTACAATGTTTTTACTCGAGAGAGGGTACCAAATTCCAAGTCTGATTAGAGAAAGTACCTTAAGTTCCTCAATCATAGATTATACCAACTTAGATGTTGAAAAGTATCCTGAATATAAGAAAGAGTAGCAACATCCAAAGAACAAACAAATGTACGAGTAAAAAAAGTTAGAAATGAGATTAGTAGACATGAGTGCTTACCCTTGCATAGAGCAATACAAAGAGATAAGCCTTCTACAGAAGCCAACAAAAATGGATCTGTATCAGAAGGTTGTATTGTAGTACTTGTAGAAGAATCATCAGTAACATTTGAAGAAATGGTGGCAGGTGGAGGAATGACCTAGACTTGACGCCTATACACATGGGAAAGTGAACTAGTGGCCTAGTCCCAAGAAATAGAGATGAGACATGTATCAAGATTAGAAGTAGGTATTATAGGAACAAGAATGGTTGATGGCTAGGCAGTAGGCGGTGGCCTAATCTTCAAGAAACTTAACATTACAAGGAACAACCACCTTCGAGGTATGAGGATTAAAACAAACATAGCCTTTGTGTCCAAGAATAACTTAAAAAATAGCTCGAGGATCAAGTTTATCCACCTGAGATCCAAGATTATAAGGATAACAAAGACAATCAAATACCATTGGAGCAACATGAAAGGGATTTCCCTATGGAAAAAGAATAAAAAAGGTATTTGTTGTCAATGACGTGAGATAACATACACTTTATACAAAAACAGGCACCTAAGACCGCAAATTCCTATAATATGTTGGGAACATTCATATGAATAACGAGAGAATAAGCTATCTCAAGAAGATTCCGATTCTTTCCTTCTACAATATTATTTTGTTGAGGAGTATTCGAACAAGAAGTATAATGAATTATGGCACGAGTCTGACAAAATGCTTGAAACTTCTTGCTAATATACTCCTTAGAATTATCAGAATGAACAATCTTGATGCAAATATTAAATTAATGACAAATTTCAGCAACAATGATTTTAAGAAATATTCAAAAGATGAGACCTAGAACAGAGAAGATATAAACATGTCATGCGTGAATGATCATAAATAAAAGTGACAACTTTTTATAGTCATTCACGCCCAGGAACTTAAAGGGACCTAAATATCGCAATAAATTAAATCATCAATTAATTGGATAAAAAGAGTAGCGATGATACCTCCCCAGTGTAGTGTCCTATTGAGATTTTAAGTGATTATTATTGGAATAGAGACTACATATATATAGGAGAGGCTAGCCTCCTCTCCTATCATTCTAGGCAATGTGGGACTAAAGTCCAATAACACTTGACACATATATCAACATTCCCCCTCAAGATGGGCGAAAGATATTCACTAAACCCATCTTGTCACATCCTCTCATCATGCTGATAGAACTAAGCCCCTTTGTCAGTCCGTCTGCTACCTGATCTTTGGTTGGAACGTAGCCCAGCTCTGGTACTCCTTTCTCCAGCTTTTCTTTGATGAAGAATCTGTCAATCTCGATATGCTTGGTCCTGTCATGCTGCACTGGATTGTTGGCAATACTAATAGCTGACTGGTTGTCACACCATAGCTTCATCTTGGTTCCCTGATTGTCAGCATATTCTTCAACCATAATAGTTCTGTGGCTCCCAAGGCCATAGCTCTATACTCTGCTTCAGCTGTTAATCTGGCCACCACTGACTGCTTCTTACTTCTCCAAGAGACCAAGTTGCCTCCTACAAATATGCAGTAGCCCGATGTGGATCTCCTGTCGTCAGCACAGCTAGTCCAGTCAGAATCACAATAGCCCTCGATGCTTACATGATTATTTCTTCTGAAGATCAGTCCCTTCCCGGGGGCTCCCTTCAAGTACCTCAGAATCTGGTATACTACATCCATATGACCTTCCGGGGGTCATGCATGTAGCTGCTCACTACACTGACCGCAAAGCTGATATCAGGTCGAGTGTGGCTCAAGTAGATCAACTTGCCCACCAATCTCTGATATCTATCCCGGTCAACTGGTTCTCCAGCTTCAGCATCCAACTTGAACTTCTGGTCTATCGGTGTCGTAGCTGGTTTGCATCACATCATCTCCGTTTCCGTAAGCAGGTCCAGTGCGTACTTCCTTTAAGAAAGAACGATTCCCTCATTATCTCGAGCAATCTCAATCCCAACGAAGTATCGAAGAGGGCCAAGATCCTTTACCTCGAACTCCTTGCCAAGCTTTTCTTTGAGTTGGGCGATCTCCTGCTCATCATCGCTTGTGATAATCATATCATCTACATATACCGCAAGCATGGTGATATGGCCTCCACTTCGTCTGAAGAAGACAGTGTAATCAGCATTGATCTGCTGATATCCCATCCCTATCATTGCTCTCCTGAACCTGTCAAACCATGCTCGAGGAGACTGTTTCAGTCCAAAGAGGGACTTCTTCAGTCTGCAGACCTTGTCTTCTGTCTGTTTGGTGCCGAATCCTGGTGGTATCTCCATGTACACCTTCTCCACTAGATCCCCATGAAGAAATGCATTCTTCATATCCAGTTGGTGTAGCTTCCACCCCCCATTAGCTGTCAGGAAAATCAAGGTCCTGACAGTGCTCATCTTCGCCACTGGTGCAAAAGTCTCGTCATAGTCGATGTCGTACGTCTGACTGTATCCTTTTGCCACCAGTCGAGCTTTATAGCGCCCAACCTGTCCATCTGGGCTCTGCTTCACAGTAAAAACCCATTTGCATCCCACTGCTCTTTTCCTTTCTGGCAGTCTCACCAGCTCCCAAGTGTGGTTCTTCTCAAAAGCTCCCAACTCCTCATGCATTGCCGCTTTCCACTTTGGATCGTTCTTGGCAACCTGCCAATTGTTAGGTACAGTAATACTATCCAAAGATGCTATAAATGCTCCATGAGAAGAAGAGATATGATCATAAGAAACAAACTTAGCAAGATCCCAACCATATCTGTCCGAAGGATTTCTCGCATTACTGCGAGTAGTCCTTCGTGTAGGTAGTGGTATAGGAGAAGTAGGAGGGATGATATCACCTGAGGAGGGTGGTGGTGTAGATGAGGAGGATGGTGATGTCTCAGGAGTTGGGACAGACACATGTAAGGGACTTAGCACTGGCACTGTAGGTACTGGTCCTGCAGTTTGCTTTTCTCTCCTGCTATAGGTAAGTAACTCCCCCTGAGCCGTAGGCCTGATACGTCTTATCTCCTCCCCCTGTTCTGCTTAACCTTCTTATTTCTCCTCAACCGTGCCTCTATGCTATACTTCTAGATCGGTTACCACCAAGTTCTCCATCTCCCCCTCTCGTCTTATACTGGTAGTATTAGGCGTGTTGTACGAAGTTCCCTCCTGGCGGTAATAATATGGCTCATGCTCTCGGAAGTGGACATCCATACTAACGAACTTCTTCTTCTCTACTGGACTCCAGCACACATATCCCTTCTGAGTCGCTGAGTAGCCCACGAAGATGCACTTGACTGCTCTGGGGTCAAGTTTTCCAACTGATGGTCTGTAGTCTTTCACAAAGCACACACACCCAAACACCTTTAGTGGGAGTATCTCACTATTATTGCCTTGTAATACTTCGCATGGGGACTTCCACCCAGGACTTTTGAAGGCATCCTGTTGATAAGTTGAGCTGCTGTCAATACTGCATGTCCCCATAGATTTTGTGGGACATTCATGTCGATCATCATACTTCTTGCGGTCTCTAAAAGGTGTCGGTTCTTCCTTTCTGCTACTCCATTTTGTGCTGGTGTGTATGCACAGCTGGTCTGGTGCTGTATTCCGTGTGCTGACAGGTACTCTGCAAGTGTCCTGTTGGTGTACTCCGTTCCATTGTCAGACCTCAGTACCTTCACTACTGCATTGTACTGAGTCTGGACATGTTTATGGAAGTCCCGAAAGCAAGCAAATACTTCACTCTTATTTTTCATTAAATACAGCCAGGAGACACGAGATGCACAATCAATAAAGGAGACAAAGTACTTATATCCATTCATAGTGTTAGTAGCACATGGCTCCCAAACATCAGATTGTACTACCTCAAAAACAAGATAACTCTTATGACCAGTACCAACATATGAGCTTCTAGTAAGCTTTCCTAACTCGCATGCATCACATACTAATTTCTGTTTATTTGATTTTGTATACATCTCTGGATACAACTTACTTAGAGTATCAAAAGAAGAATGTCCCATCCTCCTATGATGAAGTATCAAAGTATCTTCAGTCCTCTGCTGCAGCTCTCCCATTCCAGCCTTCTCTGCCATAGATATCAATGCTGAGTCCAGTCCTTTCCGATCTAGGTACCACAGTCCCTCATGCCAGGTGCCTGTCCCAAGTCTTCGTCCCGTCCCTTTCTCCTGGAAGATCACCTTAGGAATATCAAAAGAAACAGTGCATTTTAGTTGGAGAATTATAGAACTAATAGATAAGAGACTGACTGAAAAGGATGGAGCATGTAACACATTGGATATTCTTACTGAACCTGTACAATTAACAGTACTCTTACCGACCACTGGTTGGAAAGTGCCATCTGCAGTCTGAATGGTGTCTGCTGGTGCTAGGTGAGTGTATGAAGAAAACTCACTAGTGTTCCCGGTCACATGTCGAGATGCTCCTGAGTCGATAATCCAGTCTGACATTTTAAGGAAAGACATAGATGCAAGAGCGAGTGACTCGTCACCTTCTGATGGGTGAGCATACATAGCGGCGTTGCCTCCGAAGAATGGGGTGGATGTCTCCTCTCCTCCGCTCCTCCTGTCTCCTTCGGTCGACGCTCTCTGCTTTCTCTCCAGCAGGTCCAGCAGGTCCAGCAATGCCTGATCCTCCTCAGTAAAGGTGTCACCAGCTCCTCCATTCCCTTCTGCCACCAGCAAGTTTGCCCGATAGCCTCGTCGGCCTCCTCGTCGGCCTCCTCGACCACGTCCACGTCCAATATATCATCGTCCTCATCCACCACCTGAGTCACCCTCCTTAGGTGGTTTGGTACAAGCATATCAATGATGGCCCATCTCCCCGCAGTTGTAGCACTGCCGATTATGTTGCCAGAGCTCTCCCTTGGATCCTGTGTCGCCCGAGCTAGCAGCTGCTAGTGCTGACTTTGCTTCGGGGGGACCACCTGTCCATGTCTGTAGTCTGATCCGCGTCTCCTCCTGGATCATGGTTGAGATAGCCTCCTCAAGACTAGGGATCTCTGGTTGGACGAGGAGTAAGGTTGTCCTCTGTGCAAATGCGGCAGTCAGCCCTTTGAGGAATTTCATCGTCCTCTCCTGCAGACATACATGTCTCTCCTTGCACTTCGGGTCCCCGCAGCTTGCCCGTTTCGAGGAGTGATCATAATCCAGCCAGAGACGCTCCAACTCCGTAGCGTACTCCTGCACCGTCTTCTCCCATTGTACGGTGTCATCGATCTCCCCTTTTATCTGGAAGATCCGTAGGTTGTTTCCTACGCCATCATAGGTTCTCCTCAACTTCTCCCATATGTGTTTCACCATCTCAATGCCATCTACTGAGACTGGACTAAGGAATTGAGAGTGGATTTTCACTCGTCGCGTCCTGTCGAGCCCTCTTCCGGCTCTGTCTTCTCGCCCGTTAAGAATCCCTCCAGGTTCTTTCCTGCAAGGGTTCTTCTCACCCGCCGTGACCAACTCAGATAGGTGGCTGGTCCATCCAACTTCAGATCGATGGAGGGTAGTTCCAACTTTGGCGGCGCTCGTGTCGTGCTATCACCAGCTGACACCTTTATCAACTTCATCAACGCCGCCACGTCGTCAGCATCAAACTTCTTGAGGATCACCTCCATCGATGCTTCTTCTCGATCACGTCACACTTGCTCCACGACTCATGCTTGTCCTCGTCGTCCTCTCCTAAATTCGAATATGTCTTGTTTCATCGGATCTAGGTATCATCGGCATCACCTTGAGAATCTCATATAAGATAAATCTCCAAGAACGAATTTAGGCTTCCTTACACTGTAGGTGCCACAGATGAAATAAATCTCAAATTTAGGCTTACCTACACAGTAGGTGCCACAGATGAGATAAATCTCAAGTTTAGGCTTACCTACACAATAGGAGCCCTAAAAGTGGTGTGCACGGAGGCACCCACGGCAGCAGCAGCGGTACAGCCGCAGCGGCAGCGGCTCAGCGGCGGCTGCAGCGGCAGCGGCAGCGGCACAGCAGTGGCAGCGGCACAGCCGTAGCGGCAGCGGGAGCAGCGGCGCAGTAGCTGCAGTGGCAGCAGCGGCGTGGGGGGAAAGGGAGGGCGAGGTTAGGGGTAGGGTTTGTGTGGAAAAGGTGGCTCTGACGGTATTCTAAGCAAGTTTAGGCTGTGATACCATGTTGAGATTTTAAGTGATTATTATTGGAATAGAGACTACATATATATAGGAGAGGCTAGCCTCCTCTCCTATCATTCTAGGCAATGTGGGACTAAAGTCCAATAACACTTAACACATATATCAACATGTCCCGTCCCGCTCAGTTCAACCGGAGGAAACGAAACACAACGGAATTGGACTTAGCCATGCAATAGCTTGCTCGAAGTCCCGCTCGGCCGAGGCAACTCCTCGCTCAGGTGGGTGGATTCGGTGAACTTGTCTCGGCTTGGTCTTTACACTAATAAAAGATCGTTTTCATTGCATTGAATAGGCTTGAATAAAAGAGATGAATCCACATAGCTTAGGAATAATCTCATTGAGTTAAGTATGTGTGTAGAACATGGAAAAAGTGTCACAATGTTGCTTAGAAGTTCTCTACGATGGTTTTCAAAGTTGGCACTGGGTCCTTCGACTACACGATTGAGTTAGGCAAAGTTATGCCACGAGCTATCGATGTCATAGCGGGCACGTTCCACGATCTTACTACCCGTTATAGCAAAAACGTATCACGGCCTCATAGTTAGTCCTATAGAATATGCTACGGGTTAAGGCGCTCAAATAACACGGTCGTTCAAGTTGAGCACATGCACGGTCCCACGGTTCGACGATATGATATAGCCACACGTTTCCACAGTTTCAAGGCTCGTCATATAGAGTATGACTTGGATGATAATGTCGCATAGAACACAAATTGGTTTAAGGCACGAGCCACGGTTGGTTCAATGATAAGTATACCACGGTCTATGGCACTTATGGAACATGTTTTGTTCAAGTTAAGTAGGAAAGCTATGCATTGGTCGTTTCCTGGGTTTCAAAGAATGAAAAGTACAAGCGATAGTTTGTCGCCGAGACGGTCCCTCGTTTGGAAATCTCTAAAGAAGTGTGAAAAGTATGGTTTATGAGCACGATATGCAAAAGATTTGAGTCGTAGCACAAATTAGGCCATGTATTTACGTGAGTCTAGATGAAGTCTCGTAGGGGCGTGGTTATGGACAACTTGTGCACAAGGGCGATGTTTTTCGGACGACAATCTGGGGCCACATGACAGATCCGGCACAAGGGCGATGTTTTTCTAGTCCTAAATTCTAACAGGTCGCTTCAAAGTTGACTCAACCAATATGGAGATGGTTGAATGGTCTATCTCAGACTTACCTACTCCTAGATCATATCTTCTCTGATACCTAATCTTCCTAGGACAGTTCCTTGTCATTCAAGAAAATCCCTTTTCATACTCCTGATTCCTATATCCTCCACGTAGAAATTCCTCAAAATTTTGTATAATATAACTCCAAAGGTTTATACCTAGTCATGATCATCACGCTTCATAATTTTGTATCCTAACGGGGTCCTTGGGCTCTATTTGATATCGTCTTTCCCGTTGGCAATCTAAAATCTAGCGTGTCTTCTTTCAGGTTGAACTCTTACTCATCTCATCCTTATGGTCGGGGAATCTTTCGTATTTTTCAAACTCTGTCTATCTCAGACAATAGTCATGGTTTAGTCAAATGATCCCCATGCCTCCTGTTAGGGCTAATTCTTGTACTATACTCCACATCCTATCTTAGCAGAGTGTCTATAAAAGTCTAGCACCTTGGCTAATCACCTAGTACTGCCAAGCATGGGTTTATCTATCCTTCAAGTAAAACTTCCTATCTCAATATGATAAGTTCCGGCATTTGAATCATCCTTTACTCAAGTCATATCGTTTGAAAATCCTATTGTAGAGGTACCACTATTCATCGCATTCCTAGTCGATCTTTGTAGTCTTCTATTCGTACTCATAGTCATCTCAATCATTACTGGAATTTCTTCCAAAAAATCCATAATATGTAAACCTCTAGTTCAATTTCGTAAGTCTTAGTCAAGGGGTCTCTCCTTCAATCATGGGATTTTCTTATAGAAGTTAAAAACTTACTAGAAACGTCATTCATATCCTATCGGTTTATCTAGTAAGGACGTCTATCTACCCCTTATACCCTAAGTAATCACCTAAAGAATATTATATCTGCCCTAATTACAATCTATAACAAGATATAATCAAAAGGGTTGATAAATCACAAAAGTTCGCCCTTCCGAGATAGGGAAGGACGAGAGTTCATAAATGGAAATTCAAGGAGGCTATAATTTGGACACAAATACGGAATTCAAATACGATAGTAGAAGTCAAGAGAATTTCCAATAGTAGCAGTGGATTGAGATCCTAATATACTATCCTAGTGCTGGCTCGTTCGGTACAGTGACGTAACCGAAATGATTTATCTCGACCTGCATGGGCAACCACAAAAATGATGTCACACCCCAGTCCCAAAATACGCGGGACTGAGCCACGTGACATAGGCGAGCTACGTATTCAACCAGACTCTATTCCGACAAGAATACATATAAGCTGTTTAAAATGGTGTAACTATCACTATATCACTCTATAACTCAATCCATATAACAGACGCATAAAGAAAGAAAAATATGAATACTAGTCCGCAGCCCAATAATCATACTAGCCCGAGTAGACTCAAGAGGAAAAGAGTCTATAAATACTACGTAAATCAAGCAGGTATGAATATAGAAATGAAATATGCATACTAAAGAAGAGTAATACCTGTAATAAAATGGGTGCTCAGCAATTATCCGACAAAGAACTCTGCCAACCCACTCAGCCAACATGGAAGGAAACCAGGTCCTCAGAGTGATGCAATAAGATACATAATATACAAGCCACTATAGTATGAAATACATAAAGATCAGGGGTGCTCTATCAACTATGTATAAATGCAATGATAACAACTTTCGACGATTGGGACTCTCCGAACGTGAGATAATCTCGCAATAGGGTTCGTTCGAACTGCCTCTCTGTCAACAACAAATACCAATAGCAGTCCCTCCATCTAGTAATTGTCCTCCCCACCCAATGGATCTAGAGCGAGTCGACTCTACGACACGCACAATCCCCAGTACGGGGCCTAATATATCATAATGAAAGCATCTACCATGAACTATACCATCGCACGTCCTGGCTGCACTAATGATCAATCGAATGCGGTAGTACGTGTCATGTATCTCTGTATCACATCACCGTGTCCAAGCATGTGTCGGGGTCCAGCGAGATACTAGTGTATCCGCTTTGCAGTACATGGGTAGTCTCTAATGGACTAGGCTAACTGTAACGACCAACGTATCTAACTGACATAGTGGCAAGGTATACTTATCCCGGGATGAGTCAATGATCTGATAATGTCCTGCAGACGAAAGCCTCAAACCAAGTAAAAGCCACAATAGTGGGACTTCCGCAGATGTCCCCGAATGCTGAAACAAATATCACCAACGGTTCTAGAATAAAGAAAAAAAAGCTAGAATAGACTATCCATAAATCCAATTATGGACACAGGGACAAAACGACAATTTTTGGTCAAAATACGATCCACCGTTGGACTCACTTGCACCAAAAAACGTGACAGGATAAAAGTCCTCTAAACCTAACAGACTATATGTCCACGAGTCCAGAATGCCGATACGAACCCAACGGTATATCCGTAATTGGATTCCGATGAGTCGTTCTCAAACTGACCATTGACCCGGACATTAGAATCCGGTTCAGACGAAAATGCGTGCCGGAGCCAAAGTTCACTAAATCTAGCAAAGTATATCTCAACGAGTCTAGAATGATGATACGAACCCAACGGTATATCCGAAATTGGATTTCGATGAGCCTGTCTCAAAATGACACGTTGATCCGGACCGTGGGACCCGGTTTGTACCGTAATGCGTGCCGGGGCCACGTTGCTCCAAACTCAGCAAATTTTATATGAATTTGAGGCAGAACGATGCCACGAGTCCACTCGTGTCATCAGAATTGGAATCCAGAGTCCCGGATCCAAAATTGGAATTTTGTAAGTTGAAAAATACGAATTCGAACAACCAACTTTGGCGTCGATTTTAACCATTCAAACGATCTCACAATGGAATGAAACTTTAATCACAAGTTGGTTATACCAGCTGTGCACAGGAGGTCGTGGCGCGTCAAACGGAGCCATCCGATGGCGGAGAAAAAAATATACGAAGTTGGCTCCACAAAACTGTCAAAAATAAACACAATTATTCGCC
Organism: Iris pallida; assembly: GCA_029216955.1. Classification (NCBI taxonomy): domain Eukaryota; kingdom Viridiplantae; phylum Streptophyta; class Magnoliopsida; order Asparagales; family Iridaceae; genus Iris; species Iris pallida. Next base: position 14,068,890 of record JANAVB010013397.1, read on the forward strand.
CAACTTTGAGGCCAGATTTGACATAGCAAACGATAAAATTAACGGCTAAAAATTTAGGTGGAGGTAGAGCTATATACCGAGATTGTAACGAAGAAAAGAGTTCGACGATCCAACGGTCAGATTTCTCGAAAATTATGCACGAAGTTACCGTTTCGAGGCGTGAATTCTGCTCCTCCAAAACGTGCGTCACGGCGGAATTTCGGTTCCGAAGTCGAAATCGACTACCTGTCGTATGGGCGGCCGCCGGAGATGGTCGAGGTGGTACGCGGGAGGTCGCCGGGTGGTCACATGCGGTCGCAGGGTACGCACGGGCGGTGCGCGGTGGTTGCCGATACACGACGGCCGGAGTCAAGGTCGTACGGTAGGGGTGCGCGCTGACAACAGTAGCAACAGTCATAACAGCATCGGCCAAGCGTCGCGCGCGGGTGGTACGCGCAGGCTCACCGGGGGTATACCGGGCGGTTGCCGACAGAGCGTCTAGGGTGGTACGGCACGACGCGGGACCGCCGGGCAGACGAGGAGGAAAGTAACGATGAAGATGCTAGAAATGAAGAGGAGGTGAAGATGATGAGGTTTATAGAAAGGAAGGAGGAGAAGGAGATTATAAGTTGAACGAAGGGGGAGGGTCTCTGTCGGGTGGCAGGGTAGTAGGCTGGCAGGCGTGGAGGGGTTGGCTTTAGCCTACAGGCTACTTACACTAAAATGGAAAAAAGAAAAGTAGGTTCTTCCATGTACGCGTGTTTTGAAAGGGTGCTAGTGTTTGAAAATAATGGATGTATGTGTGTTGTACCCAAATTGCTTGGATAGGTGGGTTGGGGTGTTTGTGGCTGATTTTGAGAGGTGTGTTGGGATTAGACTATGGTTAATAAGGCTTAGTCGAACTATCAGGAATAATGCATTGGTGAGGTGCTACTAGGTTTTAGGATATTATTAATTACTACCAAGGTTTTAAATAAGCATAATAATTCCATTATTTGTAATGGAATTACTAACCAAAGTTACTATTACTAATATATTATTAAAATAGAAAATTTTCAATTAGAAAAAAAAAAATAATATGGAAAAAAAATTGGGAGGGGTTTTACACAAACACAATAGCACAATCAAGAACACAAGATATATTGTGATTCTGTCGAAGACTGGTACATCCACGGGGCAAGGAAATAATTACTTTCTTAGACCAAGAGAAAACTTTACAAGAGATCATACAAGAATATTGCATCGCACAAACCCTGCCTTACGAGATCTCTAAGAAGCTCTCTTTCTTTATCTCCCAATTATCTTAGTTTCTTTAGGCTTCCTCCAACGAACAAGCTACACCTAGTTCGCCTCAAGGACATCTATTCAGGGTTATGAAAACCCTTAAATAGTCTTTCCTAAACCTGATAAAGTTTGGGGCAAATATGGACCACCAAAAACCTTCCCAAAACCAGCCCCAACACGCTGAAGTCGCTACCGGAATTCTGAGTATGTTTGTGAAGGTTTTACATAACAAAGCAAAGGCATTACCCCAATAGCTGCCCAATTCAAGTAATTGCGGTCATTCGTATTTGCGGACGTGGAAAGTTTGCTATGAGAAAGTGTAATATTCTATATCCTTACCTAAGTGGAGGATTTTAAGAGTTAGACACTAGATTGTTTTGTGGTTTTCTCCGGATTTAGGTTTCTACATAAAAATATTGTGTTTGTTGTGGTTTGTATGTTTATGCACTTCATATCCATTCATTTTTCACTCCCCACAAAGTGCTTGTTATCTAAAGCAAAGCTATTGGAAAACTATTGGGGTAAGGCTATACAATTGTTTATGTTTTTAATATTTCTCATAGTGCTCCTTTGCAGGGTGAGATGCATAACGGAGTATGGTACACAAGGAGCCGTCATACAATTACCTTCGGATATTTGGATGCAAAACTTTTTGCATGCCCTGAAGGATGAGAGGTCCAAGCTGGAGGCAAAGATGATGACAAGACGAAGACGAGATAGTACGTGTTTGTCGGATATAGTCAAGACGAGTTCAGCTAAAGGGTCTACGATCTGGTAAGAAGAAGCTCCTGAGAAGCCACGATGTTATGTTCGTCGGGGTGCAGACAATGGCTGATATTAAGAAATCTAAGATGTCTTTTGAGGCTATTCCCTATCACTTGCCCGAGCTCGAGCTAATTCCCCTATCACTGCAGATGAGCCAAACAAAAAGGAGTCGGTACATGATGATGCTCCCAATGTTAATTAGTATCCTGTCATTAATGATCAAAGAGATCTTCAGGCAGATGCGCATTAAGACACAATTCTTGAAGATGATGAGGTTGTTGACGGGTCAACAGCCAACAGTAGGGATTCTCATAAGGAGATCTTCTAGGGAAGGTAAACTATTGAAGAGGTACTGGGCCATAGAGTATGTGTTATTGACTAATGGGGGAGAACTTTAAAGTTTTGCAGAGGCGGCAGAAGATGAAAACATATAGGAGTGGGTTCAAGATATGTAGGAGGAGATGAGTTTTTTATTTACTAATCACTTACGAGCAGTGTGGTTGCCTAAGGGGAAGAGGACCTTGAAAAATCAGTGGGTGTTCATAGTGAACCAAGAAGATGATGTTATTCGTCCACGAGACAAGACACGTCTAGTATTCAAGGGTCACAACCAAAGGAAGGGAGTGAATTTCGATAAGATCTTTTCGTTTGTCTTCAAGATATCATCCATGTGTTGTGTTGGGTCTAGCAGCGAAGCTTGACTTGGAGGTCGAGCAAATGGCCGTAAAGACGACGTTCCTCTATAAAGATATGGAGAAAGAGTTATACATGGAGCATCTCAAGGGAAAGGAACATCTGATTTGTCAGCTGAAGAAGAGTGTACGGATTGAAGCAAGCTTCGTGGTAGTGGTACAAGAAGATTTAGTCGTTCATAGAGAAGAAATTATACTAAGACGTCGGATGATTGTGTATTCATAAAATATTTTGTCAAGGATGATTTTATCATTTTATTTCTCTACAGATAATATGCTACTAGTGGATCGTAATACCTAGGAGAATTGAAGCGCCAACTGAGCATAACTTTCTCAATGAGGGATTTGGGAGCAGCGAAGACAATTTTCGGAATGGAGATGAGTCAGGAGAGAAGTTGAAGATGATGTGGTTGTCCCTGGAGAAGTATGTGAGAAGGGTACTTTGGAGGTCCGTTATGGACAGTTCCAAGAAGGTGAATACTCAACCTGCAACTCACTTCATGTTAAGCACCAACCAGTTTCCATCAACCGAGAAGAAAAAAACAAACATGGAGTTGTTGTATGCTTCAGCAGTAGGCAGTTTTATGTATGTCATGGTGTGCACGAGGTTTGACATAGCTCATACAGTCAGAATGGTTAACCGGTATCTCTCCAATCCGGAGAAAGTTTGGAGTGCGGTCAAGTTTGAGTTAAGGTATTTGTAGAGCACTTATAATTGGAGGCTTTCATGCTAAAATGACGAGTCAAAGTTGATTGGGTATGTTAATGCGAATATAGTTGGGGACGTCTACACAAGGAGATCGACTTCATAATACATGATAATTACATAGGGAGCAATGCCCTAGTAGTCGTGGTTGCATAAATGCATGGTGTTATCTACGAAAGAGGCAAGATATATTGCAGCAACGGTGGCATGCAAAGAGTTGATATGGTTGAAAAACTTCGTGAGAAAACTAGGATTAAAGCAGGAGTACAGGTTTTTTGTGACAGTCAGAGCACAATGTAGCTTGGTAAGAATCCTACTTCCATAGCATGTCCAAGCACACCGCAACTCGCTATTACTAGATACAGGTTGGAGACTAAGGAGGTTGAGCTTGAGAATGTTCATACAGATGACAATGAAATATATATGCTTACAAATATTTTGTCGGGGGAGTTTGAATTCTGCAGAATAGCGAGTACCTCCACCTAGTTGAGAAGGAGACGATTTGTTTGGGCAGGTTCTCTTCCTATGTGGAGAATGCCCGGAGTATAACGAGCGCAATCCAACTATTGGAGAAGCTTGAGAGGCCGAAGAATGTAACAATGCACAAGTAGGAGTCAGATATCCGATCGAATATCCGGATATGCGTGTCTTTTACTCGAGAACTGCATGGCCATAATTCAGGCAGAATCCATATATCGGGTACCCGGCCAGGACACAATTTTTTGTCCAAAACTATTGGACTGGAACTCCAGCAAAAAAATATCAAACTCTTCTGGGCGGAAGTTAACAAGTGGTAGGCTTTAATTGACCAGATTCGACAGGTTGGATTGCTTCAACTTGGGATCATTAGGAGATTTTTATATTAGGGTTTCCTAACCTAATTGAAGAAATAGAATAATACTTTGCGACTTACAAGAGAGAGTGAGAGATTAAAGGGCTCGTGAGAGAGATCCAAGGAGGAGGCCAGAGAAATAGGATGTGGAGGTTTGTGAAGTCGGTTTGAAAAATCGAAGGCTTTACGTAATCTTGTTTTCGGTACATTGTATCAATTCTCTGTATTCCTTATTCTCAACTTGAGTGTCTATGGGTTTAGTGTTCGAATCGGGCATGGGAAGTTTAGTGGAGGGTTTTCAGGGTTAGACTCTATATTGTCCTGTGGTTTTCTGATTCGGGTTTCCACGTAAAAATCTAGTGTTTGCGATGGTTTTGTGTGTTTGTACATTTCGGGTTCAAGGAGAAATTTTCCGCTGCATTCCGCCTCCCTTATCAACGCAATTCAATAGCCAACATACCATTCCATTACAAGAATGTTTTAAGTTTTTGACCTCGTCTCAGGCTTGGTGAGTTAAATATAGGTGGGTGAATATTATTGTGTAAAAAAAGGACATACTTATCTTATGTGTTAGTGTGTTCTAGACAATTAGATCCTATTGGAAGTATTTAAAGTTTTAAACCAAAACCTAGCAGCGCAATTGCATGTAGTGCCTGATACTCATACCAGAAGGTATCCTAGCCTAGAAATTTCCTTACAATCATACCGGTTACGTCCTACAGAGTTTGGTTCTTCGTAACTTATAAGTGCATCTATCCTAACTAGTAAATTAGATAATTTATTTATAACTTATGCAATATTGCCTCCAAGCAACCTTGCTCGACTAATAGTTTTTTTTTTCAGAGTTGCCACCAGATAAGTTCTTGGGAGCGACTAGTTACTAGTCAACGAGAGAACATCTAAGTTCCTGTTTTTTTTTTGGTGGTGTCGGGGTGTGTGTGTGTGTGTGGGTGGGTGGGTGTGTGTGTGTGGGGGGGGGGGGGGGGGGGGGGGGGGGGGGGGGGGAGGGGGGGGGGGGGGGTAATTCCAAGTGTATTATGTCCACATGTTAACAATGTCAGTTTTCCAATTGGTGGCAATTTCAAGTAATTCAGCATTTCAAGTATGAACTCTTATATACATGTGCATACTCATGGAATTGACAAAGTTAAGAATTTGTTGTGTAGAAAATTTTCCATTCTCAATTGCTTGTCTTTATTAAACTAACTAAATGCATCTTAACTGTTGCAATATCCTATTGGTATTTTTGGTATGTTGGAATATGTGTTGGAATATCCTATTAGTATATTTGCTATGTTGGAATATGCCATAGGATATTCCTATAGAGAGTTAATGTAATGAGGAGGTTGTAAGGTTATAAATAGCCAAGAGATTATCAATAAAATATAACAACTATTTCAACATGGTATCAGAGCTACCTTTCCATAAACTCTAACCCTAGCCGCTACCAAACCTTCCCCCCTCCTCTTTCCCCTCTTCCACAGCAGACGCCCCCGCACCTTGCGCACAGCAGCCCCACCCCCCACCCCTCTTTCCCGCCGCTGCTGCTGCTGCCGCCGTTGCTGTCGCCGCCACAGCTGCTGCAGCTGTCGTGGCACGTGCGCGCGTCCCCCAGACATGTTCAGATCTAGGAGCGGACGACGAAGACGAGCATAAGTCGTGGAGCGGACGTGACGTGATCGAAGAGAAGAAGCATCGATGGAGGAGATCATCAAGAAGCTGGACCATGCAGAGGTTGCGACGTTGATGAAGTTGATGAAGATATCGGCTGGTGAGAGCACGACACGAACGTCGTCGAAGTTGGAGCTTCCCTCCATCGATCTGAAGCAGGATGGACCAGCCACCTATCTGAGTTGGTCACGACGGGTGAGAAGAACCCTCGCAGGAAAGAACCTGGAGGGGTTCCTGGAGGGCGAGAAGACAGAGTCGGACGAGGGCTCGGCGGGACGCGACGAGTGAAAGTCCACTCATATGGTGATCTACATCTGGCTTCTCAACTCCTTAGTCCAGTCTATTGCCGCCACAGTAGACGGCATTGAGATGGTGAAGGACGTATGGGAGAAGTTGAGGAGGACATACGATGGCGTAGGGAACAACTTACGAGTTTTTCAGATCAAGGGGGAGATTGATGACACCGTTCAAGGAGAAAAGACGGTGCAAGAATACGCCACAAAGCTGGAGCGACTGTGGTTGGATTACGATCACTCCTCAGATTGGACAAGCTGTGGGGATCCAAAGTGCAAGGAGAGACATGTATGTCTGCAGGAGAGGACAATGAAGTTCTTGCAGCATTTGGTCAGAGGACAGCCCTACTTCTAGCCCAACGAAGATCCCCACCCTTGAGGAGGCTATCTCGGCAATGATCCAGGAAGAAACACGCATCAAACTGCAAGCAGGGACAAGTGGCCCTCATGAAGAAAAGTCAGCACTAGTGGCCACCAGTTTGGGCGATACAGGTCCAAAAGGGGAGTATTGGCAGCACAATCGGCAGTGCTACAACTGCGGGGAGATGGGCCATCATCGGTATGCTTGCACCAAACTACATAAGGAGGGAGATTCAGGCGGTAGACGCAGACAATTCGGTGGACGGGGAACCTTCGGAGGACGAGGCCGTGGTCGTGGAGGTCGACGAGGTGGTCGAGGAGGCTATCGAACAAATCTACTGGTAGCAGAAGGTAATGAAGGAGCTAGTGATACTTTTACTGGGGAGGACCAGGCACTGATGGGCATGCTGGAATCACTCAGAAGGAACAGATGGCGTCAAACGAGGGAAGCGAGGAGGCTTCGACCTCATTCTCTGCCATGTATGTCCATCCATCTGAAGGTACTAACGATCCACTTGCTCTTGCATCTATGTATTCCCCTCGACCGTCAGACTAGATAATTGACTCGAGAGCATCTCGACACGTGACGGGGAAGGCTAGTGAGTTCTCCTCCTACACTCACCTACCATCGACAGACAACGTTCAAACAGCTGATGGGACATTCCAGCCAGTGGTTGGTAAGGGTACTGTAAATTGTATGGGTTCGGTAAAATTATCCAATGGTTTGCATGCTCCTTCTTTTCCAGTCAGTCTTTTGTCCATTAGTTCTATCATCCTTCAACTAAAATGTATTGTTTCCTTTGATATTTCCAAGGTGATCTTCCAGGAGAAAAAGACGGGACGAAGACTTGGGACTGGCACTTGGCATGATGGACTGTGGTACCTAGATCGAGAAGGGCTGGATTCAGCATTAGTATCTATGGTGGAAAAGACAGGGATGGAAGGACCGAAGAAGATGAGTGCGGAAGATACATTGCGACTCCACCACAGGAGGTTGGAACACTCTTCATTTGGTATTTTAAGCAAATTGTACCCTGCAATTTATGAAAAAGTTAATAAAGACAAACTAGTTTGTGATGCTTGTGAGTTAGGCAAACTTACTAGGAGTTCATATGTGAGTAGCGGTCATAGGAGCTCGTCTGTTTTTGATGTAGTACACTCTGATGTCTGGGAGCCTTGTACTACTCCTATGAATGGTTACAAATATTTTGTTACCTTCATATATTGTTTTTCTCGTATTACTTGACTATATTTGATAAAAAATAAGAGTGAGGTCCCCTCCTATTCTCGAGACTTTAACAAACATGTCCAGACTTAGTACAAGGCAGTGGTGAAGGTACTAAGGTCTGACAATGGAACGGAGTACACTAATAAGACACTTGCGGAATACTTGTCCACCCAAGGGATACGACATCAAACCACCTGTGCATATACACCAGCACAGAACTGAGTAGCGAAAAGGAAGAACAGATACCTCCTGGAAGTGGTGAGAAGTATGATGATAGACATGAATGTCCCACAGAATCTGTAGTATGCAGTATTGACAGCAGCTCAACTGATCAACAGGATGCCTTCGAAGGTGTTGGGATGGAGGTCTCTATGCGAGATGCTGCAGAAAAATAATAGTAGGATGCTCCCACTAAAGGTGTTTGGCTGCGTATGCTTCGTGAAGGACAACAGACCGTCGATAGGGAAGCTTGATCCTCGAGCAATCAAGTGTATCTTTGTGGGCTACTCGGGAACTCAGAAGGGCTACGTATGCTGGAGTCCAGTAGAAAAAATAAAATTTGTAAGTATGGATGTTCACTTCAGGGAACATGAGCCATACTACAGTCAGGAGAGAAACCCAAATATCTCACATGATACTGCAAGTATGAGGGTAGAGGGGGAATTGTTGGGAAGCATTTCGACTGATCTCGGAGTATGGCTTGGAGGAACAAATAGGGTACAGGAAGGTGAAAAAGGATAGGGAGAGGAAATAAGAGGTGTTAAGTCCACAGCTCAAGGGGATATACTTACCTACAGCAGGCGAGAGAAGCAACTTGCAGGACCAGTTCCTACAGTGCCAGTGCTAAGTCCCTTACCTGCGCCCGTCTTGACTCCTGAGACACCAACACGACCACCTTCCCCTTCAGGTGATATCATTTCTTCTCCTCCTCCCCAACCATCATCAGTATGGAGGTCCACTCGCAACAATACGAAAAAATCTCCTGATAGATATGGTTGGGACCTTGCTAAATTTGTCTCATATAATCATCTCTCTTCTTCTCATGGAGCTTTTATTGCATCATTGGATAGTGTTACTGTACCTAAGAATTGGCAGGTAGCCAAAAACGATCCAAAGTGAAAAGCAGCGATGCACGAGGAGTTGGAAGCTCTGGAGAAGAACCGAACTTGAGAGCTGGTGAGACTACCAGAAGGAAAGAGAGCAGTCGGATGCAAGTGGGTTTTTACTGTAAAGCAGAACCCAGATGGACAAGTTGAGCGCTACAAAGCTCGACTGGTGGAAAAAAGATACAGTCAGACGTACGACATCGACTATGACGAGACATTTGCACCAGTGGCGAAGATGAGTACTTTCAGGACCTTGATCTCTTTGGCAACCAATGGAGGATGGAAGCTACACCAACTAGATGTGAAGAATACATTTCTTCATGGGAATCTAGTAGAGGAGGTATACATGGAGATACCACCAGGATTCGGCACCAATCAGACAGAAGACAAGGTCTGCAGGCTGAAGAAGTCTCTCTATGGACTGAAGCAGTCTCCTCGAGCGTGGTTTGACAGTTTCAGAAGAGCAATGATAGGGATGGGATATCAGCAGATCAATGCTGATTATACTATGTTCTTCAGACGAAGTGGAGGCCACATCACCAAGCTTGCGGTGTATGTGGATGATATGATTATCACAGGCGATGATGAGCAGGAGATCGTCCAACTCAAGGGAAAGATTGGCAAGGAGTTCGAGGTGAAGGATATTGGCCCTCTTCGATACTTCCTTGGGATTGAGATTGCTCGAGATACAGAGAGAATTGTTCTTTCTCAGAGGAAGTACGCACTGGACCTGCTTACAAAAACAGGGATGATGGGAGGCAAACCAGCTACGACACCGATAGACCAGAAGTTCAAGCTGGATGCTGAAGCCGGAGAACTAGTTGACCGGGATATATATCAGAGATTGGTGGACAAGTTGATATACTTGAGCCACACCCGACCTGATATCAGCTTTGCGGTCAGCGTAGTGAGCCGCTACATGCATGACCCTCGGAAGGGTTATATGGACGCAGTGTACCAGATTCTGAGGTACTTGAAGGGAGGCCCCGGTAAGGGACTGATTTTCAGAAAGAATAATTATGTGAGCATCGAGGGCTATTATGATTCTGACTGGGCTAGCTGTGCTGACGACAGGAGATCCACCTCGGGATACTGCATATTTGTAGGAGGCGACTTGGTCTCTTGGAGGAGTAAGAAGCAGTCAGTGGTGGCCAGATCAACAGCTGAAGCAGAGTATAGAGCTATGGCCTTGGGAGTCACAGAGCTATTGTGGTTGAAGAATAAGCTGATAGAGCTGAAGCTGGACCAGGGAGCCAAGATGAAGCTATGGTATGACAACCAGTCAGCTATTAGTATTGCCAACAATCCAGTACAGCATGACAGGACTAAGCATATCGAGATTGACAGATTCTTCATCAAAGAAAAGCTGGATAATGGACTACTAGAACTGGGCTATGTTCCAACCAAAGATCAGGTAGTAGACGGACTGACCAAGGGGCTTAGCTCTGTCAGCATGATGAGAGGATGTGACAAGATACACTTAGTGAATATCTTTCGTCCATCTTGAGGGGGAGTGTTGGAATATCCTATGGTATTTTTGGTATGTTGGAATATGTGTTGGAATATCCTATTAGTATATTTGGTATGTTGGAATATGCCATAGGATATTCCTATAGAGAGTTAATGTAATGAGGAGGTTGTAAGGCTATAAATAGCTAAGAGATTATCAATAAAATATAACAACTATTTCAACATTAACCACAACCTTAATAGGCTAAATTGCAGATGAAATTTAATATATGCAAAGAATAATCATGCAAGGGTTGACTAATAAACAATGTTATAGAAAGCGCTAGGTGGCCATTATTCGGCAAGGGGACGCCTAGCAACCAGGCGGATTTATGCGGAAAAATACGTTATCATTAAAAAAAAACTTAGGATTTTCTAGTTCGTTCAAAGTAATATAAAACTGTATATTTATATGTATATGGTTATATACAAAACAACGATTACATTAAGAAAAAACTTCAGTAAACACTCAAATGGACCAAAGACTACAATAACAAGTATTGAATAAATAGAATTATAATCTCTTATTCACCAAAACTAATACAATATGAAAATAAAAGGGTCAATATATATGAATAATATTTGGGCCAGGCCAAAGCCTAACCAAGAAAATAAAAGGGATCATGCCAAAGAAAGCCATTTTTTAACAAAAAATAGACAAAGAATAACTGTAGCAAAATCCAGACGGCATTTTTCTTATTTGGCCACAGTTTTATTTTCCCACAATGTTGTCTACTGTCTAGAACACACAATATACTAAAAAAAAAATCGCAGTGGGTAGCTGTATAGCTCATTGGTGCCGTTTTTTAACGAATTTTAGAACACTGCTAATAAATAAATAAAATAAAAGATGAAATATCAACCTGTGGGGGAACCTCTCCATTAGGAGGAATAGAATCTTTCCTTGCTATGAAAGTGTTCCCTAACATTACGTCATGCCTGCCTGTGCAAATCAGATATATAATTAAAGGTTGCAGAATTAACTAAAACTATATAAAACGCTGAAAAGCATGCATTCGATATATTGGGTTGGCAAGACGATCGAGTCCTTTTCTCATGAAATTCCATCAAGGGACATCATTTTCCTATTTTCTTAATTATAGAACTTTTATTTCTTCAACCATTGAAGATTCTTTTTCTTTCTTTTTTGTTAAACCATCATGTTGGTGGGGCTTTAGAAGACTTCTCATTTTGGTATATTCTATGACATTTGTACAAAAAATATGAAATATAAATTATTATGTATCAGTAGGAAAGGACAATAAACAAGCCTTTGATATTGTTGAAAGTAAAGTCACCCTCGGGAAAAAAAACAGCAACTGTATTGAACAAATATGGTTACAATGAATTAATGGTTGAAAAAGATAAATCTCTGAAAGAGTCTTATCCCTCGACCAGAACAACACTCCTCTCACAATAAATGTGAGCACCTCACACTTTCATTTGTGATATGAGGACAGGTCACTACCAGAAGAACCAAAAGAAGAATTGTTGGAAGTTTTGTAGTTTCCCATTAAAGTATTATGTTTCAAAAAAATTATATTTTATTGTTTTGCTAATTCATGCATCAAGCATTAAATAACTTAGTGGTAAAAGCATTTTAAGCATAAGTATTCGGTCATGAGTAAGAATCTCCTTATCCCTAAAGTTTGTTCTAATACAATTATATTGATTTTGGACCAAGAAACTCTTTTTATATCTAGTATACATCGAAAGGTCTGTGATGAAATTGTTGGGGGGTAAGTTGGTTCTTCCAAGGATCTCTACGTAAAAAAGTGAGAAACTTCCAGAAAGAGAGAACGTTACAAAAGTGAGAGATTTCCAGAAAGTAAAGAGATAGACAAGACTAGTCTATCTAGTTAGTCCTAGAAGGTTTCGGGCATCTAAATGGATGTTGCAGAATCCAATTGGGTGGCCATAGAGCTATTTGCCGTGTTCTGACGCAGTCACTTGTGGGTGCATACTAGTAGACTACATCTGCTTGTTGTAACCCGCGGACAATGTCGTTTGAAATTTTGCAGAAGAGAAAGTGAGGAATAACGTTTTTTGCATAACGTGATTTGTCACCTCAATGAGTCTATTTTTTGTTTTCCTTTAATTTCAATTTCCAATTTTATAGTTCTTTTATATTTGTCCATTTATTCCATTTTATATTTGTCCATTTTTCATATTTACACATATGTAAAGGTTTTTCACCATAACTGAAGGTGGTTTAGTCATCTTCGAAACCATTTAACTAATGACCGGAAGTGTCTCTGAGATAAATAAACAATTTACTCCTTAGTCACTACGGCATCAAAATAAGAAAGAGAACACTTACTTCCCCAGAAGTTTCTAGATTTCTTAGTGTACTGACAGATATACTTGTCATCCGCACCAAGAATTTGAGCGCCAACACCAGTAAAGCGAGGCCCATACACAGCCATGTCGAGCATTCCCATTCCATCACGAAATGCAGGATTCTCCACCGAGTAAATGAAACAGAAACTTTGCTTACATTTGGGGATGGAGACCTTCAAAAACCAACCTTCAAAAAATACTTGTGTAGACCCACTGAAATGATACCTATCAAATTCACATGAAAAAAATATTTGAAGAGTGTTCTATAATATATTGCATTGTATCACACTAGCACCAGAATGCATGAAATAAGACAGAACCTTTTTTCCTCAAGTTGGATTTTCATGCATAAGACAGATGCCAAAAACTATAGTAGGTTCTTGAAGCAATCGTAGGCAATATGTGTGTGTTAATGTGTGTGTGTGCAGGGGCGGACCCATCATATGCCGAGGGTGGGCAGTCGGTCCCCCTGAATTTTCAGTTTCCCTTAATATAGTCTTTGTGTATTTACTTCATTTTCTTTGCAAATTTTGATCGCTAAATTTGATGAGCTTATAAGCAAGTGGGCTTGAGTTCAACACTATGTAGCCACATTATGATTGCTTTCTAATTATTATATTTTATTTACAAACATAACCCCCTTAAATTTTAACTTAATGTATTTTTGCCTCCCACCCCCGTCTGCGAAAAAAAGATTTCTTATCTCCGCCAGTGTGTGTGTGAGCACTAGGTGGCTCCTTATCTAATCTAGGGAGGTCTACACTTACACTTTTGGGGCCCATCCATGGAGAGGTTCAGCTCAACCTCCCCCGAAAGGAAAGAAAATTGAAGAATGAGAGTACCAATAACAAGTCTCATATTCACCTGAACCAATCAAAATAAGCCCATATTTCTCAGCATTCGGAGGGAAAAGAAGCATAATTCCCATTATCGGTGGTTCTTAAACAAACAGTTTGGATTCAACAGTTCTAGTCGCATTATATATTTGTCATCCAAATACATGTAAGTACAAAAACTTGTAAGCTTTTGGATCTATAATGCTTTCCACGAGGGATTTTTGCATAAATTCCCAGTGCATAAGAATATTGGTATTTTTCCTTTCTAGATAGTTTTATGTGTCACCAGTCACGTAGGGTAGCTATATCTACATGTATATAAAACCCTAACCCTAGCTTCCAGCAGCCACCTCCTCTTCTTTTCGCCCAGTCTTAACCTCTATCAGTGTTCTTTCAGTCTTCAGTTTAACCAAGCCGTAGTTTTTCATAAGCACTTAACCGCAAACCATATAGCACCAAACCAAACCGTATCATATAATATCAAAATTATAAACGTATTAATAATTTGATTAATTTGGTATTAACAAAAAACCACAGCATTCAAAAAAAAAAAACTAGAAGTTAGGTGATGAATTAAAACATGCTAATAAAGAGACATGCTACTAGAGGAAGATTCCCAAGTACAAAGAGTGGAGATTGAAGGGTTGGGTTAGGCTTAGATAATTGGTATGTGAGAGGTGACATAGTTGTAAGATTGTGCTATTTGTATGGTTTGAACCGAACCATCTTTCCAGAACCAAATATCGAACATCAATTTTCTAAAGCCCTAAATTGGACCATCTTCCTCAAACTGCATGGAATAGTCTAACTTGGTTTGTTTAGGTTCGGTTTGCAATTTTTAACCGCATAATTGCAATTTTAACCGCATACTGCTCACCTCCATCTAGCAACCAAAATCTGTAGCCCAACCACAATCCTCGTCAACTCCACTGTCGTAATCGAACCGATCGAGCCCAAAACAGACTTTGACCGGAATTCCAGTAACTAGCTAAATTATGTTCAGGCCTCATCGGAATTCCGATTTGTGCTCACTATGTACTCACTATATGCTCATTATGTGCTGGAAAACTAGTAACCTGGTTCGGTTAAACCGGAATACCGGTTCGAGACGGCCTAGGTCTATTTTTGGTAGATTTGAGAATTTTCACTAAATCTTTTGTATTAATTTACTATTATCTTTTAACTGATTTTCTAGTTTGATAATTATATTTAGTTGCTTAGTGCTTAAGCTAGTCTTTTATTATAAATAGATTGCATGTAGAAGACAATAAACCAGTTCATTATTATTATTATTATTTGTTGTTAATATGAGTTTTCTTTTAAAAATGGTGAGAGAGGTATAAAACTATGGCTGGGTAGCGGAAGATCAGTGGATCGAGCCACGGGATGTATTATTCGTTTCACTTACAAAGATGGTGGGAGTGGGGGCAGAAGATCAGTGAATCGAGCCACGGGACCAAGTTTCATTGTCAAGCATGGGAGGGAGGGTATAATGTAAAAAAATGAAACAAATGTTAAGCCCGGGGCGTAATTTTTCGATGGAAAACTGATACAGGTGTAGCACTTCGAGGAAGGTGCACGACAGAGATCCCGGAGGATTCTGAGAAATGAAACCGATAGTTTCACTTCGAAGAAGGTACAAAAAGTTTCGTAGTGGCAGCGATGAATGTTCACTAACGTTTTCTGATTAGATTAGAAACGTTCTTGTTTAGAACGAGATTAAAGTGGATGAACAGGAATGGATGGAAATGACAAAACGTCCTGCTGGGTGAATAATCACCGGCGCTCAAAGCTTGAGTCGCCCCACATGAACAGCTTTCAGGAACCAGCAAGTTCGACAGAGAACTTCGGAACACTCCGCTCTTCTGACTCCTCGGATGGCGCGGAACTCTGCTCTCAAAGTACCTCTCTTTCTGCTCTGAACTTTGAGAATTTCGTAAAAAAAAATTCTGATAATGAGAACTATACCTGAGAGAGAAGAGAGAGACTTTATATAGATGCGCCTAGTAACTGCTCGGTATGCAGAACGTTTAGGACGCGGAAAAAAACCGTTCCGAACGTTCTGTAACCGCTCAAATCGTGCACAGACACGATTGAGCCAACTGGCGCACAGCGCACGCTAATTTGCGCATAGCACACACAATCGCGCACCGCTGTGCCAACTACGCACACGCGCACTACGCGCCAACTGCACGCCAACAGGCCGGGCAAACTGGCCGTGCCACTGGATAGCGCTATTTGGCTGCGCCAAATGGTCGCGCCATCTGGCCGTGCGATCGGGCTACGCGAACGGGTGCGCGATCGGCTGCGCAGAGGCTCGCGCAACGAACGCAACTTAAGCGCACTATGCGCCTAGCGACGATGCTGACGTGCTAAGTGCAAAGTGCGCCAACAAAACGCCATATTACGCCTCATGATCCCATGAGCCCGAATCTGAGTCGCTAAGGCCCTATGGGACTTAGCTCCAAAGGAAATTAATTCCAAGAGCAAAAAACATAAATGCTTTAACATGGAGTCTTATCCTTACCTTCTAGTAAAATTATCCATATGGTTCCCTCCTTAGGGTCAACACCCCATATGCATATTTCAATTATATATTGAGATACACTTCATGAGGCTTTTCCAATGTGGGACTAAATAATACTAGGCATGTATTGAGAGCAAGCTCTCTCTACATGTTAAGAAAAAGCTCCAACAATCCTCCACATATCTCGATATATGGATTTGAGTATTCTCCATAGTAACTGTCCATCATGCATTAGGATAGATGTCGCTGACGACTTGAATCTTCCCGCATAGGTCAAATAACAGACTATAATATAAGAATGGAATAAGCCTTGAATTCTGCACCATAGCTGCAATTCTTCCCACTCACATAATGTAGTCACATGTGCTTCTGACTGCACATTAGAGGCCTTGTGCTAGCCTGGTTTCAGTATATTATTTTGGACGTCTACAAGTTTACCCTCAAGAGATGGCATGCTATCTCTGACCATACACTATAGGTGAGTTCTTTATTAAAGAGACATGGCATGAAGTCTTGCGCTTTCCTTGCGGTGCTACACCGCTATGACATAGCTTAAAGCCGAGGCATTACCCCCACCCGGAAAGCTCATCGTAGTGTCATACTACTGTAGCATGAGGTCACAAGCTTCTTTGTAGTGTCATACTACCCAGCATGAAGCCTTTCGCTTCCTTGCGGTGTTAGCCGCAGCGACATGGCTTGCGAGGCCGAGGCTTTACCCCTGTCCGGGTACCTCATCGTGGTGTCGTGCCACTATAACATGAGGACATTCTCCCCTTTGTAGTGTTGTCTACAACTCTTTTATTTTATTATACAGCATTAGGCTACCTGCCTATTTGCGGTGCTACGCCGCTGTGACTTGGCTCGCAAAGCAGAGGTCTTACCCCTACCTAGGAACCTCATGGTGGAGTCACCCCACTGTAGCATGGAGTTACACTTCTTGTAGTGCTGTGCTACCGTGCTTCCTGTAAAGCACACCAGGCATTCACTCTGCCTGAGAACTCATTAAGGCGTTTAAGCCATCCTCATCACAGGATCCGTTTTCCGTAGAAAACATATAGTAGACAACAGTGGTTGTAGGTCCGTAACCTTTCCATGCCACAGAGGACATATACCCAATGTTTCTGATATTTTTCCAATTAGTGGTCCTCCCTTGAACCAAAAGCTAGATGTCTAGTAGATTTCTCTTTGAACTAATAGCATAAAATTTTATGGTAGGATTGCAATAACATAATATCATAATGCCTTCAAGCCCATTTTACAAGCTGTGTCATCGACCAGCTGGAGCTTGAGGCCCTTTGTGAATGGATCCGCCAGGTTCTTCTGACTCCGAACATCAATCACTACAACGACACCTCTCTTGATGAGATCGTGCACTGTCTAGTTCTTTAACCATATAGTTCTCTTCTTTTCGTCATTTGATGCCACCGCCGCAGTTGCCTGGTTGTCGCAGTATATCGAAATTGTCGGTATTTGTGCCCCAACCACTGGAAGATCATACATAAGCTCCCGAAGTCATTTTGCTTCCTCCGCTGCGGTATCAAGTACAAAGAACTCACATTCTATGGAGGAACGAGAGAGCATAGTCTGCTTCTTCGACTTCCACGATATAGCAGCTCCATCCATTGTGAAAATGAATCCACCTGTGGACCTCTCGCTCTCCAACTCTGAGCACCAGCTGGCATCACTGAAGCCTTCTACTACTGGTGGATCTCCACTGTAGTGCAGTGTATATATCTGAGTCTTCTTGAGATATCTCATTACTCATTTCACAGCTTTCCAGTGCTCAATGCCTGGGTTGTTCGTAAAACGACTCAGCATTCCTACGGTGAAAGTTATGTCAGGCCTAGTTGTAACTCCCTTAAACTAATTTTGAGAACTTTCATGAATTTCTATTTTTGAGAATAAGATTGGTTGCATATAAATTTTAATTTATTATAATAACTATTAATTCTGTTTTTATTAATCCTGTTTTAGTAGATTGTATTACTATTGTGTTAATTTTTATGTTGATTCTATTTACTAATTTAAAACAGTTTATTGGTTTATATTATTTAAATACTATTTAATCAAATATTGAGTGTTGTCTCTTTTTAATTAGTTTGACTGTTAGCTATTAGGAAGAGCTCGTGAACAGTGTAGACTAATTCCATTTATTAATTTGTTAGTCATTAATTAATTGGTTCAGTTAGTTATTAACTAATTGATATAATTAGTTGATCATTTATTAATTCAGCTAGTTGTTAGAAAATCTGTTTGTAAATTGATGATGGATCATTTTATTTGAATTTGATGTTTGTTCTTTTCGTAAACTATTGGAAGAATAATAGGAAAACCTGTTTTGAATTTTCATTTTAAAATATGTTCTGTTCGGAATCTAGGAGGGAAATTGTTGATTTGGAAAGCTGTTTGAAAAACTTTGCTGATTTTGAATTTGAAATTCTGTTATTAGTATTCTAAACTACCCCCAGATCTACTTGTATTTACCTACACTGCCACAATACTACACCCCCAGATCTATTAATTATTACATCTCTGCCATTATACTAATAACCCCAGATCTATTGATTATTACATCTCTGCCATTATACTAATAACCCCAGATCTACTCCTATTTACTACTGTGCCACTCACACACACATAATATTTTATTATAAATTACACGATTCCCAAGGCACTGACACCACAGTACTTTCTCTCTCTCTACACGTCACTCTCTCTCATTCCTCTCTCTCTCTACAATTTCTCTCTCCTCACTGGATAGAGGCCGAGCCCGCCGGAGCTCCGCCACAGTCCTCCGCCTCGCCGACCTTCCTCGCCGGAACGTCGCCCAGCTCGCCGCCGCCGCCACTTCGAAGATCGAGCCAGCCTCGACTGTCGAGCCACTTTGGAAGACTGTGCACCGCCACTGGCGATCCCAGCCATCGACCGCCGACTCGAGATCTGCGCTGCTCCTCGAGCAGTGGGCCACTCCGTAGTTCGAGCACCGCCACTGCCAATCTACCGCTTCTGTTTCCTCGCAGACCGCGCCATCAGACTCGAGCAGAGCGCCGCCTCGGTTGCAGCGCCGTTCTCGAGCGCCGAGCCACCGCCATCAGTGGAGCGTCGCCTCGATCCTCACGCCGACCTTTCCAGAGTTCGCCGCCAGCATCCCGAGGAATCTCGCCGTCAGTGCTCGGGCTTCCACCGCAGACGCTGCAGCCTCCTCGTGAGAGAATCTCGCCGACTGTGCTTGGATCGGACGCCGAGGAGTCCACAGCTAGCCGAGGATCGACATCCCCGACCGGCCAGTGAGCCCATTCATCGATCTCTCTCGAACCCTCTTCTTGCTTTTGATATTAGATAATTAGGGTTCTTGGCTGGGATTGGGGAAGAATACCTAGATCTAAGGTTTTGGGGCTGTGGGAGTAGAACCTAGGGTTGTGGTGACAGGAGAAACCTAGGGTTTTCCTAGCACGAGAGCTGGAGGAAGGAGACAACCTAGATCTAGAGTTTCCAGGAAGACCTAGAGTGAAACCTAGGGTTTGTGTGCGGCCATGGCTGGATATTAGGGTTAGGGTTTTGATCTGGACGGAGTAGAGGGAAACAGATGAAGGAGACGGTTGAACCTAGGTTAGGGTTTGTAGCGGCTGGCCATGGAGAGAAATCATTAGGGTTAGGGTTTGCTTGGCTGGGTTGAAGAGGATGGATCCTAGGGTTAGGGTTTACTCTCGAAGTCTGGGGAAGAAGACCTAGACCTAGGGTTTTCCTAGCCAGAGGGAGGAGAAGAAGAACTAGGGTTCCTCGAGCTGGGGGTTGAAGAAGGCGAGGAGAGAAGACGGAGACGGGGGAAGTCTTCGCCGGAGGGGGATCTCTCGCCGGAGTCGCCGGAGCAGCCGGAGCCTCGTCGGAGAAGACGAGGAGAGAACTCTTCCGTAGTTCTCTGGAGTGTTCTGGTTTGAGTGAATGGTGAGAGGAGAGAGAAGGCTAAGGTTAATATTTGAGAGCAAGGGCCGGGTTTCTGGGCCGTGAGTTGGGCTAGTATTGTTGGGCTGATCGGTTTTAAGGGAATTAAGTTTTTTTAACAGAGTATATAGGTTAGAGGCTGGGCTGGGTTTGTAAAGTTGGGCCCTGGGCCAGGTGAGTAGGAGTTGGTTTAATTTCTGTTCAGTTTAATTGTTAACAGTTGGGTTTTGGGCCAGTCCTGCTGGGCTGGTCCTGTTGGTTTTAATATAATTGTAGTATTAAATATTGGTGGGCTGGATTTTATATTTAGTTAATTATTGTTAAATTTAGTGTTATCAAATATTGACTTGTATAGTATTTAGTTTAGTGATTTTAAATATTAAATAAATCTTGTATAACATTTTTAGTAATGTATAGTATTGTATATTTCCAAAATGAATAAATACTACCTTGCCTATTAGCATAAAATAAATATATTGTAAACATATAAATATATAAATTCATATCTTATTATTAGTGGTTTGCAAATTATTTCAAAAGGATTTTATAAAATTAATATTGCTTTGTTAATATAAAAGCTTCTAATTTAAAGATCTTTAAATATATATGGTATATATAATTATTATTGGTTAACTTTGAATACTATATTTTCTTATAAAAGTATTTTGTGATTAAAAAGGTTTATATAGAGTTATAGATTTTGCTACCAAAATGTTTATTAGTATTTATATTGATTTAAACTATAATATTTTCCAAATATTATTAGCTAGAATATTCCATTAGCTAAGTTAATGATTTGATTATCTAAGTTGTTAGCTAATTGTCATTATTCAAACCCTAATAACTTGTACAAAATATAACAGGTGAATCATTGCAACCATGCAGTACTACTCTCGTGCAACAAAACCGAGGCAAGTACACTGACTTGACTTGTACCTTGTTTTCTGTCTTACCTTCATGTGCCATGTTCTCATATCGGACACGAATTACACACGATTGTCTTGTTCCATTGTTCATTGCTTGTGCGTCATTGTTCATTGCGGGATTGGAGGAAATATTAGCTTTTGTGTGACCACACCCAATATAGTATTGAAGATAGCTTAATCGTACACATCACGTACGATGAAGCCGTACCATGTAGAATTGACTCATTGATTGATTGATTGATTGTTCCTAAGCCGGTCACACATTAGTTTTAATATTTCAAAACTGTCACAATTGCATCATTGATTGTCGTGATTGATTGCCTTGTACATTGATAGCCGTGTTCATTGTCTAGCATCTTGATTGTCATCCATTGCCTGCAGTTTTACATTTCATTTCTGGTACCACAGTTTCAGTTTCATTTCATGTTCTAGCATTCTGGTATTCTAGTTTCACCTTGTACTCTGGATCACAGACTACATTGTATATTGTCTAGTCAGGGTTATACTTTGCTCTTTTCCTGATAGGATCGTTGCAGGTGAGTGGGAGATTACATGGAGCTGGTGATTGCTTGGATATTGCAGTTTTTTATTGATTTCAGTTTATTTTTTTGGAGATTGTATTTTAGAGATTCATTGTTGTATATTATTTCATTTGACCGGATTTGTCTCCGGCTGAGTTTGTATTTAAAACACTTGATGGATATTGGTGATTTCTGGGAACGTTATAAATGCTGTGTTGGTTTACATTACATTGTGACTGTGAGTTTTTCTTAGTATTGTACAGCTTACTTCGTCGTGTCCAACGACGAAGGCTGGGCGTGTCCGACTCGTATCCGATTATTCGGGAGCGGGGCGTGACACTAGTGGCAGTAGTAGCATACATCAAACTCCCGATGACACTTGCATACTCCAGCGACCTGACGCTTTTCCTCGAATTAGGATTTAGCTTCACATCACACTTGTAAGGCGTATTGATAATCTTCTTAATATAATAAGACTGTGACAACGTCAGTCCAGTTTCCATCCGGATGATCTTGATCCCCAAGATCACATCAGCTTCCCCCAAGTCCTTTATACTGAACTTAGTCAAGATGAATTTCTTTGTTTCCATGACACAACCCATATCCGTACCTAAGATCAGCATGTTGTCCACGTACAGACAAACGATTACACCTCTTCCATCAGCGAACTTTGTGTAAACACACTTGTCTGTCTCGCTGATCCTGTAGCCATTTGACCTTATAACTTTGTCAAACTTTTCATGCCACATCTTGGGAGCCTGTTTAAGACCGTACAAGGATTTTACCAACTTGCAGACTTTGTCTTCAAGACCCTTGACGACAAATCCTCTGGCTGTCGTATGTAAATTTTTTCGGTCATCTTACCATTCAGGAAAGCCTTTTTACATACATCTGATGTATCACCAACTTATGTATTGTTGCGAGAGCGATCAACATTCTGATGGTGGTCATTCAGGCTACTGGAGCATACATGTCGAAGTGTCGATCCCCTACTTCTGAGAAAATCCTTTGGCTACTAGCCTAGCCTTGAACTTGTCAATAGTTCCATCTGCTTTCATCGTCTTCTTGAAGATCCATTTGCATCCGATGGATTTTGCTCCTTCTGGAAGATCAACCAACACCCAGGTGTTATTAGAGGTGATTGAATCAATTTCATTGTCTATCGTTGTCACCTCCACTATCCTAGATAGGGCTATTATGGTCATTTATCTTATTTTAATATTTTAATATTTATTTAAGTTTTATTGCTAATATAATTACCTTGATGATTAAAACAATTATTTTTAAAGATATATATATATATATATATATATATATATATATATATATATATATATATATATATATATTACTTATAAAGTTCTTTTTTAATATATTTAATAAATATAAGATACAAATATTTAATTTTATTTATAAATAATGTCAGGTTATTTTATTTCCTACATATATATATATATATATATATATATATATATATATATATATATATATATATATATATATATATATATGAAAAGAAAAAGGGAAAAGGAAAGTACATCTTTAAAATATAAATATTATAAAAAAATATTAAATGGATTTTATATATATAAATAAATATATATTGAGTTTTTTAATTATATAAATGAATATATGTATAAGTTATATATGTATATATATATATATATTTTTGGAATAAGGGTGAATTTATTCCTCACATGTAGCGAAAAGGTATTACAATACATAATATCACAACTTCCCATGACCCAAATTTTAATATTATGGGGCCATTACTGATACATCGAATTCTATGTTATGTAGAATTCCAATAGGGGGGTAGTCAAGACCTCGAAAATACGTCTGTTCCGCTCCTTCCAGATGTGCCAAACGGACGCGGCGAGACGAACTCTGGCTCTTCTGGCCCACTCCGAATCCCGGCCTCTGTGATCTCGGATCCAGCTGAGAATGCTCCGGATGTCTCTATCCACCCCAACTCCTTCTCTCAGCTGCGCGCACTGCTCAGTCCAAATGTGCCAGGTCACCGGGCATACAAAGAAGAGATGCCCCATAGATTCATCCTCCTCATTACATAGCACACATTTGACATCCGGGATCTGCATCCCAAACCTGAGGAGTCTGTCTCTCGTCATCAGTCTACCCCGTAGAAGTCGGTATGCGCATAGTTGCATTTTTCGGACAA
Source organism: Iris pallida (assembly GCA_029216955.1). Classification (NCBI taxonomy): domain Eukaryota; kingdom Viridiplantae; phylum Streptophyta; class Magnoliopsida; order Asparagales; family Iridaceae; genus Iris; species Iris pallida. The sequence goes on from JANAVB010013397.1 coordinate 14,092,586, forward strand.
CCCCCTTGCCCCAAATGAAGTCCACCTCCTCAGCCCGGTCGTGGTGGATCCGAACCAAGTCGTAGCAGCTACGAAAGCAGAATAGACCTGACCCGCCCCCCGTACCTGGGCCGGCCCAGCTCCAGGAATCCTCATGCGGGCTAGCGTCAATAGTAATAAGACGAATCTTCTCGGCAAGCGGAGCAGTATATGGATATCCTTCTGGCCTCCAAACTCCATCTCTGATGATCCGACTGCATGTGAGCCCCCTGCCCGCTTCTCTGTCCAGCTGACCTCCCAATAGCTCGAGCAAGGATCTGGAACCCAACCAAGGGTCTAGCCAGAGGTCGGTAGTCATCCTTCATGTTCCTGCAGATAGCGGTCTGAAGCACCGGTCGACACCTCAGAATGGCCTTAAACGTGACCGAGAAATTATTGTCTATCCTGCAGGCCCAGAAGTTAGTCCTCCTTAGGTATCTGTTCGCCATCCATTTCGCCCAGAGCGACCCTCCCTTGATGAATCTCCAGGCCATCTTCACACAAGCTGCCTTCCTGACCGCATAGAGAGGCCTCAACCCCACTCCTCCTTTCTCCCGAGGCCGACATAGCTGGTCCCAGGAGATCGCATGCATCCCTCCCCTCCAGATGAAGTCAGCGCAGATGGCCTCCACTTTTCGAATAGTAGCCGAAGGGATCTGGGTAGACTGGAGCCAGAACATCGTGATGCCCGCAATAACCGAACGCACCAACTCAATCCGTCCGCCAAATGATAGACCCGCAGCTTGCCAGCCTTCCACTCTCCTCTGAGAAAAATCTACCAAGCTGTGACAATCCTGCTCTCTGGCATAGTTGACCGTCAGCGGGACCCCCAGGTATTTCACTGGAAGCTTGCCTCTGTCCACTCCTAAGGCGAAGGCTCTCTCCCCCTGCTGTGTACACCGGGAGCTGAAGTAGACTCTGCTTTTTTTCCTGTTTAACTGGAGCCCAGATAGCCGATCGAACTCCTCCATAATGTCAGAGAGCGCTCTTATTCACCGCATGGAAGGCTGGAGTAGCACCAATAAGTCGTCAGCATAGATCAGATGGGATACAACTGGACTCACCAACCGGAAAAGGGGAACGATCCTCTTGCTATGCACTGCCGTATCCATCATGCATGTAAAGTACTCCATCACCAAGGTAAATAGATACGGGGAAAGGGGGTCACCCTGCCTCAACCCCCTGTTGCTCCTGAAGTAACCATGCGGCGTGCCCTGGATGAGGACTGAGAAAGTAGGGGAGCAAATGCACTCCCTCACCCTCGCAACCCACCTCTCTTCGAACCCCATGGCAAGCATCAAGTGACACAGGAAGTCCCGGTTGACCGTATCATAAGCTTTCCGGAGGTCAAGCTTCACACAAGCCTTCATCCCCCCAGGTTTGCTGAACTCCCTCACCATCTCATGAGCTAGCAGGCTGTGCTCCGCTATCGGTCGGCCCTTGATGAACGCTGCTTGATTCTGGGACACCAATCCCTGCATAATCCCCTCCATACGCCTGCACATAAGATGAGTGATAATCTTGTAAAGAAAATTACAGCAAGCAATGGGCCGAAAATCTACAAGTGAGGTCGCTCCCTCCTTCTTAGGAACCAGCGTCAAGAATGTGTGGTTCATCTCCTTCAGAAGCCTGCCCTCCACAAAGAACTCCTGAACCGCCGTCAGAACCGGGACCTTAAGCACACCCCAGTGTCGCTTAAAGAACCCTGAAGAGAAGGCCCGGGAGCTTTGTTGGGATTAGCCTTCATCACAATGTCTTCCACCTCCTCCATCCTCACTGGTGCCAAAAGCAGACTGTTCCCATGGCGGAACACCAGTCTCTTCGTGACAAGGGTTGGGAACGTGCTAGTGTAGTCTGTCTGTTGATACAAGTCAGTGTAAAATCTGACGGCCTCCTCCTGAATCTCCACCGGGTCCCCCATAAGACGTCCCTCAGCATTCAGAAGTCTGGGGATGCTGTTCTGGTGCTGACGGGTGCGGATCACATCGTAGAAGAATTTGGTGCAGCGGTCTCCATCTTTGAGCCAGTACATTTGGCCCTCTGTGCCGCACTAATCTCCTCCTGCAGTCTCATGGTGCTGACCTCCTCAATCAGGATCTTCTCCGTAGCCGCCAGCTCTCCGTTCAGAATGTCAGCTTGGAGGGCTACCTGAGTGTCCCGAAGCTCGGCTTCCTTATCCGCCAGAGAAGTCCGCGGTCTCGTCTTCACCCACCCGCTGATGGCCCGCTTGAGCTGCTTGAGTTTGTGAACCATGCGGAACTGAGCCGTGCCTTTCCGGAAGTGCTGCATCTCTCCCATAACCACCTCCTCATATCCAGCCGACAAATACCAGCTGTTGTTATACCGAAACGGCCTCGCCCTCAAAGTGGGTCTCTCACAGAGGCCAACCCGGATAGGAGAATGGTCGCTAGTACCCGCCGCAAGGCCTTCCGCCACCGAGTTCGGAAAGCATCTGAACCACTCACTATTGTCCAAGGCCCGATCCAACTGACAAGCAATCCGCTTATGAGTAGCCTTGTTGTGCCAGGTCCAAATATGTCCAGCTCGCTCCAGCCCTCGCATCCCTGACATAAGCAGACACCTCTGGAAGTCATATAAGATCGAGTCCGGAACAGGGCGACCTTCCACCTTCTCTTGACGAAGCAGCATAGCATTGAAGTTCCCCATGATGAGCAGAGGGAGATGCATGTTGTCCGCCATAAGACCCAGATGCACAATGTCCTCCCACAAAGCCTCCCGGAGTCTCCGATCATTGTGCCCATATACAACACCCAGGATGAACCGGAACCCACCTTTGTTCTCGAAAGTAACGTCGATGAGTTGTTCTGATTTATGGATCTGCACCCCCTCCCAGCTACCTTTGTTCCACCTAACCCAGATCCTTGCCATAACGCAAAGATCTAAGTTGTGAATGTGATCCCAGTTTGCCGGAGTCCTACGCGAGAGCATAGCGGCCCCTCTAATCTTCGTCTCCAGCAGGATAGCAATGTCACACGACTCTTTCCTCAGAACCCCTCCAATCTCTCTCCATCGTCCAATGGAACACCCCCCCTAATGTTCCATGCTAGGACCGACATCTAATTAATAGATGAGGGGTCCCCCTGGAACTCGTCTGGATCGACACTCGAGGAAAGTGTCTCATCCGCCTGATCAATGACCGCATCTACCATGGAGGAAGGAGCAAGATGGGCCTGAATCCTGCTAAGAGTAAGTGTCCAGTCAGGATTGTCTTCAGTCTGGTCATCCATATTCCTCGCCTGAGGGATATCCTCCCGTGTGCCCGGAGCGTGCCTTTTTCTGCTGCTGTATACCATGATCGCCGGGGAGGCCTCCATCACCATCTGACCACTACCAGCCGCGCTCATACCCCTGGTCACGATGGTCCTCTGTGGTCTGAACGGGACCAGTGCACCCTGCGTGCTCTCCTGTCTCTGCGGTGATCCTGACTCCAGCCTCCTATCGACCTCCATCACTGTGCCCTCCTCCATATGTCTGTCTGGCTCCGTCTCCCCAGGCAAGTGACTGGAGGCCGTCTCCTTCCCCGGTGCCTCCATCTGAACCGCCTGTGGCCTGGCAGTCTCCTTCCCCTTGTATTTGCACGCACTAGTAGTGTGCCCAAAGCACTCGCAGTAAGAACACATGGGAGGGACCCAGTCATACTCCACCGCCTGTGTCAGAACCTCCCCAGACGGTACCTGATACTCAAGCATACTCGGAAGCTCCGAGCCCGCCTTGATCTCCACGAAGACCCTGGCATACATCAGTCTGGTGCGAAAAGTAGTGGCCTCGTCAGCTTTGATCGACTTCCCCACAAGGCTGGCAAGTCTCATGAGAAGCGGGATGCTCCAATACTTTACTGGGAACTCAGGGAATCTGACCTAGATGGTAATGGCGTTCAGCACCTCCTTCTCACACCTCAGCTCCGGCGTCCACTCCTTCACTATAATGAGTCTCCCATCAAATGACCAAGGCCCTCCCTGCAGGATCCTGGACACATCCTTCGCTAATCCAAATTTGACATAATAGAACCCGTTCTCCCGAGAGAAGAAATTCCATACTACCTTTGGGTCTCCAGACACGCTCCGCATAATCCCGAATTTGGCCATAGAACGGCTTGTTCCCTAACACATACAGCACCAGGGTGTTCTTCCAGAATTCTGAAACCACCGCTATTTCTTCGGCGGGAAAATACGCCCGAAGTCCTCCTCCAACCGACATCGGTGGGACAAACTCCATCGACATCGAACTTTTCGTAACCACTGGCGTGCAGACCTCCTTCCATGACCGAGGCCTCTGCTCCTCAACGAGCGTCCTGGTCGGGGTGTTCACAGGACCCGGACCTGTCCTGCCGGTATCAGTAGCAATATCCTTAGCCTTCTCGGCCGCCGTCGCCTTCGGCCTCCAACCCTAAACAGAGCGCACCATACCTCCCCCACGACGGCGGGGATCCACTGTGCCGATCGAAGATCGGTTCCCATGATTTCCTGGCCCCGCCCGCCCCGAAACTTGGGTCAGGGCCCCTCGCCGTCCTCCAGCCCGTCGTCTCGTCACCGTCTGCCATCCTGTATCACCAGTGTTGTCCCCCTCGGACCCGAACTCGAACACTGAAGCCGCTCCGCCGGAAGCGGAACCTCCTGTGCCGCCCGACCCCCCCCCCCCCCCGCCCGTGGTGGTCCCCCTGCGTCCGCCTGCCCCCCGACCCCTCCCCGCCTGGGGGGGTCCCGCCGCCGCCTCCGCCCGACCCCTCCCAGCCAGGAGGGGTCCCGCCGACGCCGCCCGACCCCCCCCCCCCCGATCGGGGGGGTCCCCCTCTTGCCGTCGCCGCTCGAACCCCCCCTCCCCAGTTGGAGGGGTCCCCCTGTGGCCGCCGCCGCCCAAACCCCCCCCCCCAAACGGGGGGGTCCCACTGCCGCCGCCGCCGCCCGATCCCCCCTCCCCGATCGGGGGGTCCCCTTGCTGCCACCGCTGCCCTTTCCTCCAACCCGCCGAACCCCCCCACGAGCGGATCGGGGGGACGGGGGGGAGGCGTGGTGGCCGCCATAGGAGAAACCCTAGCAGAGCTCTCCATCTTTTTCTCGATTATATATATATATATATATATATATATATATATATATATATATATATATATATATATATATATATATATATATATATATATGCGTATATATATATATATATATATATATATGTATGTACGTATATTTGTATATATATAAATATGGATATATATGTAAGTGTATATATATGTATATGTATATATACATGTATAAATATATATATATATATATATATAAAATATGTGTGTACATATACGTGTATATCTACATATTAGGATATATATATATATATATATATATATATATATATATATATATATATATATATATATATATATATATATATATATATATAACAAAAAATGGCGACGGAAGCAAACCCTAGCTCTGCTAGGGCATCACCTAATCGGTGCGAGGAGGCGCCCAACCGACCACCGGACCGGGGGAAAGGCAAGGGGGTGGCGGCGGCGGCCGGCGGCGACCGGTTGGAGGCGGACGGCGGCGGCCGGCCGCCGGAAACGCTGTTTGCTGCTGCTGCGATCACGCGGGCGCACGCTGGCGGCCGGGGGCGCGGCCGGGGGGGTCCGGCGAACCCCCCCCGGGGGCGGGCGGAGGCCGGCGACCCACCCCAGGTGGGGGGGTGGCCGGGGAGGGGTGTGGACGGCGGCGACGCCACCGAGCACGGGTTCGGTCGGCAGCTCGATGGCGGTTGCTCCGGGGGGCTCCTCTATGGTGTTCAACGCCCAAAGGGCACTGACCGGATCGGAGGACGGACAGAGTGAGGAGGGGGCCTGGACCACGGTACAAAATCGGAGGGTAAGGCGAGGAGGTGGGCAACGATCGCAGATCTCTGAGACTAGGAGGGGCTCCGCTTCTACGCAGGGATCGGACAGGAGGTCAGGGATAGCTAGGAGAACAGGACCTATGGTGGGACAGGTGCACACTGGTGGTCGGGAGGGACAAGCCAGGACTACGTGGAGGCCTCGAGCGGCGGGGTCAGCAGTGGCGGCTGGCCCAGTTATCGGGGGGAGAGGGACTGCTACGAACGTGAGTGCCCGACCGGCCCCGACGACCCTACCTCGAAGTTCGGGCCCGCGGCCTGTATCCTGAGCAGATGCATGCAAGGTGGGGGTTGCAAAGACTCCGGCATCGATGGAGTATGTTGCGCCTATGGCGGTTGGGGGTGAGCTCTGCGCCGACTTTCCGGCTGAGGAAGTGGCGAAGGTGACGGCATTCTGGGAGAATACTTTAGTGTTATATGTGTTGGGTAGCAAGCCCTTCTACGGGCAGATCCGAGGTTATGCGGACAGAGTCTGGCGGCCGAAGGGTAGCATGGAGTTCTTCTCCAAGGAGAACGGCTTCTACTTCGTTAAATTCGGGATGGCAGAAGATGTGGCTCGGATCCTCCAGGGAGGGCCATGGACGTTTGATGGACGCCTCATCATACTGAAGCAATGGACTCCTGACTTGAGATGTGAGAAGGAGGTGCTGAATGCGGTGCCTGTATGGGTCCGGTTCCCTGAATTCCCGGTTCGCTTCTGGAGTGTCCCCCTCCTTATGAGACTTGCCAGCCTCATTGGCAAGCCGATTAAGGCGGACGATGCCACCGCATTCAGGACTAGATTGATGTATGCTCGGGTATTTGTGGAGATTGACGCCAGGTTGGACCTGCCAGAGCAGTTGAAGTACCGGACCCCTACTGGCCAGATTCTTATGCAGAAGGTGGAGTATGAGTGGGTTCCCCCCAGATGTCCGACGTGTGTCTGCTTTGGGCACCTCCTAAGTGCTTGTAGGCGTGGAGGAGCTTCTGAGGTGGTGACGGAGGAGGCAGTACAGGAGACAGGTGGTGTAGTTAATACCCCTGTAGTTGACCAGGAGGGCCTGATGGAGGATGAGATGGAGGCAGACCTTCCCCCCGACTCTGGGGATATTGACGGGTCTTCGACGGTGATCCTTGCCGGAGCGATGGTTGAGTATACGGGGACGAGGACTATGACCATCAGGAGTATGGGACATGAGGACAGGCGAAAAGGAGAGGATAACACCTTAGCTCTTCAGGTATACAGTCGGAAGCGCCAGGCTACGGAGTCGCATAGTGAGGACAGCGGACAAGGTGGGGCGGAGAGAGTGTAGAAGGTCAACCCTAAATGGGTAGTGGACCTAGCTCAGCCTCTTCTTCAAGGGGATAGAGATGAGGAGTCCAGAGATATGGAGGTTGCACTCTCCCCGGGTGCACCTTCAGAGGATGTTCAGGGGACCCCACCCGCGGTTTAGATGTCGGCCCTGGCCTGGAATGTCCGGGGGGGTGTTCTCTGGGGAGATGGAGGGAGATTAGTGGGGTGCTGAGGAAGGAGAAGTGTGAAATCTCGATCTTACTCGAGACTAAGATCAGGGGGGCGAAAACCCTGTCTCGTAGAACTCCTACGGACTGGGTCCAGCTCCACAACCTTGGTCTCTGTGATATGGCGAAAATCTGGATTAGATGGAACGGAGCTAGTTGGGAGGGGGAGGAGGTTTTCATGACTGACCAGCTGGTGGCTATCTCCTTCTCCAACAAGGGTGGGTTCCGTTTCTTACTTGGTGCTGTCTATGGGCATAATGACAGGAGGATGCGGAAGGCCTTGTGGCAGGACATCATTAGGCTGAGTACTTTGGCAGTGCATCGCCATCTCCTCCTGCTTATTATGGGAGACTTCAATGCCACGCTATATAGGGGGGAGAAGCTGGGGGGGCGGCCGGTGCCGGACCAGATTCTATTAGACTTTCAGTCCTGTCTTCTCCAGTCCGGGCTCAGGGATCTGGAGAGGGTGGGGCACATATGGACGTGGCACAACAAGGCTGTGGTTGGCAGGGTGGCTTGCCAGCTTGATCGTGCTTTGGGGAACAGTGATTGGTTCCGTCTATTCCCCTCTGCTGTGGCTGAGGGGCTTCCTGCGGGGACCAGTGACCATTCGTCGATCCTGGTGCGCTTCGTGGAGAGACCCAGATGGAGAGCCCGTCCGTTCCGGTATGACAACAGTTGGTTCCTATCGCCTGGCTATGAGGAGACTGTGGCGGGGGGTCTGTGTCAGGATGTGGTTGGCACTGCTCAGTTCCGTATGGTTCACAGGCTGAAGAAGACCAAGCACGCCATCAGGGACTGGGTGAGGGCTCTTCCCCGGACCTCCTTACAGGTGAAGGAGGCGGAGTTGAGAGATCTGCAGTCAGACCTCCAGGGAGACATGATGAGTGGCGAGCTGGCGGCTAGAGAGAAGAAGATAGCTGCAGAGGTCAACACCTTGCGACTCCAGCAGGAGATTAGTGCGGCCCAACGGGCCAAATGCTCCTGGCTCAAGGATGGGGACCGTTGCACCAAATTCTTCTATGATGTCATTCGGGCTCGCCAGCACCGGAACTGCATCCAGAGACTTATCGGCAGTGATGGGCGCCTTGTGACCGACCAGGTTGCTATTCAGGAGGAGGCTGTCCGGTTCTACTCTGAGCTTTATCATCAGACGGACTATTCCACGGTATTCCCGCAGCTGACTACGAAGACGTTGATTACTGAGTATGGCAACAGTCTTCTTATGGCTCCTATCCAGATGGCGGAGGTAGAGGCGATTGTGATGCAGGCTGATGCCTCCAAGTCCCCTGGGCCGGACGGTTTCTCCAGTGGCTTCTACAAGCGTCATTGGGGTGCCCTCAAGGTCCAGGTTCTTGAGGCTGTTCAGGAGTTCTTTGAGACGGGCAAGCTCCTGAAGGAGCTGAACCACACCTTCCTGACGCTGGTGCCCAAGAAGGAGGGGGCGACTTCTCTTGCTGACTTCCGACCGATTGCTTGCTGTAATTATTTGTATAAAATAATTACTCACCTTATGTGCAGGAGGATGGAGGATGCTATGCAGGGCCTGGTTTCTTGGAATCAGGCGGCATTCATCAAGGGGCGGTCTATTGCTGAGCATAGCCTGCTGGCTCATGAGATGATTCGGGAGTTCCACAAGCCAAGAGGGATGAAAGCGTGTGTGAAGCTCGACCTGAGGAAAGCCTACGACACCGTCAACAGGGACTTCCTCTGTCATTTGATGGGTGCGATGGGCTTCTCCGAGACATGGGTGGACAGAGTCAGAGAGTGCATCACCTCCCCTACATTCTCGGTTCTCATTTAGGGTATTCCTTACGGGTTCTTCGAGAGTAGCAGGGGCCTTCGGCAGGGGGACCCGCTTTCCCCATATCTATTCACCCTCGTGATGGAGTATTTCACTTGTTTGATGGACATCGCGGTGCATCGGGAGAGGATTGTACCGATATACAGCAGGGTCTCACCGGTGGTCTCACATCTCATATATGCGGATGACTTATTGGTTTTGATGAGGCCCTCCATGCGAGGGATGAGGGAGCTTGCGGTGGTGATGGAGAAGTTCGGACAGTTATCGGGTCTTCGGTTGAACAGGGACAAGAGCAAAGTTTACTTCAACTCCTCTTGCACCTTGAAGGAGGAACGGGCCCTGGAGCTTGGGGTAGAAAAGGGTGACCTTCCGGTGAAATATCTGGGGGTTCCCCTATCTGTCAACTACGCGAAGGACCGGGAATGTCAGAGTCTGGTGGACTTTGTGCAGAGGAGGGTAGAGGGCTGGCAGGCGGCTGGCCTATCTTTTGGAGGGCGTATTGAGCTGGTACGATCGGTTATATCTGCTATTGCTTTGTTTTGGCTCCAATCTATTATGGTTCCTTTGGCCACTATCAGAAAGATTGAGGGCATATGTGCCAAGTTCATATGGCATGGGGGATTCATGCCATCTTTTGGGAGCAGCTTTGTCGTCCGAGAAAGGAGGGAGGTGTGGGTCTGCGTTCGCTAGTATCTGTCAGGGAGGCGGCGGGGATCAAGCTGGCGTGGAGGTTCCTTCAGGGCGGTTCTCTTTGGTCGGCTTGGATGACTAGTCGGTATCTCCGGGGTAGGAACTTCTGGGTATGTGAAATTGACAACAACTTCTCTGTGTCTTTCAAGCATATCCTGAGGAACCGTCCTGTGCTTCGGAAGGCTATTCGGAGGAAGATGAGGGAGGGAGGGGAGACGGACCTATGGCTTGATCCGTGGATAGCAGGTCAGTCTCTTCTGGAGATTCTGGGTCCCCAGACGGACGGTGTGGCGTACCGAGGTCTGACTTGTAGGCGCATCATCAGGGGTGGGGTCTGGAGGCCAGAGGAGTATCGTTTCACTGCTCAGTTAGGAGGGGAGATCAGGCAGGTCCAGATCACTCCTGCTGTACTGTCTGACGTCTGGGTTTGGGCACCTCCGGGCTACACGGAGGGTGCTGGGGAGTTCAGATTTAGCAGCTGCTACGATCTTGTTCGTTCCCACTTCGACAAGATTGAGGAGTACGACTTTATCTGGGGGAAGGGCCTTGCCAGAAAGATGCAACTGTCTGCATATAAACTGGTGCTGGGCCGGTTGCTTACTAGGGACAGACTACTTCGGTTCGGGGTCCAGGTCCCTGACCCTAAGTGTGTTTTATGTGAGACAGAGAATGAATCCATTGGGCATCTGTTCTTTCAGTACCATATGGCGTGGAGCATCTGGGCAGAGCAGAGCCGGAGATACTTGGGAGGGGTTGGAAGGGAGCGTGACTTCAGAGAAATCCTTAAGTGGATTAGAGATTGCAGGGGCCAGGAGCAGAGCTGGGTCAGACGTGCTAGATTGAGGCTTGCTGCATCAGTTTGGCATGTCTGGAGGGAGAGGAACCGGCGCATTTATGAGGGACTATCCACTCCACTGGTGGGCATCCTTCATAACATTGAGTCGGATGTACTAGTAATGTCCCCCTGAGTTGGGACTGTATCTCTATGTAACCTTATTGCGATGATATGGAATAAAATTTACCCTTTTTCCAAAAAAAAAAAAATATATATATATATATATATATATATATATATATATATGTGTGTGTGTGTGTGTGTGTGTATATATATATATATATATATATATATATATATATACACACACACACACACACACATATATATATATATATACACACACACATATACCTAGCCTAGCTAACAACTTAGCAACCAATACCTAGTAGCATTCCCAACCCATACACCAAGCAAAAAAACCCCGCAACAGCAAACCAAGCCCAGCCAACCCAACACCCGAGCAACACACAGAGAACACACACACACAACCAAACTTTTCCCCTTCCCCTTCTTTCGGTTACAAATCGAAACCAACTATCTTTAAACCTGTGATTAAGAGTGAGAGAGAGAGGTTCTCAGAAAAAACTCAACCCAACCCCAACCCAGCATCATCCCCGGCGGCGACGACCACCGGGGCACGTCAGAGCGCCGCCCACCGTCGGCCAACCGAGCCGCGTGCGCGCATAGCCGCACAGGCCGCGCAGAATCGACATTTTACGTACCCGCCTTCTCTGATTCGTATCTTTGTGCACGCTCGATCAAATCGAGATCCGTAAATTTCTACGGATAGCCGATATGACCCTCTAGGAGTCTCATTGGTAGATTTTCCAATACCAAACCCTGCTGTCCGAAAATTCGACGCAAAGTTTTCGAAAAACCACGCGGAACCGGACAGAAGTTGGAACCCGGATCGCTGTTTTTGGTGGCGATTTCTCGCCGATCCTTCGACCGATTCAAAAATCCGTTTGAAGGGACTTGTAGACAACCTATAGGGCTCTATGAACCTTCTTTTAGTTCCTGTTTTCGTGGACAGTACATCTCGGAAACTGATTTCCAAAATCAGGAAAAACAACGTTCCGAAAATCCGAATTTTAGGAAAAAATTTCCGATACGGCGTGCGTCCCGTCAAACCGGACGACTTGGTCGCAACCCGTAGGGATCGAAAGGCGCGTACGGATGTTGCGAACGTGTGGAATTCGACGGAACTCGATTTTGCTGCGTATGCGCAACGAAATCAGTACGTATCCGTCGAGATACCCCGTATCGACCCTTTTGCGAATTTGTTAATTACTTTTTGCACGTTCGTCATCTCGAGACGAACTTGTGCCAACAGGACTGTGTCACTTTTCTGGTCCTCTATGCCAAGTTTGGTATGATTCTGAGAAGGTCGACCGGAACGCTATTTTGGCGGGCCCGCGATCCAATCCAACGGGCAAAATTGTGCACTGCCCACCGGAATCCAACTTTGGACATACGGTTGGGTTCGTCTCATCGAACCGGACCCGTAGACATATAGTTTGACGACTTTAGAGACCGTAGATACGGCACGTTTTTGGGTGCAAAGCGGGTCCAACGGCAGATATCGTTTTGGCCCGAAATTACCGTTTTGTCCCTGTGTCTAGAATTAGATTTATGGGTAGGCTATTTTAGCTAATTTGACCATTCTGAACACGCTGATATTGTCTGTTTCAGCATTAGAAGACTATTGCACAAGTCGACCCTTCGAGGCTCATTGAGTGGCAGTATTGATTCCTCAGTTCAGGACCAGGCGTGTACATTCTCTGATGATTTTTCGTTCATGATATTTACTATGTTTCATGTATTTAGTGTAGATATTCATGACTCTTGACACATTGGTCACATGAATTGGTATTTTACGGATCCCGTCATGAGTTGTTATTCCTTGTTTACCTTGGTGTACCTTGTGCAAACCTTGTTGTAGTTCTTGTGCAATGTACGGACACCGATTCTCGAGAAGACTTGCTACCTTCTCTTAGAATCTCGTGTCTTAACGAGTCATGGTTGGATCCACTATATCAGTCGGGGCCGGAAGAATATTTAGTCTAGACATGTGGTCAATACCCACCTTGTGCATTGTATAGATCCTTGTGAGTGTTAATCATACACTTTACGTATGATTAACTAGGCCAGTAGACCTTGTACATGTTTCCAAGCCGGCCACATGTCAAAGCTAATATTCACTCACGTAGATAGTTGTTCTTGATTCTTGTACATGACATGTTCAGATATCTTCATTCTTGTTCTAGTTTACTGCTTTACCCTTGCCATGCTACTTTCATGTACATTCTATTTTACTCGTGTTTATTCTCTCTATTTATTGTTACATAGCACTTGTCATTTATTGGGAACTGTTATTGGAAATGTGCTCGTTCCAATCCTGACTGGATATGTTGACAAATATTAGGAATTGTTATGTCCCACATTATTGGACTACATGATGATACTAGCTGAGATGGATCTTGATATTCTTTCACAGTGAGTTGTCTTCTGGAAGCTCTAGGCCATTATTTCTTCATTTTAGATTCATGTTTCGTCGTCGGTTTATACCTCCGACACATTCTTGTCATTCATGATCATTGTAGACTTTAGTTTATTTCAGTGATATTACCATCTTTCTTATTCATTTCTTCCTTAGATGTATGTGATTGGAGTACATATTGTTATAGTGGATAATATAGATGTTGTAGATATTTATTAGATACTGGACAGCGTTCTACCACCGATACTGCGGTGTAGGCTGGGCGTGGCCTACGTATTCGTGCCCGAATATTTGGGTGCAGGTCATGACACGTTTTTGTGGTGGCCCATTCAGGTCTGTCTTTGCAACTAATGCAAAGTCGTGGTAGTACATAGGCTTAGGCGTACTATTGCGAGCCTGCCCTAGGATTGGATTTGAATCATGGAATATTTTAGAATTTTGGTACTCAATCACATATTAGGATCTCCTGATAGATTCCAGGGATGACCCCTGAGAATCTTACTCCGAAACTATATTGAGTCTATTATGGTGGCCCATGTAGGTCTATGTTAATCACTTCGGTTACGTTACTGTACCGACGTGAGCCTGCGAATAGGATAGAAAGGATCAATAGGAACTCATCCACATACTTGATCTCCTTCTTTGATTCCATTTTCGAACTCTCGTTTGATTGCCTTGAATTGCATCTTGCTTGATTCCTTTCCTACCGCGAGTCTTATTTCTCGTGCGATAGAATTTAGGAAGATGACTCATCCTAGGTGTATATGCTCTATTAATTCAATTACACTATTAGTTAAACTCTTGAAAGTTGGGTAGAAAGCCTCACCAAGTAGCTTCCAATGTCCTTATGATCCAATTAATGAAGTATAGTTGAATGACACTGAATATAAGATAGTGTAGAAGGATAGGCTTATCTAGACTCTAGAGTCTTAGAGGCCCACACCCTAATTGGACGACCAAACCCTTAAACAAAATGATAGTAGGGAAACTGTAGAGACACAAACACCGGACGAGTCTTAGACCTTGATGAACTTGAACTACTTGTGCTTTCTTTCAAATCATATTCTCGCGTACTTATATTATTTGACTATCTTGACTGATGCTGCTATAATGGCCTATTTTTGCAAGCTTATTCTTTATCGAGCTTGTTCAGGACATATGTTTTATTGGGGACGCCCACTAACATATTGTCTATTTAGAATCAGTATATTATGGTCTGATCAACCTAGTACACTTGGTTCGCTTTTCTTATGATCATTCTACGTGGATTGAGATATAGTTAACAAATACTTGCCCTCTAGGATCTCATCCACAACTGCCTTAATAACTCTCTTTTTTCGAACTATTCAATCACCTTTGAAACCCCACAATTGTATTCGATCCTTGAACTCTCTATTATTTTATGTCTTCACCTATTCCAGGAAGACAAACCCTTGTGTTTGAGGGAGGGTATCCGCATGGACCGCTTCCCGACCAAGCGATGCAGTTTTTGCAAGCTAGACAGCAGGCAGGAGCACAACGTCCAAGACAGGCCTTTGCCATGAGAATTGAAGACGAAACAACGATACAAGAGGCAACGGAAGGTAATAACTTGATTTTGTGTTAATAATAGAAGTAGATTATTAGCTTACGCTAGTTCGGTACATGTTTGCTTAGGAATAACCAAAAAGACAAAGCACACTTTAGAGACATCTTAGAAACATAGACATGTTTTCCTTTACCTTAGTGAGTTATTTTAATTTCGAGACCAAAATTCTTTTAAAGGGGGTAGAATGTAACACCCATGAATTTGGAATTATTTTATTATTATTTATTTGATTTGATTTTATGGAATTTGTGAATATTTTGATTAAATAGTTATTATTATAGATGACCTTAGCCATAGTTAAGATTTGGAGTACAAGACGACTAAGAATTGTGACACGGATAGTGTACACGTGTGCTTTGACTAGTGTTTAGCCATGGTAGGGAAGGCCAAGACATAGGTGTATTCTAACTAGGAAAACCAGGCTAAGTTGCGACTTAACCCCCACCGATGATTTATTTATTTAATTATTAGATTATTGACTTTCTAAGAGACCCGGTTGTACCAATTTAGTCCCGACTTGACCCGAACCAAATCCAAATCTAAATAGACATGTAGTACTCTCAAATACCTTCATGTTGATATATATTTTGTATATATATTTTATTAATATTAATATGTTTTTAATTTTGGAAAGTTTCTATTTATAGAAAGTGTCTACGTGTAATCCTAGTTGGCATTAGTTTATATTTGACAAAGTCTAAACCAAACCTATGTAGGCATGTTGGACATTAATATATATTAATAAATATATATATTTTATATTTAATTCAGATTTGATTATATTTATATAAGATAGATTTAATTAGTCTATATTAGAAAAGACCTTTTTAATCCTCAATCAAATTAATTAGCCAACTCACCAACAACCCAAACAAATTAAAGGGGGGCACTCTTGGCTGACCAAAATAGCCCTCCCCCATGTATATTCAGCCAACATCCCATTAGGAATAGGTTTCCTATTATACTACATGCATGCAACCCAAAAAGCACATATATATATATACCTACTTTTAGCCAAACCCAAACCCTAACTTAATTCTCCCTTCCTCTTCCTCTCCATAGCCGAACAACCCCCTCTCTCCCTCCAAATTTTTGCAGCACTCCTCCATCCAAATCCATCGTCTTCATCCCCTCCATCATCCAACTCTTTCTCCTCCATAAAAACTCCTTTCATCCTTCTTCCATCCAAACTCCACCAAACAAACCCTAAAAACTTCATCTTCTCATCCAACCATCTAGAGCCATAGCCAACCTCTCCAAACTCATCAAGAGAGGATTAGCAAACAATGATAGCAATAAAGGTGGGAGCTTTGGCAAGGAGAAGCCTCCACAACCCAACTAGCAAGGACTTTTGGTAAGAAATCCTAATTTTTCCATCTCAAACCTATGCTATAATTCTGTAAAAATTATATTATTAAATCTGTAAAATAGTATTTTGGTACCTTTTGTTATGTATTTTCACCCATAAAAGTTTCATGATTTATAGTCGTAATATTCATGCTTCGATAGGATCAAATTTAACCCCGTTGTGAAGGAACTATAAGTTATTGGTGGTTATTTTCGAAACTGAATTTTTTTGTGCATTCATATATAGAAATTAGGATTTTTAAGTATTTTTCCACGAATTTAGCAACTCAAATCTGGTCGGAAAAATTATAGGTCAAAACTAGCTTTTTCGGGTAATCTGCCGACTTAGAATGTTCCAAATTAGTAGCATAACTTAACTCTTGTATTCATGTCTTAATTCTGAGATATAATGTACTTTAAATTCTGTATAAAAATATATTTTTGGTTATTTTAGCTATTTTGAGTAATTGGCCATGTTCAGGACGAGTTTCGGGTAGACTAGCTGACGTAGTAGTCAACTAGTCACATAATTCATTATAAATCGTAATTCTGGAATTTCAGAGTTAATACTGTAGAAAATAGTTTTAAATATTATTTTTAGGGATTTTCTATGATTTTTAAGTGTGTTATTGACGTGGGGTAATAACCGATTAATTGGAAGGTCGAAAATCCTAAAACTGTGTTCCGATGTCTCATTGGACACGTATGTATGTTATACAATTTAAGTAATCCTACGAGATATTTGAATATAGTTAAAGTAGTTTAAAACATTAATTTAGTTAATTAAGTTCTGTTATAAGTTTCATAAGTAGGTAAATAAATTATTAGGAGCATTGGATTCCGAAGGCGTGGATACGGGAGCGAGACTTCATCTTCACATCATGGAACCAGGCAAGTACACCTTGCCAAACTTTACAGTATTTACATGCTTTTCTATGTTTCTATTCTTTCTTGCTTTGTTACATATTTCTCTTACTTCATGGTTACTTTCTAGTTTTACGTGCATGTAGATTTTTACTCTTTTCCATATTACTTGATCTACTTTCTTATCCTGTTCATGTCTAGTGATAGTGTTGTTTTGTCTATGCCATGATCTCCTGACCTGTTTGACTTGGACTTGACCTTAGTCTGATTTTCGGTACTTGATTGACTTGACCCGGTCATGATCGTTTGATTTAACCCTGACCTGTTATTAGACGTGACTATACCTGACCACCTCGTTCGTGAGCTCCCATCAAGTGCGAATGAGCATTACTATAGTTAGAGATTCCCCATCGGCTACTGACTATAGGACTGTGAGCTCCCATCGAGCTGCGGTTACCCCGACTTACTATTAGTCACGCTTGATAGCACTATCTTTGACGGTATTCCACTTATACTTATTCTTTAGTCTCATATTGTTCCTTGTACCATTTTCTATTTTCTCGCATGTTATTTATTGTACAGTAGGCATGTATATTATGTGTCTTGCTAGTCCCCTGAGGACCTGGTGATCTCTCCAGGCTTAGACAGAGAGGAGGTATACGGTTCTGGAGTCGAGGCAGGTGACGTACCTTCACAGGAGGACGAGATAGTGGCTGAAGACTTCTCTTGAGACATGTCTCTTTTAGACTTGATACTTTATTTTCTTCCTTTTTCAGTGGACATGTAGTTGATTATTTATTTCTTTATACTGTGGTTTCGGGATGTCTTACCCGCACAGTTATTATTTCTATTTCATGTTGGACAGGTCTTCCTCATTAGTATCATTTTATTAGACTTGATATCTCGTATCTTATTTTCTGTGTGGATGAGATTAGCTGTGTACCTGTGACTTGTATTGTATTCCTGGGTTGTTATCATGATTTACAGCTTAAGCATTTCGCTAATGGGCTTACTTTGAGATTTGGCCCATTGGTGAAGTGTTGCTGGCATGTACCGTATCCTGGTCCTATACGTATTTTGGGACTTGGACGTTACATCTATATTCACTCGTTTTGCTTATCTTGATTTTAGAAACACCTGTCTGTTGCCGAACGCTATTCTTGCGTGAAGATAAGTTTTATGGACTTTAGAAGGAACAAAGGAGTAGAAGTTGAACTTCTAATTGCCGAACCCTATTCTTGCATGAAGATAAGTTTTATGGACTTTAGAAGGAACAAAGGAGTAGAAGTTGAACTTCTAACCATTTGGATTGGTAAGAGGAGATGATTAGTCAATCTTATATATGAAGGTTGAGATCTACTTTAGGAAATTTGAATTTTAACCAAGATAGTACATTTGGGATTC